>CM062820.1:250382225-250982225 GCA_031772625.1 Pinus tabuliformis | reverse complement strand
AGTGGATTAGAGGGGTGGACAAGGCAGGACTGTTGAACCTGCTATGGGTGCCGCATTACAACTGCATGCCCATAACTTTGATGGTGATCAAACAATTGTTATGCTTGGTGCATGATAGGTGCATGTGGTTAGGAGAACTGATACCAATCACCAATATGCTGATCCATAGGATCACATTGCTACCGCACTCAGGGTTGAATCCGGCCAAGGAATTTGGCGGAAAGGTGGGCAAACGCAACCTCGCCGAGAGAATGAAGGACAAGTTTAAGCTTGTCAAGAAACTACATTGATACTCAATTTCCAGCATAACTAACCCCGCGGTTAAGGTAGCCACCTAGATCTTGGCTAGGAAAATCATGAGGAAGTGTCGTGCAGATGAAGTGCCAGCACCAGTAGTGTCATTAGTAGCCCAGTGCGCGGATGGCATACAATTCAACTGGGCATGCTACCTCTGTAGTGAGTTCCTCGCGAACTGCAGAGAAGCACAAGACTAGAGTAACACCTTCCATTATGCATGGATTTTTCTATCAATCATACTAGTCACGTGGGAATTATCGAAGGACAGTTAGTTTCCTCTGATCACGTCAGATCTACCAGAAGCAGCGAAGTTCGCTTTGCTCTGGGCCACAAAGGATTCCGAGAGGGTCAAAGACAGTAAGATATTTTTGGTGATGATGGAGGCAAGCATCCGCGCCGCAATAAACCACAAGCTACATCTATCACCAACTATCTTTGAGCAGTTGTCGGGATATGTGTAGTTCAAAGCAGACTTCCACTCTATCTCCATCTGGGCGTGGAAGGACTTTGAGCAAAAGTGGTATGATCTTCCATACCTTGCGACAAATGATGCAATCACAGTGGTCCTTGAGTGTTGGCCAGCAGAGTGGCACACAGGCTTCAGATCTATCAGTCGGGTCCAGTAAGTCTATAAGAATGCAGAAGAAGGAAGAGGCCTGGTTGAAGATGTAGTAGTTGGCTGAAAGGAGGAAAAAGGAGGCTGAGGAGAAATCCAGAGTAGAGTGCACTACAAAGGAGCAATTCGAAGAGAAGGAAGGGGAGGAAGAGCGTGAATATGACAAAAGTTAGAGGTCCCCTTCACTGCAGACAAAGGACAAAGAGCAGCAATCAGAACAGGGTGGCGGAGACTAGGAGAGTACTCTATTCTAGATAAAGTGCACTCGAGAGCTGGAGAAAGAAGGGCCATGGAAGAAGTCCAAGGCTAGTAAATCATTGCTCGACCCGATCACCTTGGCAAAGGGTGACTTGGATGACATTGAACATAAAGTAAGGGATGCGACCATGGAGTTGCTGCAGTAGTTTGAGCAACAGCAGAAGCATGCCTTGGTTTCCATTTAGACGGGTCTGCGCAAGCTGAGATCCAAACTACTCAACTGTAGACTGGTGTAGGGCAAGGTAGCGCGACATCGACTAATTTGGCACTAGGGATCTCTGAAGCAGCGGAGATGGTCCGCTCCTTGAATCCTCAAGTTGTCGCACCTGTAGAAGCGGAAGATAATAGGGCTACTGTCAGTGCTCTCAAGAATGTTGGGTTGAACTTGGATGTGCTTTCAACTGAATCCCTTCACAGCTTACAACCAGGTGTGATCGCAGAACTTCAGGCTCGAGAGTAGTGCGCGCTGAGTGTGATTAGTAAACAAAAGGTAAACAATGCGCAGATTTTCATCGAAAAGACTTCGGAAATTGACACATGGAAGAAGGTGTAGCAGAAGAATGAGCACACTGCGGCAGTAGTCACTAAAGCATTCAAAACTGTTCCAAAGATGCATATCCCAGAAGAAGCGCTGGTAGAGGCCAAAATTCAAAAGCTCGCTACAGGTGTACATGACACAAAGATAGAGATGGCCAAGGTTCAGTTTAAACGGAACCTTAAGATAACAGAGCTTGAGTTGAAGGCCCAGCCTTCAACTCCTCTAGAGGTCAAAGAGCAGCGCCAGGTAGCTGTCAAGGATGTAGTTGTTGCAGTAGATGTCGCAGTAACAGATCGCAACATGCTCTTTGAGCAGTCACTGGAGGTACTTACCAGTCTGCAGGAAGATCCCAATTTGTAGAGGCTAGACACTGAGGCGAGGGAATTACAACAGAGGTATGATGAGATTAGAGCAATGACACGTACTGTCGCCATCACACAGAGGTTTGTAAGGATTCTCTGGACACCACATATCTCCACAATGGTATGATATTGTCCACTTTGGGCCTAAGCCCTCATGGATTTGTTTTTGGGCTTTACCCCAAAAGGCCTCATACTAATGGAGATATTTGTCCATCCTTATATACCCATGATCCTCCCCACTTATAGTCAATGTGGGACTTTGGTCATATACCGAACAATCCTCCCCTCGAACAAAGGACCATCGAGCCTCCCCTCAAATGATTATCCATCCGTCCACTCTCTACCAACCAGGATGCTCCACTCCAATGCGTTGGAAGCACATGCCTTACATTGAAGCACCACCTTCCTCGAGAGCTTGCTTTATCCCAGGTCAACTCCTCTTCACCGTGTTGGGACCAGGACACGTCCATGAAGAATCTGGAGCACACTGCCTATATTACCGGGGCCCACCACCTTCATTCGGCATTCCGAGGATTCATCCACTTGGCTAACTTAGAACTTGGCTCTGATACCACTTGTAAGAAAATTATATATTACGGAGCAATGGAACACATAAAATATTGCAGAAATATAAACACAGAAAATGCACAAAACAAGAGAGACACAGATATACATGGTTCACCCAGTTTGGGCTACGTCCACCCCAAACAGCCAGTCCTTCCTTTCTATTATCCAGCAAAATGAAGAGACACAACCTATAGCAAATCCGCTGTAATATCCTCTTTTTTCTCTCACAGTCTCACCTCTCTATTTCTCACTCACAGAATACACATCTATATCTCAGCCTCAAATACAATGCCCTCATACAAAGAGAGGGGGTTGCCTTCTAGGGAAAAAAACCCTAAACTAAACATAAGTTCTACCGTCAGATCATCTGCCTAATGAACGGCCCATATTGACTAGAATTAATATACTTTTACAAGGCAATTTTACATTTGTTTTTAGCTTCGGGGGCGCTGTCCCCGAGCCCCTGCCGGGGGACCGCTGGCCCCCGGACCCCCCAGCCAGGGGGGATTGGCCCCCCAAGACCCCCACGGGGGGGACAAGTCCCCCCCGCACCCCCCCACATGGAGGGGTGTACAAACTTCCTGGGGTATACATCCGGCTGAAACAAAGACCTCTGAACAATCATGATCCACACACAACAAGGTTGGCCAAGCTGTAGGAGGAAAAGGAACTAAAGGAATAGGTGGATGCAACACAGAGAAGAGAGGTAGTACTAAAGGCTAGATTGAGGCCTTAGCTGGATGAAGCCTATGTGCTCACTGCCACCATTGAGGGAAAATTGGCTAGCCTACAGTAAACACAATAGAAAATCAAGGCACGTAGTGCAGGACCAACACGGAGCAATGTTGACATGGCAAATTTTCGCTATACCAACAAGGGGAACTAACCCGATCACAGACCCCAATTAGATCTGCTTTCGTTTGGAGTGGCTAGTTCCAACGGGTTTTAAAGGACCCTGTGAATTGTTATAGGTGTTGAGAGATTACTTCTTGGAGGAAGACTTCAATTAAATCAACAAAAGGAAACAACTAACCTATATGTATCAAATCCTATCTAAACTACTTAAGCTACTCTAATCTAGTCCTAACTATCCTAATCTATCCTGCAGGAGCAAAACAAAAGGAGGTTAAACATCATATATAAATCCCAAGTCCAAATGAATCAATTACTGGTCCGCATAAGAACAAGGTTGTGTTAAGTCCTTATCGCAATCCAATTACTTATACAGGAATATACATTCTTTCCATACAAATAACACTTGCAACTGATGTTTAACAAAGTCTGGAATCAGCAACCTTTCATGAATTATCAATGCTATTGAATTACATTCAAATAACCAAGAAAAACCATGAACTGGTAGTTAACAATATGCACAAAACAAATCACATTTATCTTTGTGCCAACAAAAACACACTGATTCTAAACATATGATAGAAAACGGAAATAAATCTAAAACACAGGCTCCTTCTTGAACCAAACAGTCCTCTTTATTCACAATAAATCAAAGCTATTTTCTCCAAACAAAAAGTCCCACTCTCCTATCTCTAGGTAATACTTATGCAGCAGGGAATAACCCTCGGTCTTCCATGACCTCTCATTTCCCCTCTTTTCATTACACAGATCAGCATATACAAATGAGAACAGTCGGTGAAACTGCTGACACATCGAGGTCAACTTTGGTGGAGCATTCTACTTCCTGGGGGGATGAATGGATGCCTTTTGAATCAGAGAAAGACTACGTATCATTTCTTTGCACCTATGTGCAGTGGATATTATTCTCTATCATTTCCTGAAGGAAACTGAAGATGTTGCGCTCATCATCCCACGTCTGGCATGCTTTGTGATGTATCTGGAAGTGATGACATCTTGATGGATCATAGTTGTCATGAGTGCTTCTACTGAACTAAGGGAGTGCCTCCATTATGCACTGTGGCGGTTCGTATTCCCTTTTGCAAAGTGTGTTTTGCAATATCGACACCGGTGGTGCAGAGGTGTCATTTTGATATAACTTACATTTATCCATTATCGGGTTTGCTCGAATTTGACTGCAAAAATAATTCATATCAGCTATGATTATGCAAATATGATAGAAATGCTTAAAAAACACAAATCTTGCATTCATTAAGCATTTATAACATCAAAAGGAACAAGTGTGAAAGAATCGCCCCTTGGTTTTTAACCCATGCATTGATTAAGTCCCACAAGCGAAAATCCGATTTACACTGAAAACCATTGCATAACACATAACTGGATCCGAAACCCGAACTTGAAATATTCTAGGCGACACATTACTTTAGTGAAGAGCAGAGAGACTGGATTTTAAGAGTAAATCCATCGAAAAGAAAATTATCAACAGTTTATGGAGGAAGTGGTTTCCCGTACCCCAAGTGGTATTTCGGAAGGGGTCTAAGTGGTAACTAGTATTGTGAGGAAGGCCTCTGATTCCATTCTTCAAGCGACATGTAGCAGCTATGAGGAAAGAGGATACCGCTTTTCGAGCAGGTATTCCTCGAGCAACTCGTTCACCCAAAATTTGCGTGGACCGTTGGATCCATGAAGGATAGATCAATGGTGGAGGGACTTGACACAGGAAAAAACAGAAAACCCCGTGGTTGGGCTATACAGATGACCTCAAAGCTTATGAGCTACGTTAAATAATCCCTTAAGATCCGCAACATAAGCTTTCCCTTTTGAAAACCCCAGCCACAACATATTATCGAATGCACAGGAAAACACAAGAAAACAGTGACCGAACCCTAAGGGCCGAACTTGAAAATTTATGCACCTACATTGATAGTTATTGGATCTATAACCATTGTCAGGTCTGACATATGGTATCTCACCTTATGCATGAGCACTAGACTCTGTCGATAGCGATTTGCGATGGGGTGGGGGCTGACTCGATAATATATATATTATGTTTAATAGGATTGGCGGGTCCACCATAGCACATTGTATTTTATATATGATCCTTGGGTTCCACTGATTGCGATAAGCAATGGGGGAGGGGGACTCGAAATACATATGTGCTAAGGTTAATAGCCCCAGCAGGTCCGTAATCATAGGCTTGCCTTTGAAAAACAGGGACTACAATGTTTTTCGAAAAACAAAAGAATATACAGGAAAACCCGCATTCGGCCATTAGGCCGGACTTGAAATATTATATGCCCGAATCTATAACCATCGGCGGGTCTGGGTGATAGCGGTGTGCCTTATATATAGACCTGGACCTCACCGATAGTGATATGCAATATGGCTCCGGACCTGATATATATGAAATATGGTTAATAATGCCATCGGGTCTGGAGTATAGTGGTGCACCTTTTATATAATCCCCAGACCCACTGATAGTGATGTACGATATGGCTCTGGACCCGAAATATATAAATTTGGTTTGATATTACCACTGGGTCTGGAAGAGAGCAGTGCGCAGTGTTGATTGCGATAGGCCCAAAAGGGGTGATTTATGCATATTTGTGAAGCGTTTCCATTGTAAAGGGTTATAATGGGAATAAGGTGCGATAGAAGGTTTTTGAGGGTTGGAAAGGTCCCGATGGAGGAAATGAATGGAGGGTTAGGAATGTCAGGTGGAAAGAGTCGATAGTGCGGACACAAATCAACCCCCCTAGGAGCCTAAGACTCTCTAGTGACAAACAAGACAAACAAGAGCAATCCTTCTCTAAACATGCATTTACTATATAAGAAATCAAGTGTTTAGATCCTACCTGTAGTCCAATGCTGTTGTAGCAGTCCAGCCTCGTTGATCCGGATGAGCTCCTCCTTCACTTTGAAACCTGCATTCACTAAAAATCAAACGATTAAATAGCACTTGATAATCTCATAAAATAAAACATATTTAACACATAGACCAAGGAGTACATGAAATAACTCATAAATAACAAGTTATTGAGAAGAATGGACTCATTTGCATTAATAGGAAACAAAAGGAACAATTACAACCTAAACCTTGGTGTTGTGCAAGTCCCTCCCAGGGTCCATCAAGAGTTCTCCTTTATTTTGACAAAGCTCACCCACTTCCAAATAGAACAAGCAAAGATGACAATCTCTCCTCACAAGCTTCTAAATGGGAGTCCTAATTCCTGTACCATCTACCCTTAGAAATGTTTAGCTTTCAACCTCCCCTCCTTCTGGCCCAATGCCTGTATTTATAGCGCTCAAGAGGAAGTTAATCAGGTCCACCATCAATGGGATAATCCCCTCTTTGGATGGGATAGCTCCTCTCTTGATGGGATAAGTTCCTCTTTGGTAGGGGTACATGAACCATCTGGAGGCACTCAACACACGTCGAACAACCTTCTAGAATGCTCTAGAAATGACCACGAGTAACTTTTTGAAGATGAAACTTGCGCATTTTGACCTTTACAGGGGGACGCACCTGCCCCTTTACATACAGAGCATACAAGTACGCAGCTTTTGTGAACATTGGGTGCGTACCCGCAGGCAAGGTTGAGAGAACCTGCGTACCCAGAGATAAATACATTTATAAAGACTTTCTCTCTTTTTGGAGTTTGACATGGAGAGCAGAGGCATAAGACTTGCCTAAGAGGATAGCATGACTGTTGATAGAGCCATACTAACTGTAAATAGTCATGGTGACATTTTTTAGTGTAACAGATTGCCCCCTAAAGTGCGAAGCCTGTAATAGATTAGGGTTTTGTAAATCTAGGAAGGGTGAAGCGCTTTATCATTTCAAGGATTATCTCGTGGAGAGCCTGGTCAGAACCTGCAATTTTCAACACAAAATACATGTATAAGATTATATCATCACTGAGGTAGGCATTCCCATGCTCAGATCAAAACTTTAATTAACAGACTAACTACTCTGATACAGGAATGATCTTGTAGTACATCATAATCATAGACTTTTGTAGACACAGTATGGGCGCAGCCATATGTTTATGATTAGTCTACTTAGATAATGAATACAAAACTCCTCGCAGCCTGGATGGTGGAAACTAGATCCAGGGTCTTTATTTCTACTTCCCGAATTGGTACGATTCTAGCCATGCGAATAAATGAGTTGATGTCGAACATGGTAGAAACCACTTGATTACCAGTCGATGATGTAAACTGTTAACAAGTGTGAGAGAGACCACCAGTAATGTCAATGGTTCTCAAAGTACCCAGTACAATCCATGAGATGTGAATGAATGAGTTGATGTCGAACATTTCACAAAATCCTTTGATCGAAAGTCAATGATGTAAACTGACGTCAAAGGCGAGAAACCTGCCATTGATGCATGCAGACTTCAAGGTACTGACGATTTCTAAGTCATCTCTCTAGATAATGTACTGATGTCGATAGAAAGCGACCCGTTGCAGGCAAGCCCACAACACGAAATCATTGTTCAAGTTGAAGAAATGTTGCTGTAAGGACTGACTCAGGGATGGTCAAATGGATGACAAGTATTTTGCAGATGAAAGTTTTGCTTGCAGACCTCTTGAACACATAACGACACAACAGATGGCTTGGTGACGAACGACTCAAAGTTAATCCCCGGAACCCGGCTGAAGACTTTCAATGTGGTTTGATCAACTGTGAGGCAAAGGATTTCCCAACCCAGGTGAATGAAAAGTGTCGTGTTCAAGAGTGGTAATAAGGTTTCTTCTGAGACAAAGGATAACAAATAGGCTCATTCTTCTCTCTTTTCCCCCACCATTTCTGGCAAGTACCTCTTTATTTTTTACAAGCTTGAGGAGGATAACATATGCTTGATTATAAGCTCATCCTTCGGATGAGTCCAACTTAGTTTAGATTCGGACCCTAAGAAGGAGTGGTCCGTTCCTGTTTGTAATCGAACAGGTCCTTTACTGTGAAATTTTAACAAGTCCAGTATAGGAGAAACTCGGCATTTTTCAATTTTAGAGAGTCTGAAAAACTTAAGAAGACTCCAGGTTGAACATTTTCGTAAATTTGTGTCCCCCAAGCCCGAAAAAGTATAAAATAATACCTGGGAGAACCGCTTGATCTTGCGACCAAGGAGTACTTTCATGATTAGTGCCACTGACCTGAAAAGTAAAAAGCGATCAAGGACACGTCGTTTTATTTCCAGTATCAAGTTTGAAACGACAAAAACCCAGCAATCTTTTCCTGTTTTTACGGTCAGAAAAGGGCTATAAGGGGACCGTCTTTTAATTCTGTTTTAACGAGTGTAAAAGAAACGCTCGGCAATCTTTTCATGTTTTAGGAGTCTGAAAAGGGCTTAAAAGAGAACTCCAAGGTTTCACTTTTTCGTAAGTTTTAACGATTTCGAAAAAATGATAAAAATGTACTCATGGTTTTCAATTTTTCGTAAGTTTTAATGAGTTGGAAAAAATGATAAAAATGTACTCATATGGCCGACTTTCAATTTAATTTACAAGCAGGAAAAGAAGGAAAGAACTCGGCATTTTCATTTGTTTTACGAGAATGAAAGATAGCAAAATAATCTCAGGATTTTCATGAGTTTAACGAGTCTTGAAAATAACTGAAATTGACTCGAGATAGGTTTCATTTTTACAAAAGCTTGAAACAGAGAAAAACTATGCTTCAAAGTAGTTTCATTTTTACACAAGCTTGAAACAGAGAGAAAACTGTGCTTGATGCCCCCTAAGCGTAACTGCTAGAGCGCATGCCCCCCAGCTTCATTTCATTCAACTAAGTACAAGCAGGATGGAATGAAGGTTCATGAACAAGATCGTTTGAAAGACTCAACCTAAAACTGTAAGAAAATTAAATGCAAAACACTGAAATAACTAACCTAAATATACAACTTAACATTTGAGATCTAGTCAAACTCTCGACTCAAGTAGAGGAGGATTTGTTTCATTTTTAAATGAGCTTGACACAGGAAAAGAACTATGCTCGGATTCAGTTTCATGTTTAGGCAAGCTTGAAATGAAAAACTATGCTTGTTATAAGTTCACATGCCCCCAGCATAATGACGCAAAATGAGGTACATGCCCCCCAAGATTCATTGCATTCAATGAGGTGGATGGAATGAAGCTTTACTTTCAAGATCTTGGAAAGACTTGTGGGAGTTGTTTCATTTTTTAGTGAGGTTGACACAGGAAAAGAACTATCCTCAAAACCCTTGTTTCATTTTTTAAACGAGCTTGACACAAGATAAGGAATTATGCTCATAACTACTCTCTACAATCTACCTAACAAAAAACTCTACTCTAAAAAACCTTGATTCATTTTTTAACGAGCTTGACACAAGACAAGGAACTATGCTCTAAAAGTTCGCATGCCCCCAGTATAATGATGCAAAGCGAGGTACATGCCCCCCAGGCTTCATTGCATTCAACCAGATGGATGGAATGAAGGTTTACTTTCAATATTTAACTTGAAAAGGGAGTTGTTTCATTTTTAAGGAGGTTGACACAAGAAAAGAACTATCCTCATACCTGATTCATTTTTTAACGAGGTTGACTCAATAACAGGAACTATCCTCAAAACCCTACTTTCTACAATCTACCTACTTAACCTAAAATCTACCTGATTCATTTTTTAATGAGGTTGACTCAGTAAAAGAACTATCCTCATAACATCCAGTTTCATTTTTTAACGAGGTTGAGACGGGAACAAACTATCCTCGCACTCACTGATTCATTTTTTAACGAGGTTGACACAGTAAAAGGAACTTTCCTCGGGCTAGCCTGTTTCATTTTTTAACGAGGTTGATACAAGAAAAAACTATCCTCGTACACACTGATTCATTTTTTAACGAGGTTGACACAGTAAAAGGAACTTTCCTCGTACACACTGATTCATTTTTTAACGAGGTTGACACAGTAAAAGGAACTTTCCTCGTACACACTGATTCATTTTTTAATGAGGTTGACACAGTAAAAGGAACTTTCCTCGTACACACTGATTCATTTTTTAACGAGGTTGACACAGTAAAAGGAACTTTCCTCGTACTCACTGATCATGGCTTCCAACTGGAAGAAAGACATGTCAATGGACACACCTTGATCATGGCTTCCAAGAGGTCTTCATCAGAAGGAAGAATACTTCTCTGGAAGGAACACATGTCAAGGGACTCAAAAGGGATAAGAACATCATGTTCAAATAATCCCATAGAGTTTTCCATGTCAATTACCGGATCTAAATCAAAGGAAGATGAGCACACGGAGAGAGGCTCACTTACATCGGTAACTGAAAACATGGGACCAGTTGCCACATAATTAACCCGTGGCAGGGTAGATACCACTTTAGAATCAGGAATATTTAGGGGTGTCATATTATTGGTAGTTGAGACAAGACTAGGGAACGAAAGCTGGTCTACAGTCACAATACTGCCATTGTGAGGGAAAGACATCACGCGAAAGAGTGTCGATACGACAGCTTTCATTGCATAAACATAGTCTCGCCCAAGGAGTAAATTGAAATCCAAGGGACCTCGAACTACCATAAGATCAATATAGACAGTTTTACCTTCCAAGGTAATAGAAAACTTAGGAAGGATCCCTAAAGGTTCACTAATGGTTCTGTTAAAAGCTTTCAGATTCTGCGTAATAGGCACAAGCTGAGGGGAACCCAAAGCTTTCCAAACAGTTGAGGATAAAATACTAACAGAAGCACCTTCATCTACCTGAGTACGATGTATGTCCCTACCACCAGCCTTGACAATGATTTGGAAAGGGATGGAGGAAGGAAGACGAGGTTCTGTCAGTCTATTCCAATCAAAGGAAAAGACCTCAGTGCTTGGAGGAGGTTCTGTAGAAACAGGTGAAATGCCCCCCGGCATAGAAGAATCCGATGTAACGAGAAGAACATGAGTGGTATGAAGTTCACTCTCTAAATGGAAAGTGGGATCGACCGAATGTGAAATTGAATCGACCACTTGATCAACTAACGGATCATCAACCTGAGTGACATGAGTTTCACTCTCCAATGGAAGAGTGTGATCGACTGTACTTGAAATTAGATCAATCACTCCGTCAGTGGACGGTAGGTTGGGAGAAAGTTTACGGTAACCAGTTGGAAATTCTTGCTGTGGAACAGTAAGGTTTTCCAACAAAGTTGAGGCTTCATCCATGTGAGGGCAAATGTGAGTTTGATGACTCCCTTTGCATAACTTACAAGGAAACCTAACTTTACCCTTTTTCCCAGGAACCTGACTATCACTGGTTGATGGATCAGTAGAAAGTTGATGAGATTTTTCTGACCATGCTTCCAAGACCTTTGGAATACCAGGACAATTGACAAGGAAGTGGTCACCCTTACAAAGCCTGCAAGGGTATTTGGGTTTACGATGCATGTCGGAGGTTTCCTCAACACAACTAGCACTTACAACCGTGGTTGGTTGGTTGACTTCTTTCTTATCTTGCTTCTTCTTCTTCTTCTTCTTCTTCCCTTTCTTCTTCTTCTTAGCCTCCTGGTTACTAGCATCAAGGCTTTTACCAGGCGAAGAGGAAGAAATGGAGGAACAAAAATTAGGCGAAGAAGGTAAAGGGTCAACAGAAGGTTGGTGATGTTGAGATGGTGAACTCTGTTGAGGTGAAGCATCCGGTTGAGATGGAACAATTGGAGTACTTTGGGCCAACGAAGTTGAAAATAACCATATCGGTAAACCTATTGTAAATCCAGGTAATGACAAAGTAGCCATATAAGGAGGACCAACATTTCCAAAGTAAGGAAAAGTACTAGGATTCTCATTAGGAGGGGTTCCTAGGTTGGTAAATTCCGGAACATTTGCCATTATATTCAACTTCAGTGAATTTTATTAACAATTTAAAACTAAAATTAACAATTCACAATTCACACCTAACAATTAAAATTCACAATTCACACCTATGGTCTCTAAAAGTAAAAACAAACAAATTAACACGCGCTATCAAATCTAGGAGTCAAACCACACACAAATAGTAGCCTTCCAGACCGAAAACACTAGTTGGTGATGAAGCCCAACATCGCAGAATTCAGTACAGAAGTGGCGGGTGGAACAGTTACCCCGGCAACCTGCTTAATGAATAGACTGGACCAAGTTCCTCCACTTTAACCGTCTCAAGTGAAGTGAACCCCCCAGAAAATCCAAGTGAGTCTAGCCGACGTCTGCTCCAGGTACAGTGGGATCTTCCCTCCACCGTCACCTCGGGTAGAATCCTAAATATAATGGTCACTAAGGTTACCAACAACAACAAATATACCTGGGGGAACAGTCTACAACCCGATAGCACGCAAGGGCAGAGTAACAAGCTCAATCCCCTTGCCAGCTCCTTGACAATAATCCAAGGTTTACAGACAAGTGACCCCAGGCTCCTCGACAATAATCCGAGGTTTACCGTTTGTAGTACGTGCGTATCTGGCGTCTTTCCCAATGAAGGAGGATTGATCCCCTCACTGGTTCGGACACGGTCTCGTGCTTCTCCTTTAAGAGGAGCTTCCCCAGAGCATAAATGTAACAGTTGGATTTATCCTACCACAAGATGAGCTACTTGTTTGGTTTTACTGTCTTGGAGAGTTAATTACTCTCCTACTCCAAGACACTAGCCTAAACTATGTTCGTGTTTCAGATCCCTAGAAATGTAAAAATTACTAGATGAATTTTAATTAAGCGCTGTGTTATTAAGGCTGTTATTACTCAAATGGGTAAATGGATACGAAACCAATGGTGTTATGACCCGACTCAACTGAATGCAATCGAATATGATAATGTAATCTTTTCAATTCGATGAATCCTAATTAAAGTAAGGAGAGAGTTTCCATTCACTTCCAACAATGCAAAAATTGATCACTAAGAGAAAATATAACAAATTCTCTAATGCACTAATTTTATCAAGAAAAACTAATGCAAATCAATTCCAAACCATTTTTTCATTTTTATTTTTTGTGTAAATTCAAATCAAAGAAAACTGATCTAAATCTACGATTAATTTTTCAGAATGTAAACTATGCAATTGTAATCTATGCACAATTCACTTGAAAAGTATGCAAATGTAATCTATGCACATTTTTCATTAATTTTCTGAAAATGAGAATTCTAATTATGCAAATGTGATATATGCAAGAGAATTCTCAAACACAAGATGATTCTAATGTAATCTAAGAACCAATCAAGTGCAAGTCGAGAAAATTGGGTGAGAGTTCCAAAGATCAAAAAATAAAAACACTCAAAGGCGATTAACACTCATACACAATTTAAAAACAAAAAGCAAAAAGATGCAAAATTGTGAAAAGACTGAGAGAAACCTCCAAGTAATGACCAAAGGAAAATAAATCAAGAATTTCTCAAGAAAGAGACTCAAAACACCCAATTGATGAAAGCTTAGAGCAGGAATGCCAATGAAACAAGCCTAGGTGAAGATTGATGGCAGATAACCAGTGGATCTGGGTAGAAAAAACAAATCAAAAATAAAATCTAAAGAGCAAAAAAGCAAAAATTGAAATTTTCTCAAAATTGACAGGGGTACGCAGGTCATCTGTTCACACAGGCGCGGGTACGCACTGTGCACAAAGACTCAGTGCGTACAAGTACGCACTGTGTCAAACCCAGAGACTGCGTACTGCTGGCAAAGCTAAGAAAAATAAATAACTAAATTGAATCTAAGCTAACCCACCCAAATACACAGCTAGACAACCAAAAATCAGAAAACAAGCAATTTTTCTCAGACCAAAATATCAAATCAAAAAGAACTCAAACACATTCATGGAGTCCCCAGTGGAGTCGCCATTTTGTCAGGCGGAAAGAGTCGATAGTGCGGACACAAATCAACCTCCCTAGGAGCCTAAGACTCTCTAGTGACAAACAAGACAAACAAGAGCAATCCTTCTCTAAACATGCATTTACTATATAAGAAATCAAGTGTTTAGATCCTACCTGTAGTCCAACGCTGTTGTAGCAGTCCAGCCTCGCTGATCCGGATGAGCTCCTCCTTCACTTTGAAACCTGCATTCACTAACAATCAAACGATTAAATAGCACTTGATAATCTCATAAAATAAAACATATTTAACACATAGACCGAGTACATGAAACAACTCATAAATAACAAGTTATTGAGAAGAATGGACTCATTTGCATTAATAGGAAACAAAAGGAACAATTACAACCTGAGCCTTGGTGTTGTGCAAGTCCCTCCCAGGGTCCATCAAGAGTTCTCCTTTACTTTGACAAAGCTCACCCACTTCCAAATAGAACAAGCAAAGATGACAATCTCTCCCAAGGATAATTTTAGGGGCGAATGTTCGCCCTTTGGCGAAATTAAGGGGTTTTAAATTTTTAGTGGGCGATATTTTGTATCATAGTACATTTTTACAAATCACCTCAAGTAGCCCACCTTATTTTAAGGGAGAGGGTAAAAAAGGTAAATTTAGCCCTTGAAATTAGGACTTACAACCTTCCATTCGCCCATTTTCAAGAATAGGTTTTATTTAAGTGAATCCATTCGCCCATTTTCAAAAATAGGTTTTATTTAAGTGAATCCTATGGGCTAAATACCATATTTATAAAAGAGGTATGGTAAATTAATAAAAATATAAATAAATGAGAGGTATGGTAAATAAATAAAATATTTTTTATATTTACTCCATAAGTCACCTTATATACATGTAAGGGTGTAAACAAATAAAAATATAAGTAAAGTGGAGGTATGGTAAATAAATAAAACGTCTTTTTATACTTACTCAAAAGGTATGGTAAATAAATAAAAATATAAATAAACTAGACGTATCGTAAATAAATAAAACCTCTTTTTATATTTAGTCCATAACCCTCGTTCTATTTATGAAGGCTCAAGAAAGAGGTTTTATTTAAGTGAATCATATGGGCCAAATACCATATTTGTAAAAGAGGTATGGTAAATTAATAAAAATATAAATAAACGAGACTCGGTATGGTAAACAAATAAAACATTTTTTTATATTTACTCCATAAGTCACCTTATAATACCATATTTGTAAAAGAGGTATGGTAAATTAATAAAAATATAAATAAACGAGAGGTATGGTAAACAAATAAAACATTTTTTTATATTTACTCCATAAGTCACCTTATATTTACGAACACTCAAAAAATGGGTTATATTTAGGTGAAACCTATGGCCAAAATACTATGGGACAAATACCATGGACTAGATTGTTATTAATACCATGCAAAAAACCATTATTAACCCTAATATTAGAATTAATAAAAATAAAAATGGCACATGGTATTGACCCATGGTATTCACCAAAATGGCACATGGTATTGACCCATGGTATTCACCTGGAATGTAGCCTATTTAAATGGGGGAATTAAACCAGCATGTAGCCTATGCTAAGATTCACCAGGACTTTACAAAGTTTTATTATTTAGTGAAAGACTCGCCAAGATCTTACAAGATTTTATAATTGAGTAAAATATTAGCCATGCCTGGTGAGAGATTCGCCAAAAAATTATATATACATATTATATTATTGATAAAATTGCCTTCCATTTTTCCTATATACCATGGAGATTCGCCAAAAAATTATATATACATATTATATTATTGATAAAATTGCCTTCCATTTTTCCTATATACCATGGAGATTCGCCCATTTATTATATTTATAAATTTAGAGGGGGTTCTTAAAATTTTCCCTGATCTCTCCTCACAAGCTTCTAAATGGGAGTCCTAATTCCTGCAGCATCTACCCTTAGAAATGTTTAGCTTTCAACCTCCCCTCCTTCTAGCCCAATGCCTGTATTTATAGTGCTCAAGAGGAAGTTAATCAAGTCCACCATCAATGGGATAATCCCCTCTTTGGATGGGATAGCTCCTCTCTTGATGGGATAAGTTCCTCTTTGGTAGGGGTACATGAACCATCTGGAGGCGCTCAACACACGTCGAACAACCTTCTAGAATGCTCTAGAAATGACCACAAGTAACTTTTTGAAGATGAAACTTGCGCATTTTGACCTTTACAGGGGGACGCACCTGCCCCTTTACATACAGAGCGTACAAGTACGCAGCTTTTGTGAACATTGGGTGCGTACCCGCAGGCAAGGTTGAGAGAACCTGCGTACCCAGAGATAAATACATTTATAAAGACTTTCTCTCTTTTTGGAGTTTGACATGGAGAGCAGAGGCATAAGACTTGCCTAAGAGGATAGCATGACTATTGATAGAGCCATACTAACTATAAATAGTCATGGTGACATTTTTTAGTGTAACAAGGAAGGGATAGAGATGAACCATGCGACAGATATTCAAAGAGGGGGGTTCAACCATTAGGAATTGAAGATTTGACTCAGCAACGAGTTAAAGTCTCTGGGATAAAATAGATCATTCGGAGAGGTGAAAGATCAAATTTAGGGGACCCATTCAAAATTGCTACCAAGGTAGGTTTTGATAGGGTGATGGTTGTGGCCACAACAAATGGCGAACCGATGGGCCAACCAGTTATCTTTGTTTCGAAATAAACCATGGATCGCTAGAACATTAGGGCGTTAAGATAAACTTGAAATGCAAATTGTATAGATGGACAGGCATGGGTTCCACTTCAACATTAATTGCTTTCAATGGGATAGAGACAAATAGCTTCTTCTTACTGATAGGGTTTTGACAGGCATTCTCCAATGGTAGTATTACGGGATTTATTGACTTTCCTTTACCTGTTTCCTACTTGCAAAAGTTGTTTTGGGGCCATCACTGGTCTGTCAATACCTGTTTAGTGTGTACCTCAGCTCTTTATTGCTCATCAAACTTGATGAAGATATGTTTATCTGCACTTGATATAAGAATTTTAGTGCTATATTTTCATATGATTGAATGGGGCGTAGTCATGGATCATGCCATATTTTTAAACTGCTTAAGCAAGGTTGGGCTTGCTATGTCAACCAGTACTCTGAGCCCAGCAACAGTCCTTACTCTAACCAGCTTCCCAAACAACATGTCCTTCCAGATTGGCACAAGGACTTGACATTTCATTTTCTTTTAAATAAGTCCTTCTAGTTTCAAGCACAAGGACTAGAGCACAATTGGATTTTCCACATGGTATATGACAGCGAGTTTAGCCCATGAAAGGAGATTTACTTGTAGATAACAGGTATTGGACAATTTAGTGTGGTGGATGGGACCAATGGAGAATGACTGCAAACCTTACAAGCAAGTATAGGCTAGGTCTGAGTGGGATTTATTCAAAATGCAGCGTTCCTCCATGCCAGTCCAGCTGTAGTTACACATTTGTTTTGTTTTATAAAGATGCCCCTACATGCTCCAGATATCCAAGTTATCAATAGATATTACCCAGTTCCCAACATATGCCAATGAGTGGCTTTGGTTTGAATTCCACAGCTAATTTTCAAGTTCTCATGGGCTGATTGAAAATTTGTTTGATTTGCAAGGTAACGATGGATTTAGAATCAATAGACTCATCAGCAGGTTAATGAGGAAGGGAAAGGCTGAAGGTGGTGAATGAGCGCAAATTTGTGAAAGGTAAAAACAAGACGGTTGGCTAAAAAGGGCTGAAATTCAAAACAGAAGGAAAATAAACTTTGCAGAAAAACAAGAACGGTAAAGACAGAAATGGAACTAAGCTAACAGCAAAATGAAATGAAATCTAACCTATTCAGGAGGTAACCACCATGTGGTGGCTACTGGAAGTATCTCTTCAGATGTTGGCCATTAACAGGGAGTTTTTCAGTTTCTCCCTGTAAAGTTTTCAACCTGTAAGTTCCTTGACCAATCTTTTCCACAACTTGGAATGGGCCCATCCATAGGTGTTGGAATTTCGTGTGTTTACCTTTGGCTCATTCAACTTGTTCCATTTCAGGACTAGCTCTCCTACTTGGTAATCTTTATCTCCTACCAGATGGTGATCAAACCACCTCTTCACAATCATTTGGTGATTTTTGAATTTATTTCTGGCTTTATCTCTCAATTCCTCCAACCTCACTAGTTGGTTGATCCTTTCTTGAAGCAAGGCTAAAGGGGTTCATCTTGAAGCTTGGGAGAGCTGTAAAGAAGGAAGGGTAACGTTTGGAGGCAAGATGGCTTCCTGTCCATAGACGACGAAGTATGGGGAGTTTCCTGAGGCCACTTTTGGGGTGACCCTATCTTCCCAAAGGGCATTTGTTAGAGTGTTGTGCGAGTTCCTCTGGTTGTCAGTGACAGATTTACGGATTATACGTATGAGGTTATTGTTTGAGGACTCTGCAACTCCATTTCCCTGGGGTTAATAGTTCAATGCATACCTTATGTGAATTGATTTATCAATAGCAAATTCAGTCAATTTCAGTGATGAAAAGTAAGAAGCATTATCAAATATGAGAGCGTTAGGAATGCCATACATGTTGATAATGAATTTCTCAATAAATGATATTACCTCATCTTCGTTCACCTTCCGAAGTGCGATGGATTTGGTCCATCTAGTGAAGTAGTCAATCACTGTGAGTATATGCTTATGCTACTGTGAAGAGTTTGGAGTGATCTCACCTATGATGTCTAGGCCCCATTGCTGGAACAGACGATAAATCATAACAGGCATGAGGGGAATAGCTGGCTTTCTTTCTCGTCCTGTGGCGGTTTGACACACCTTGCATTTACGAGTGTAGGCATGCAAATCTCTAAACATTGTGGGCCAATAATATCCGGCTCTTAATATTTTGTGAGCAGTGGTCTCTCTGCCATAGTGACCACCTGCTGGGCCATCATGCATTTCTTTCAAGATATGGTAGGCATCATCCTTTTCCAAACACCTCAACCAGTTTCCGTCATAATTTTTTCTGTATAATGTGTTATTGGCCAAATGATACTAATTAGATTTCAATCTGAGCGCTCTCCATTGTGATGCATCCATGCATTCAGGGCATGACCCCCGTGCAAGATAAAAGCAGATGTCGTAATACCACGACTCAGGATCCAAAAGGGCTTTCGACATTTCACACTCACACATCAACGCTTCATTAATCCATAGGAGCTCTTCCCTGAACTCCACTTGTGCATTCTGTAGGTCTTTCACTTCTAGTTCTTCGAACACTCCTCTATCTGCCAAGGCTTCTGCTGCTAGCCTACACAATCCATGCCCTTGAACTATCTTTGCCAACTTAATCTCGAGGTCAAATTTTTGGAGTGCAGTTATCTAATTTCCTCTCCGTTCACCCATTTCCTTCTGCACAAAGAGGGCTCTTACAGCAGGATGGGGAACGATCACTTTAGTCCTGGCCTTTAATAAATAAGGGCAGAAATGTTTTATGGCCTTAAAAACTGCAAAGCCTTGTTTCTCCACGTCTCGGTAGTTTAGTTCTGCTCCCTAGAGATTAGAGTTCATATAGGAAATGGGGACTTCGTTGCCCTTGTCATTTTTTTGGGTGAGGATTGCAGTGTATGAAAGATTAGAAGAAAAAGTGTACACGAAGAATTCCTTGTCGAAATCGAGACTAACGAACGCAGGGGCTTCTGTGATTGCCTCTTTAATTCGCTAAAACACTTTCTTGGCTTCATCGCTCCACTTATACACCACGACTTTCTTCATCATTAGCTGCATGGGGTGCACTATTTCCACAAAACCTAAGACAAATTTCCTAACGAAATTGATCTTCCCGAAGAAATATTGCAATGCCCTTTTATTGGCAGGGGTTGTATTCTCATGATGGTCTCTATTCTTTCAAGATCAATAACAATCCCTTCTTTAGAGAGGATGTGACCTAGTAGCTTCTCTTCTATGACTGCAAAGATGCTCTTCTTGGGATTCAATGATATTCCATACCTTTGACATCTTTCGAAAATTTATTTCAGGTGATAAATATGATCCCTTTTGCGATATGAATACATAGTAATGTCATCCATGCACACTACTACTTATCTATTTGTTACACAGTAAATTGTCACCGTTGGTCACCGTCCCTACTGCCTCAATTTTAGTACATTGGAGGATGCTTTCCGGGACCTGTGAGCAGTGACATAGCCTAAAAACACTTGCACTATGTTCCCCTGAGTATGTACTTCATGGTCCCTCAAGACACCTTCTGCAAATTATCCCTGAAAAGTGCCCTTTTCCCATTGGCGCAGGTACCCAATGTCTGACCCGCGCCAATAACTCAGATCCTCAAAAAGGGGCGCGATCATTGGCGCTCTGTCTTAGAACAATGCCCGCGCCAGTCAAGTTTAGTAATGTTTTTTGCTAAAAGCACGACTGTATGATTTTTCCTCCCAGATCATGAGCTCCTTTGAGGGAAAAATCCATTTGATAAAGCTCAAGAGTCATCATATCTATCCACAGTAGCTTTTCATGGATGTTGCCAATTCACAATGGGTGTCCTGGTGCATGGAATCTTTCTCCCTTCTTCATCTATAAAAGCTTGTCCTCATGCATTAGACAGGCTAGAGTGCTAGTTCCAAGTTTATGAGTTCCGAAGTGCTGTAGCTTTGAGTTCTTGGGTTGTTGGAGTAATGCTAGAGAGGTTATGCTGCCGGAAGTCCGAGAGAGAGGTAGTCTACTGCAAGGCATATAGCTGCTCGCCCAGCCAGAGGAAGGGTTCAGCGTCAGAACCTTGGTTGTAACTTTTCCTGTCTATTATTAATTAATGAACGACTGTTATTATAGTTCCAATCTCATTGTATATTATAGTGATGTTGATTTATTTCCTTTCTGAATGAAATATAGTTGTGCCTTGGTGGATTTTATGCTTGTATCTGTTTCTTCCTTTGCATGTGCAGGTGTCCGTTTGCAAAGATCGCAAGGATTGTGACCTGCCAGAGCGAGGGAGTGGGAACACCAACTCTGCTTCGACTATAGCGTTGGATTCAAGGTTGGTCTTCTTAATTCACCTTTACTGTACAACTAGGAACTTGCGTAGCAGCGTGGATTGATTGTGGCTAGTTCTGTTTTAAGCTAGTGGGATCACCTCTGTCCGCAGAGGGGATTTACCTCGCCAACAATTTGGCGACTCCGCTGGGGAGAAGCTATTTGGAGTTTGTCTTGCATGATTAGTTTTCTCTCGCTTGCCTGAGTTAATGAACTTTCTAGGTCAGTTTTGAAATTGCTATCTACTGTTTGGTTCTTCTGGGCACTGTCAGTCAGGGTCAGTAAACGCGGCTGGCGCGTTTTTTCTTTTGACAGTCGCGCCAGTTGGAGCATGTTGCTCCATAGGAACCCGCGCCAATTAATTGTTAGCGCGAGTTGCAGTTTCACAGTCGCGCCATCTCTGTGAATTTTGCCAGTTTGATAGTTGAAAGCTCCTTAAACTCGGATTTTTTGTTCTTCCCTATCTTTTGCTGCTTCTGGAAGTGTGTTGGACCTCTGTGTGACTGGTTGTTATTTCTATCGATTTTGTATCCCAGCCCTAGAGTACCTAGTGGTTGTGCATGTCGAGCCGTCTGTGGGACGTTGTGGTTTGATCATCCAGTCAGCTTCTTGATTGTTTTCCGCAGTCATCTAGTGATTCACTTCTAACTTGCTTGGATCTTGCTTGACTTCATTTGAACTTAGATCACATGGTTCATTGAACATCTTTGTGTTTTCCTTTGCTTTGACAGTTCATCTTCATGTTTCTGAATTGGTTCTGTGTCCATTAAGTGAATTGTGTTTGTACTCGTGGATATCTCTTGAGGTTTGTTTACATGCATTATGCCATCTTAAAAATCAAAAAACAAAAGAGCTTTTTGCATTATATTAGTTAGCATTTATTGTTATTTGTCGCTTTTAAAAAGAAAAAGAAAAAACTTTTATTTCTTGTTATTAGCTGCATTAGGACCTTTGTTATTTGCTTGATGATCATTTTGTTTGTGTAAAAAAAAAAAACAAAATCTCTACTCTTCTGTAGGTAGAATTCATCGAATGCAACGATATAATTTTGGCATATAGATTGCATTTAGGAAGTTTGGAGAGACCACATACGGTAGGACCAAAAAACTGAAACATAATTGAAGATAAACTATAAAATAAACTCAATGAACCTAACAACGCATTGGAACATAACGCAAACATTCTAGAGGTCTAGGTTAGAGACGTGTTCCGGCGTCGTTAAACCTGGTAGCTTACCATCGAGTGGTTGGGTGATTCCTCCACGGTGAAACGATAAGTGCCAATACGGACTGTGCTCCCACGTACCGTCGCGTATATATTGGGAGACCCCTATAGGAATAAAGCCTTTATCCATAGGAAGCCGTGTCAGCCGCCCTACGATTCACAATGCAGTGAACACAACATTCACGAAGATTGACCACCCGTACCCTAAAAAGTATTCTGTGGTTTTGCGAAAAGTTTGGCACACCCTCTACCTAGAATTCTAGAGCAGTCACTTTTGATCCTTTTCAGACTCCTTAAACGAAAAGGTGCCTGTGAGCGTCTTGTCACTTCGTGCTCATTAAATATTCAAAGGAGACTAGAGTCATCTTTTCGTCCTTTTCTCGACTCTTAAAAAGTGAAAAGGTCAAGTTCAAAGTTCAGTGTCTTAAAATTTATTTGACCACGATCACATATAACCCGGTTAAATTTTTCTTGCGTTAGCTTGAGTAGCGTTCTTTCTCGCTCAAATGGCATCCTTCCCTGAGCCCACCGGCCAAGGTGGTCCTCCGGCTAGTTCGATTCCTTCTGTCAGAAATGTCGGTGTCTAGTATATAGCAACTTTGTCTTTGCCTGGGTTCACCATCGGTTTACCCGTATGGGTGTTCTCAAACTCAGTGGTCTCGAGTGTGATAACTCATGTTCCACCACCACCTCCTCCACCCGAGCAACATCGTTTTGATTCCAAGGTGGATCCCTGTCCTTCTTCGCCTACTGCTGCGTCCTCATCTTCTACTTCGCCTGGTGAAACTCTGGATTTAAGTAACCAGGTGGCTAAGAAGAAGAAGAAGAAGAAGACCAAAAAGAAGAAGTCTCCCAAAACAAAGGTCCCATCTACCCCGAATATAACTGAAGTAAAGTCTCCTCCTGCTCCGCAGCGGAAGACTAAATTTCCTTGTAGATTATGCAAGGAAGACCATCTTCTTCGCGATTGTCCTGGCATCCCCAGGGTCTTAGAAGTATGGGCTCACGATCGGGACCGCCCTGCATCATCCTCTGGAGATCATGGTGATGCTACCCTATCAGCTGGAAATGTTAAGGGAAAAGGGAAGATTCGAATCCCCTGTAGACTTTGTGAAGGCAATCATCCCCTTCACCTTTGTCCATTCATGGATAGAGCCTCTATTGTATTGGAAAGTCTTACAGCTCCCTCAACTCAACTTCCTGCTGGTTATCGACGTCTCTCTGCAATTGCAGAACGTTCCCCTGCTGACCAAGAAATCAAGCCTGATTCCTCTTTGGTCCAGCTTTCTCTTCCCGAACCTGGCTGTGCTCAGCCTATTCCAGACCAGTACCTGGTCGGAAAGAGTGTTGCTCAGCCTGTTCCAGACCAGTCCCTGGTCGGAAAGAGTGTTGCTTTACGGCCTGTTCCAGACCAGTCCCTGGTCGGAAAGAGTGTTGATTTTCAGCCTGTTCCAGACCAGTCCCTGGTCGGAAACGCTGTTGATTTACCCTCGTCGTCTATACACCACTTTGTTCCGGAAACGTTTGTCATCAAAGATGAACCACCTGAATCCAAACCAGATGAAAGTCCAAAGGTCCAGATGACAAGTGACCCGGTCTTTCCAAAGGTCCAGATAACAAGTGACCCGGTTTTGCCTTCAGAAGTTCCATCCTCAGATGATGTTATCACTGTAAAGGATGAAGATCACACCGTCCAAATTCTATACATAAACATAGACTCTAATGATCAAGTGAGCATCCCTCTCATTCCTTCGCAGCAGGAAGGAAGTCCATCAGATCCATATCCGGCCGTTTATCCGGTCCCACCTCCGAGTAACCTCGTTGTTTCCTTCAATTGGGATCAACTAGGCAGTCCCCGGCTACCACCTTCCAGACCATTTCGAATTATAGTCCAAATCTACTGAATGGTTATGGCCGGTACCATTATTGATGAGGGATCTCCCGTGAGCATCCTTTCTTCAACAGCCTGGGAAGCACTTGGTTCACCACTGCTTCTGCCTGAGATAAGAAACCTTACAGGTTTTCATCGAGAAACCAGTCGACCTTTAGGAATTCTTCCCCATGTACCTATCACATTAGAAGGGAAGACCATTCAAATGGGCGTCATGGTAGTCCAAGGCCCGTTAGATTACAATTTACTCCTTGGGCGAGACTATATTTATCGCATACGTGCAATTGTGTCCTCACTCTTCAGAGTGATGTGTTTTCTGCACGAAGGAAGGACAATCAAGATCGTAGACCAACTTTCGTTCCCCGGTTCACACTTCACATATAGTCATCTACCATTCCTAAATGGTCTTATTTCCACAGAAAATGCAACACCCAGTCCGTCCTCCTGATGATGGCAGCTGACCCGGGCGCGTGACTGAGGCCCGGGGGGCATGCATCCTCCTTTTCAAAATCGAGTCTTTCCAAGTGAACCTTCATTCCATCCACTCCGTGAATGCCATGACGCTTGGGGGGCATGTACCTCGATTTGCATTATCATTTGGAGGTATGCAAATTCATAACAAGCATAGTTTTTCCGTTTCAAGCTTGTGTAAACATGAAACCGAATCCAAGCAAAGTTCTCCATGGTTCAAGCTTGTGTAAAAATGAACCCATACCTAATTTACATCTCATGATTGCCTTTTATCTGCTAAATTCTGCTAGATGAGCCTTGGTTGTTTTCATTCCATTGCTACCATCTCTTTAGCCGATCATATGCTTTCACTTGGTTATTTTCCTTTCCTGAGGAACCGCAGCGATGAGTGGTTTTATTAGCCAGCCTCTTGACCATTACATGTTTTGAGCAGTTCCGCCATTACCGGAACCAGTTGCTACCCTTTATACCACTCGTTCCTTCAGGACGAGTCGCCTTTACGCTCTTTTCTGACTCGTAAAAAATGAAAAGATTGCCGAGTATTTTTTCCTTTTTGACTCGTTAAAGAGAATAAAAATGAAGGTCCGCTTTCAGCTCTTTTCTGACCGTTTAAAAACGAAAAGATTGCCGAGTTTTCCCTCTTGACTCGTTAAACGTTAATAAGGGGCGGTCGTTTTAAGTTCTTTTTGTTGACCGTTAAAACTTAAAAAGATTACCGGGTTTTTGTCGTTTCGGACTTGTTAATGGTTACGAAACGACGTGGTCTTGATCACTTTTTTACTTTTTCAGGTCAAAATCACTATTCATGAAAAGTACTCCTCGATCGTAATGATCGGGCGGTTCTTTCTGGTATTATTTTATACTTTTTCGGGCCCGAGAGACAACTTTACGAAAAAGGACACCCCTGGAGTTTCCTTTTTGCGGTCTTTTCAAACTCTCTAAACATGAAAAGACGCCGAGTTCTTCCCTTGTCAGACTCGTTAAAACCTAATGACATCGGATTTTGTCGAAATGACGCACCACAAGCATATGCTATCCCCATCAAGCTTGTTAAAAATAATAGGGGTACTCGCCAGAAATGGTGGGGGAAAAGAAATTTTGGAACCATAATTATTGTTGTGTCGGCAGTATGTCACTCTTGAACATGGCACTCCTCTGCTTTCATGTCTGGGTGGGGACATCTCATCTTATTTTTCATTTGCCTCCGTGGGATTGGGTAATCCTATTTGACCTCTCATCTGCTCATTGCCTCGTCACTATGACCTCTGATCCGTCGATGTCAAATACTGCCAACTCCACTCTAGTGCCGCCGGTATGTTCAAGAGAAGTTGACCTTTGCAAAGAAACAACCTCCCTCTGATAGCTCATACAATTTTGATTCACAACATCATCTCTCTGTCTCGTGTTGATGATGTGGGAAACATTATGGCCCACCTTCGATCAAGGTCACTTCCTGTCGACTTCAGCTCATTATCAAGGAAGCTGATCTAGAGACTCCCTTCCGGTGCCTTGGAGCCTGCATGCCTCAATGGCAGGTTCTTCGTGTTCGACGCGAGGTTTTCATCATTGGCCTCCGATCGAATGATTCTACAGGTGTTCGACGTCAGATCACTAATTCGCACGCCGTAGATTGTACCGATAGTACCTTGAGGGCCATTGTCATTATTGGTGGCACCTCTCGCGTCTATTAACAGTTCCAAATATTGACTGGTAATCAGACGATGTTCATGCATGTTCGACTTCAACTCACATATTCGCATGCTTGAACTTGTACTTCTGTTCGGGTCGAGATGGAGCGCAAGACCCTGGATTGTGTCTGTTGTAATCTAGGCGTGATTCTTGATACATGACTCATTCACTGGATGGCTGCGACCATACCTAAGTCAATTCATTGATCCTACCCAGATGGCTGCGTCCATACTATGGATCTAAATTATCATGTACTCTCTTATGGATGGCTGCGACCATACCACGTACATCATGTATTTGAGCTATCAATAGTATCTCTCAATGCAGGTTCTCGGCAGCAGCTATATGTGTTCTTGCAAAGCATTTCACCCCTCTCTCTCGCTCGGGCCTCATGCTTTGGGGGGCATCTGTTACACAGTAAATTTTCACCATTGGTCACCGTCCCTACCGCCTCAATTTTAGTACATTGGAGGATGCTTTCCGGGACTTGTGAGCAGTGACATAGCCTAAAAACACTTGCACTATGTTCCCCTGAGTATGTACTTCATGGTCCCTCAAGACACCTTCTGCAAATTATCCCTGAAAAGTGCCCTTTTCCCATTGGCGCAGGTACCCAATGTCTGACCCGCGCCAATAACTCAGATCCTCAAAAAGGGGCGCGATCATTGGCGCTCTGTCTTAGAACAATGCCCGCGCCAGTCAAGTTTAGTAATGTTTTTTGCTAAAAGCACGACTGTATGATTTTTCCTCCCAGATCATGAGCTCCTTTGAGGGAAAAATCCATCTGATAAAGCTCGAGAGTCATCATATCTATCCACAGTAGCTTTTCATGGATGTTGCCAATTCACAATGGGTGTCCTGGTGCATTGAATCTTTCTCCCTTCTTCATCTATAAAAGCTTGTCCTCATGCATTAGACAGGCTAGAGTGCTAGTTCCAAGTTTATGAGTTCCGAAGTGTTGTAGCTTTGAGTTCTTGGGTTGTTGGAGTAATGCTAGAGAGGTTATGTTGCCGGAAGTCCGAGAGAGAGGTAGTCTACTGCAAGGCATATAGCTGCTCGCCCAGCCAGAGGAAGGGTTCAGCGTCAGAACCTTGGTTGTAACTTTTCCTGTCTATTATCAATTAATGAACGACTGTTATTATAGTTCCAATCTCATTGTCTATTATAGTGATGTTGATTTATTTCCTTTCTGACTGAAATATAGTTGTGCCTTGGTGGATTTTATGCTTGTATCTGTTTCTTCCTTTGCATGTGCAGGTGTCCGTTTGCAAAGATCGCAAGGATTGTGACCTGCCGGAGTGAGGGAGCGGGAACACCAACTCTGCTTCGACTATAGCGTTGGATTCAAGGTTGGTCTTCTTAATTCACCTTTACTGTACAACTAGGAACTTGCGTAGCAGCGTGGATTGATTGTGGCTAGTTCTGTTTTAAGCTAGTGGGATCGCCTCTGTCTGCAGAGGGGATTTACCTCACCAACAATCTTGATCAATCCTCAGAAAGCTATGTCCATGGCTCTCTGGAATGTGGCGCCTGCATTAATAAGTCCAAAAGGAATTTTACGATATGTGTAAGTGCCCCATTTAGTGTTGAAGGTTGTCTTCAGATGATCCCCATTAGATACCAACACTTGATTATATCCTGAAAACCCATCTAATAGGGACAACATTTCAGACCCAGAAATGCATTGAAGGATGTGTTCCATAGAAGGGATAGGATAGTTATCCTTTTGTGATGCTTTGTTCAGATTTCTGAAGTCGATACACAGCCTGATGTCTCCATTTTTCTTTCTCACTGGCATGATATTGGCTACCCAGCAGGTGTGTCTGACCGGAAAAATGATTTTAGCATCCAACATTTTGTTTAATTCTTTCTTCACCAATGGTTCCATTCTTGGATGCATCTTGCGAAGTTTTTGTTGGTAGGGCTTAGCCTCCTTTTCCAAAGGAATTACATGCTGCATATCGCTGGTATCAAAGGTTTTTAGGTCTCCATATGTCCATGCAAATACATCCTTGTATTCTTTAAATAGCTTGACCAATGCAGCCTTTTCTTGTGGAGAGCACCCCAAGCCCAAATTAACAGTTTTTGGGTCTTCTTTGGTTCCAAGGTTGACCGATTTGTACTTCATGGATGAGCTATGCGTTTTGCAATTGGTCGACCTTTTGAATTTATCATGCAAGTCATACAAGTGCTCCATCTTGACAACTGACTTGGGAATCATATGGGACTGATCCTTTTCCTCATCTTCCCTCTCATTTATAAGCCTATTGTGCTCTTTTTCATCAATGATTGCATTCTTGAATGTCTTCTCACAGTGTAAGAACTCAAGGATTTGCTCGTCATCTTCGAACACCTGCCAATTTGAGATGTTATCAGGCATGGATGGTCTGAAAATCAATTCAACATAACATTTATTCTTCTTTAATCTAAAATCAGGTAGAAGTTTTGCAACCATACTAGCCATCAAATCGGCATCTTGGTTTTGTCCTCAAGGTATGTATGTGATATTAAAAGAATAAAAAATGTCAATTAAGTTCCATACCTCATGTTGGTACCTTACCAGGTGTGGCGAATTGCAGTGTATCCTCTTCCTTACCTGGTCCACAATTATCTGTGAGTCACCAAAAACTTTAAGATTTTTTACCTTCATATCAATGGCCTTTTTCAGGCCCTATAGCAAGCCTTCGTATTCTGCCGTGTTGTTGGTGCATGTGAATTCCAACCGGATGGTCATCAGATGTTGGTTCCCTTGTGGATCAATGAGAACGCTCCTAGCACCTGCACCTTCAAGGCAGTTAGAGCCGTCAAAATAGAGTGTCCAAAATATAGATTCTAGTGCTACATCAAATGAATTGCTTCCTATGAAACTAGTTCTATCATCTACTATATTACAAGGTGGTTCATCAGTTGGATTACAAGGGAGAGCTTCCAACTGTGTGTTTATTTTAGTTTCTTCAATTGCTTCTGCATGGAATTCTCCAAAAAAGTTTTCTGTGGCACAAACATTGAAACTATAATTCCCAAGGATAGAGTTGGTAAACATTACAGGTTCATTGGGACCATTTAGCTCCGTCACTACATACTTCATGTATCTTTCTCGATCAACTCTCAGTGTATCACCTTTTCCTTTCTGAGGCAGTAAGACATGGGACCAATCAATTGAGAAGTATCCATTTAGTTTTGCTGACCAGTCCCTACTAAGCAGCATTCCATAAGCCTCGGGTATGTCAACTAAAACTATATCAATAACTTGTATGTATTGTGGTTTAGTAGTCATCTGAATCAATACATCTCTCAATTCCCCAATTACCTTCACATTTTTCTTGTCTAATTGCATGATTCGAGTTCTAGTTTTCTCAGGTATCGCATGAAGTCTTTTAGCAACGGCGTAAGGCATCATAGTGGACGAGGCACCTGAGTCTACCAAGAAATTGTGTATGTTCATGTTAAAGATTTCAAATGTGATAAGGAAAGGGGGAGTCATGGATTTTGATTTCCTTCCTACAATGGCTGCACTAACATCTTGGGGGTTTCGATTCATTTTTGATAGGGTGGCTTCCATGGCTACTGGATTTTGTGCTGTACTGGGAGTACTAACAGGTCTGGGGACCAAATTTTGGGTTTGGCTGCTCGGAATGGTGGGAGATTTGCAATTCCATTCATTCATAGCTTTTAAGAGCAGATCTCTCTGCTGCGTTAACTTTAACAAGTCAAAATATGTGATATTAGCTCAAGATTTCTTAAGATCATCCACAATGTTGTAATCAATGTTATAAACAGGGTAGGGTAGAGTAAACATACTAGTTTTTCTGTTTTTAGGTGGGACTTTACCATTGTGAGTCGCCTTCGTTGCATTTTGAGATGCATTTTCTTTCTGAGGATAGTTCACGATTGGCGTACTCTTGGAACCACCACTAGGTTTATTCCCCTCAACAGGAACCTTGGAAGTTGATGCCTTCAAAGGGCGAACATCTTTCTTTGTATGGTCTACAGGCTTTATCATGCCCGCAAGTGGCCCTTTACTTCATGTATGGATTTCATTAGTGTGGATTTCTACCATGCTATCTCCTTCATCGTCATCGTTCTCATTCGCGTAGATATCCCACAGTACATTAATTTGAGATTCTTTGTCCAAAGGCTCTTCTACTTGGTATTCTTCCTCATTTTCTTGTTCTGGCTCTAGCTCAACTATAGGTTCTTCTTGGTTAAGGAGTGATCCGATAAGAGCCGGCTCTTTTGTATTTAAATTCCCTTCATTAGTTGGAGCAGGAAGTGCAAGTGGAAGATGACCACCTTCTGTCTTCTTACGATAGAAAGGTTTGAAAGAATTTTTGTTGTTATACTCTCCTCCACTCCCGCTTGTACTCTCTCTAGAATTCCTTTTCTTATTGATGACTGTGTTTTTCAACTTCTTAATGATCTGATGCAAACCTTCCACATATGTGGTGTCCCTTTCTTTGCCCTTAGCCACTTTGTTATCACTCCCATTATTCTTCTTGGATGACTGAGAGGCTTTCTTTTCTCTAGTTGTATGATGACATGATGTGAGACTGATCATTTCATTCTCGACTTTTACTGCTTCATTGATAACACCCTGTAAAGTTTGTGTGTTACTCCTTTTGACCCACATCGTAGTAGGGACAGGGAGAGAAGTGATGTAGAATTCCATGAGCACCTCCTTAGTAGTTCTAGCGTTATCCTGGATTCTGTTAAACAAGGTGTTGAACTGGATGTTAAAATCCTTGACCTTTTCTTTGGTTTCTGTTTTCAAACGAGATAGTTCTAGAACTAAGGCTGCAGGGGTTTTGTCATCGCCATACTTGTCTAAAAAGACCTATTGAAAGGCAGCCCACGAGGTGATTGATCCTGTTCTCAAGCTAAAGTACCATGTGGAAGTTGCACCAATCAGGGTAAAAGGGAATAGGTGACATACTACATCTTCATCAACTACCCCCAGCATGTGCACGACCAGGAAGAAAGAATGAATATAGTTATTAGTGGTGTCCCCCGCTCAGGGTCGAATTTAGGAAGTACTCTTTCTGCATTCTTGGGTAAGGGATGTTGCTGCCTAGGTACCGCTACGGTGTCTTGAGCGAGCCACAGAGGAAGTGCTCTGGGAGGAGGTGCGAGTTGGTTCCCACCCGGTTGAGGAATATTAGCCATATCGCAGATAGGGATGTTTTGGTTGAAGGTTTCTTCAAGGCTTTCTTTATTAAGGCTTCCCAAATCGGGCTGGGGATTACCTTTAGAGAGTGGATCTTCAGGAACTTCTTCCTAAGGATTGTCAATATTTTGCAAGGATTCAAGCACAATATCTTCAAGAGATGGGGTTGCAGATGTCTCTTCGTTTATGGAACAAATCCTTGGCTTTCTTTTGGTTGTCGGAGTTAAAGAGTGAAAGATGGGGAGCTGAGAGAGGGAACGAGCGTAAGCTCGAGTAAGTATTCTAACTGGTTGTTCCTGAGTGACAGGATACTCCCACAGTGTCTCTTCTTCAAAATGAGGCTTTTCCAAATGAGAGGAAGGGTCTTTTCGACCTTCATGATTCATGCATTAATCTTTTCGAGTCCACGTGCGACATTTATAGATGAAATCATAAAAGGCTGTGGATAGCAGTTCAGGCCCTCCTTCTAGCGCTAATGTGTTGACATGGCAAATTTTCGCTATACCAACAAGGGGAACTAACTTGATCACAGACCCTAATTAGATCTTCTTTTGTTTGGAGTGGCTAGTTCCAACAGGTTTTAAAGGACCCCATGAATTTTTATAGGTGTTGAGAGATTGCTTCCTGGAGGAAGACTTCAATTAAATCAACAAAAGGAAACAACTAACCTATATGTATCAAATCCTATCTAAACTACTTAAGCTACTCTAATCTAGTCGTAACTATCCTAATATATCCTGTAGGAGCAAAACAAAAGGAAGTTCAACATCATATATAAATTCCAAGTCCAAATGAATCAATTACTAGTCCACATAAGAACAAGGTTGTATTAAGTCCTAATTGCAATCCAATTACTTATACAAGAATATACATTCCTTTCCATACAAATAACACTTGAAATTGATGTTTAACAAAGTCTAGAATCAACAACCTTTCATGAATTACCAATGCTATTGAATTACATTCAAATAACCAAGAACAACCATGAACTGGTAGTTAACAATATGCACAAAACAAATCACATTTATCTTTGTGCCAGCAACAACACACTGATTCTAAACATATGAGAGAAAAGGAAAATAAATCTGAAACACAGGCTCCTTCTGAACCAAATAGTCCTCTTTATTCACAATAAATCAAAGTTGTTCTCTCCAAACAAAAAGCCCCACTCTCCTATCCAGAGGTAATACTTATGCAGTAAGGAATGACCCTCGGTCTTCCATGACCTTTCATTTCCCCTCTTTTCATTACACAGATCAGTGTATATAGATGAGAACGGTCGGTGAAACTGCTGACACATCGAGGTCACCTTTGGTGTAGCGTTCTACTTCTTGGGGGGATGAATGGATGCCTTTGGAATCAGAGAAAGATTTCGTATCATTTCTTTGCACCTGTGTGCAGTGGCTATTATTCTCTATCATTTCCTGAAGGAAACTGAAGATGTTGCGGTCATCATCCCACATCTGGCATGCTTTGTGATGTATCTGGAAGTGATGACATCTTGATGGATCAGCGTTGTCATGAGTGCTTCTACTGAACTAAGGGAGTGCCTCCATTATGCACTGTGGTGGTCCGTATTCCCTTTTGCAAAGTGTGTTTTGCAATATTGACACCGGTGGTGCGGAGGTGTCATCTTCATATAACTTACATTTATCCATTACCGAGTTTGCTCAAATTTGCCTTCAAAAATAATTCATATCAGCTATGATTATTGAAATATGATAGAAATGCTTAAAAAACATAGATCTTTCCTTCATTAAGTGTTTATAGCATCAAAAGGAACAAGTGTGAAAGAATCGCCCCCTGGTTTTTAACCCATGCATTGATTAAGTCCCGCAAGCGAAAATCCCATTTACACTGAAAACCATTACATAACACATTACTAGATCCGAAACCCGGACTTGAAATATTCTAGGTGAAACATTGCTTCAGTGAAGAGTAGAGAGACTGGTGTTTAAGAGTAAATCCATCGAAAAGCAAAAGATCAACAGTGTAGGGAGGAAGTGGTTTCTCGTACCCCAAGTGGTATTTCGGAAGGGGTCTAAGTGGTAACCAGTATTGTGAGGAAGGCCTCCGATTCCATTCTTCAAGCGACATGTAGCAGCTATGAGGAAAGAGGATACCACTTTTCGGGTGAGTATTCCTTGAGAAACTCGTTCACCCGAAATCCGCGTGGACTGTTGGATCCACGAAGGATAGATCAATGGTGGAGGGACTTGACACAGGAAAACACGGAAAAACCTGTGGCCAGGCCATACAACCAGACTTCAAATCTTATGAGCTACATTTAATAATCACTTCAGATCTGCAACATAATCTTTCCCTTTTGAAAACCTTAGCCACAACATATTATCGAGTGCACAGGAAAACACGGGAAAATAGTGGTCGGACCCTAAGGGCCAGACTTGAAAATTTATGCACCCGCATTGATAGTTATCGAATCTATAACCATTGTCGGGTCCGCCATATGTTATCGCACCTTATGCATGAGTGTTAGACTCCACCGATAGCAATTTGCGATGGGACAGGGGCGGACCCAATAATATATATATTATGTTTAATAGGATCGCGGGTTTGCCATATCGCATTGTATTTTATATATGATCCCCGGATTCTGCCGATTCCGATAAGCGATGGGGGAGGTGGACCTAGAATACATATGTGTTGAGGTTCATAGCCCTGGTGGGTCCACAATCATAGGTTTGCCTTTAAAAAACTAGGACTTCAATGTTTTTCAAAAAACAAAAGAATATACGAGAAAACCTATGTCCGACCATTACGCCAGACTTGAAATATTATATGCCCGGATCTATAACCATCGGTAGGTCCAAGTGATAGTGGTGTGCCTTATATATAGATCTCGGACCTCGTCAATAGCGATATGTGATATGGCTCTGGACCTGATATATATGAAATATGGTTAATAATGCCATCGGGTCTGGAGTATAGTGGTGCGCCTTTTATATAAGCCCTGGACCTGTCGATAACAATGTGCAATATGGCTTCGGACCCGAAATATATAAATTTGGGTTGATAATGCCGTCGGGTCCGGAAGAGAGCAGTGCGCAGTGTTGATTGCGATAGGCCCAAAAGGGGTGATTTATGCATATTTGTGAAGTGTTTCCATTGTAAAGGGTTATAATGGGAATAAGGTGTGATAGAAGGTTTTTGAGGGTTGGAAAGGTCTCGATGGAGGAAATGAATGGAGGGTTAGGAAGGGCTAGAGATGAATCATACGAAAAATATTCAAAGAGGGGGGCTCAACCATTAGGAATTGAAGATTTGACTCGGCAACGAGTTAAAGTCTCTAGGATAAAACAGATCATTCAGAGAGGTGAAAGATCAACTTTAGGGGACCCATTCAAAATTGCTACCAAGGCAGGTTTTGATAGGGTGGTGGTTGTGGCCACAACAAGCAAGTAGTGGAGCAGTTTAAGCAAGTGGCGACGTAGTGTACTACAGAAGCTGTAGTGGTGCAAGTGGACCTAGGAGGTCTTCGTGATAAGATCTCCATGCCAACAGAGTGACTCAGGGGTGGGTCACCATATTTGTGTTGGGGGCCTGTTGGGACAGGGTCCCCTGCGGTCAATTTTAGGGTTAAAAGCCCAAGTTTTTGTATAACAAGCGTAAAGTCTCCGCATTTTGTGGTCGCAGAGCGCGAAGATGTAAAGTTTCAAAAAGGGTTTCCGCCCTCATTTTATGTAACTTGTGTCGGCTTTAGGAGATCTACCCATGGTCTGCAGACCATGGGATTGTATAAAAAGGGAAGTCTTAGAAGAGTCTAAGGAGTTCAGTTCTTGGTATGTTTTGAGTCATTGATGAAGGTAATGGGTCTGTGAGAGCTAAGGGTGAACAGTCTTAGCGTAGGAAAGAGGCTCTATAGCTGTGTGCACAGAGGCCTATGGTAGAAGTTCACAGCTGAGTGTGTGGACCCCTGCAGCTCTGTGCACAGGGTAGTTAGAGTCTGTAAAGAATATTTGAAGCATCAATAAAGAGGACTATTCTGGAATTATATGTGTATGGTCTATTTTACTTCTGTTATAAATGCATATGATTATGTTACGATGAATATTGGGTTTATTTTTTATTGATGCGCGAATCCATATGTTTTTCTTTGTTATATGAACGCAAGTAAGAATATATGTTTACTCTAAGATCATCTTAATGCATGTTGAAGTTATTAGATACTTAAGTTAATCTGGGTAAATACGGAAGTGAGAATAATTACATAGGCACGTAAGTGTCTGATTCGCCTATCTAGGGTACGTGAAGGATAGTCGTAGACCTTCGTGGAGGTGTAGAGGATGTCTAAGAGAAGTATATCGATAATCCCTAAAAGGCTTATCAACATGTGCAAACGCAGTTTTAGGGTATAAAATGAAATCACTACCATCTCTGGGTGCAAAATCTTGGTTCCTACATCCCCCCATAGCTTCGAGTGAGACTTCAGTCCATGCTTCACGGATTGATGCCAAAAGGGCCAGTAGTGTAGGGATTTTCTTGGCTAATTAACGTTGAACTTGGGTCAGGGCCCATCAAGCCAACACAAGACATGGATAAGGAATGATTTAGAAACACAACCAAATAATAAGAAAATAGATGTCCCAATTGTTTCGATATTTTTTTCATACATGAGAATTGGAATCATATGTTCCCTATCTTGGTAAAATATCAATGAACCCAACTCAAACTGCAAATCATGGTCAAAGGAGGCTCCAAAATCAATTTTCAATCTTGTTTTTCTTTATCTTGGTCAAGTAAACTAATGTAGCATATAATCTTGGCATACAACTTATAACTAACAAAACATTGAGAGATATCCAAATATTGACATGCTCACATACTATATACATTTTCACCAATGATCCATTGTTTTTTAATTTATCTCATTCCTTGCACTCACTTCCATAGTCACAAAGAACTGACCTATTTCACATTCAAAAAATAACACCATTCTAGGGCTACACATTGCTGATATTTTGACCAGGATATCCTTTTATAGAGTGATCCTCCATAGGCATTGAAAATATATAGGGACTTTCTATGGTTGTAATTTCATGTGTTCATAATATGATTTGAGGTATCTAGTTGTTTTCTCTGAAATGTAATTGTCCTCACTACCCCATGGAGCCTTCAAAGAATTTTTCTTTTTAATGTTTGTAAAAGGAGAGTGAAATGTTACTATCTTCGTGATGAATTTCAATATCTCCTGTGAAATCATGAGAAGCCTCCACATGACTACTGATATAACATTTGAACCTTGAAATCTTGGGATGAGAATATAAAAATTTATTTGGAAATGGATTTTGGTACCCTATAATGCCAATGAATCCAAAGAATGACAAATATTAGGGTTTTCATTTCATCATTAATTTCCTTGGGATCTAATGTTGGTTTTTTACTTAGGTAATTATCATAATTGTATTTTTTCTATGTCTATGCAAAACTATGATTTCAACCTCCTTCTCTATTGGTTCCTCATGGAAAGAGCCCATAATGTGACCATTATTTCAAGAAACTAGCAAATGGGGTTTGATTTCAAAGTCTAAACTTTTGTATTTCTAGCTAAACCAACATCATCTTTATGCCTTCTTTCTCAATCTCTATCGTGATCATGTGAATTTGTGGATACAACATAGTTTTTAAATAAAGCGACTTGAAGGTGTCTATCATAATTAATTCCTCCCAATTATCCACGATGTAATGGAATTGATCTCATTGACCCACGTTTGAGAATGGAATAAGCACTCATCCTGCTTGAGGTCAACGTGATTCACTTGCATGGTATAATTGTCGAGAAACAAGCTTATGTGTGAGACTTGATGATCTCTTTTTAAATGCATCATACCCCATCTAAAAGCATCAAATCCCAAATCTGCCTTTTCCATTTTTAGTCCTTGGAGGAGTTCTTTCTATCTTTATTATTTTGTTTTCTTTTACTACATCTCCATTATTTTCACTAGAAAGGATTTAATTACATGCATCTCTCATTGTAACTCTCTATGATTTCAAGGTTTTTGTATTGTGATCCTCGTTAAATATGTAAAGGCATAGTGTTACAAATAGGGGGTTCTACTATGATGCAATAAACACTGAGAGTGCATTAAAAAATTTCCCAACCATCTTTGTCACAATAGCCAATACATAAAAGTAGCATGCACCACTAGTAATAATTCATGATCTAGATTATTTATAATATGAGTTTCCTTCTTTTGCTAGAATACACAATAAAAAGTCTATTCCAAACAAAATTTATGAACTCGAGCCTAGTTTTGATAATGTGGGGATGGACCCACCTACCTTGTTCCATTGGTTCGAAACAAGCACAAGCACTAAGAATAATAGCACAAGGCTTAGGGTTGAAATGGATGGATTGTAATTGCATTTATTGATACAATTTCTAGGAATTTTAGGCATGTCCATGAAGGACATATGTCACCATCATGACGGTCAAGTATCAATGTTTCATTGAGAAATTTTGTCAACACTTGACATGCATTCTCAATACACCCATAATTGTTTTTTGTCATGCATATAAGAATAAGATTCCTATAGAGGCTACCATAAGATATAGGTTATTCTAGGATCCTATACTATTTTATGGAAATCTTCCATTAATTGGTACTTACTATATGGGTTTTCTCCATATTGAACAAATGAATGGACTTTGAGAACCTAATGATGAGCTCTAGTATTGCAGCAAGAATGTAGCAACTCCTAGGGCTACCAACTTTACTTCATCAACCTGGGGTTCGTAAAAACTTGGAGGTGAAAGTGTTGTATATACAGTAGATGCAGTGGTCTACTCTTATCACTTTTCCACTGGGGTGATAGACCACTAGGGTTTTTCAAACTTAGTCTTCTATTGAATAGAAGGAGTCTAACTATTAACAGTAAATGGAAAACTATCTGTGATGTAGAAAGGAAATGTTGCCTATTCTAGGAAATGAAAATGCTGAATGGGAAAGTGTTGTGAAGTGACATGAAATTATCTAGTTAAGCATTTACACATTATTTGAAAAAGAGACCTAATTGTACCTTTCATTCTAACATCTATTTATTTAGATTAAGTAAGCATGGAAATTAACCTCAAACTACTTTGACTGTTGTATGCATGTACTAACTAGAAATTGCAAAAAATAGTATTTTTTTATTTTCAATTTTGTAAATGTAAATGCTAAGTGAACCAATCTTATCCTTTGTAGGGGAGAAAGGCACGGGGAAACATGTATAGAATGGTGTTGAGGGTATGGAAGCCAAATGGAGGCCTAACCTAAGATCAAATGATCATTTCTTCTTACTTCGGGCTTAAAACAGACTGCTATAGGGTTTCTTGTAGTACTACAGGATGTCCTAGTTTACTACAGGAAACAGGCTGAAAGATATAGGAGGGTAGGAGAGGTGGAATAAAGTGTGGGAAAGGTGTTTGATGGTGGGATAAGGCATAGAGGAGGTGTACACTTCCCAAGGCTCAGCCCAACTTTTCAAGATGGTTGGATTTGCTCAAGGGAGATGTCCACTTTGCTACAAAACAAAAATTCGGATTAGGGGTTGGTAGACTTGGGTAGTATGGGTGAAGAAGACTTGGATGAGGCTGGTGAAATGAGTTCTCCCTATAGATCAGAAACTCCTACAACAACATACATTCTTTCCTTCATTTATGCATAACTTCATTTACATATGGAAAAGATGAGTTGAATTTAGGAAAAATAGAGTTATTGATGGCTAATGGCGAAATCTATGAAATGAAATGCTTTCTAAACTATAGCAACTTCAAAAGAACCAAAATGAAAATTGCAGGTGCTTCTAAGGAATTATAAACAGTAATCTGCTCAATCAAAAACCCTAGTCATGCAATGATCTATAAAGACAAATTTGTTTTTGGGGTTGTGAGAGTGGGGCCCTCAAACCATGATCCCATGAGGGAGATGAGGAAGAGGACACTATCACAAGATTTGCTAAAGTATTCACTTTCACTATTGTAGCACTGATCTACCTTTTCAACTAATGGGAGAAAGCTAAACAATCATTCAAGTACTTGCAAATGAGATAAAACACAAATAACTTCAGCGGCTGACTATGAATGTATTTGAAGCATACATATACAAAAAGAAGAGGAACCTCTACTATTAGGGTTGGACCCTAACCCAAGATATTCAACCCTCTAAGTCAAATCAGTGTTGGATCAAATAAACCCTTTCCATTATCACTAAAATGTCAAAAATAACATGAGAATAATAGCCACAATCTTATGCTCAAAATTTCCTATTGGATATAATAAAAAGTCGAATCCTAATGAGGCCCTAGCCCTTCTTATTTATAAAACTGAAGCTACCAACAACTTCCTTAAAATTAGGGAGGCTTGGCTCCCAAACTCGAAATTAACTTGTCTTCAACTATCACTGGCTTGGTTGCCAATGAACTCGGTGGGCTTGGCTGCTTGTAACTCTGAGCTGATGAGATCTGGTGGAGGAATCTTCAAGTGATTGAGGAGTTAAGGAGGGGGATCCAATCTTCTAAATCCCTCTTGCTTGTCTACTTGGAGTTATTGCACTTAAATTAGCCACAAACTGCTCCAAATCCTACAATTAATGCACATTAGGCCACATGACATAACATGTTACCTTTACCCTTCTTACTAAGAAAAACTAATAAAATATGTAAAGAAATGTGAGAAAAGTTGATTTTAATAAGCTGGAGAGTGGCATTGAGGTCCATATAATTTACCTATTGATGAGCCTCATCATCACCCCCTACTGAAATTGTTTCCCATCCTCTGAGAAACTTAATCTATTTCCATGTATTTCATTTCTCTTGTGGTGTCTCTAACATCCCAGGCTTCTATTGATGTAGTCTCCTGTTATGGATAACATCCTACATGCTTCTCTATTTCCTCCCATTGTTTTCTTTTATATTCCTCCTTTCTTCCTTCTAACATACCCAATAGAAATGGTGGACTAAGTTTCAAACCAATCCAGTTGATTTTGAATCTCTGTAGTGCCTTCTTATACAGTGGGGTCCATGGAAAATTTTAGGGGCTAATATTCGTAGGTGAGCTAAATTTCCATGAATTTTCCAAAAAAAAGATTCACCAATTTCCATGTTTTATAAAAATTATTCACCCAATTTTTACAATATAAAATTATTTTACCTTAGAATCGCCAACAATATATAGAGAGTATATATAAAATCAATATAAATTTTAATAATTTTAAAAATACATCGATAAACATTTTATAGTTTGCATAATAGGGACTAGTGAGATTCACCAATGTTTTTAAACTTCAAGATAATTTTACATCCTTAAAATTTTCCCTAGTGGGGTCCTTTCTAGTGCATCTCTCATTCTTTCAGGGAAATGATACTCCCTGATCCTTAGGTTGTATGGTAGGGTGCCCCATCTCCTTTAGCATGCTTGCTGGCTTTCATCCCCTAGCAATCTCAAGGTGTCTTCAAAATGAGTGATTGTTTTCTCTTGTGTAGCTAGGTATCATGGTGCAAGTTGGGGATCATTGGTGATGATGTTTTGGGTGATAATGGCAACCATGGAATTGATCTATTATGCTCTGATGTAAAGGGGATTTTTTTCTTCTCTTTCCAACACCCTCTTCATTTCCGTAGCCCTGGCCTCCTCATGACTTATCCATGATGTAAGGGCCATTAGTTGTAAATCCCCCAGTTTTTCATTGGGATACCACACATTCAAGTTTGTTAAGGCCAAGTTGTGTAAGTATAATTTAGATATCTTGGCCTTATCCTTTAGGGTGCTTTGGTCACATAGCTCAATGAACTGCCTTTAGTCTTGGAAAGGCATATTCGACCATTGTGCTAGTGTATTTATCTGAAATTGTAGCCATTGATCTTTGAGGTACAAGGCATATGAATTTGGTGGCATCCTGCACTGGAATGCCTCCATAGAAAGGCTTGCCATAGTGGCCAATTTCCTCTCTTTTTCCTGTGCCTGCCTCCTCATCCATGTGTTTTCAGCCTCTAGTTGAGATTTCATAATTCGTTCCCTACCTATTATCCTACTCAACTCTCTGCCCATCTCCAATAGCTTCTCTTCCATATGGCCCACATCCTCTACATTCTTTGATTTAGCAATTTTCATCCAGTGATGTGTCCTTCCTCTCTCCTTCTCAAGCTCAAAGAAGACAAGGATGGAAAATTTTCCTCTCTCCTTCTCAAGCTCAAAGAAGATAGGGATGGAAAATTTTTGTGGTATTTCTCTTCCTCCCTCAATGAAACTGTAATAATATCTTAGATTGTGTTGTGGGATAGGTTCTTGTAGCTCTTGGGATTCTGCCTTTGTTGTCTTTCAAGCATCTTCCTCCTCCTGTAATTGTGTTGCTGCTTCCTTGCCTTTCCTCTATCCTTGTTGTCCTTTCTGTTGCTTTTTTTGTGTTTCCTGTAGTGCTGACAGAATTTCCTGTAGGATTGTTTGTGTTTCCTGTAGGAGGCTCTTTTTTTATGAAATGGGATCAAAGGTTCTTTGATTTTATTTTCTGATTTTGACCTGGTGACAGGCCTGCTAACACAGGTGATTGGCGACTTTTGTGAAGCTTGTTTTCATGTTTCCTCTTCACCTTTCATTTCAGGGCAAACTAGTTTTTCTTTTTCTTTTAGTGATTCCTCAATAATTATAGGAGTCTTGGTGGGTGTTTGTGGTCTCCCCTATTTGATCCTAGTGCTCCTCCTTGTTTTTAAATATAAAGGAGTATGCCTCTGCCTTTTTCCTGTTGACTTTATGGGTGTGCTTAGGGAAGTCAAGGTAGTAGTTGCCTCTCTCTCTGTGGGTTTAGGAGACACTCTTGGAGATTCCTCCCCTTCCTTGGTATGTTTTCAGGGCTTGCCTCATCCTTCTATTCTTCTTCCCCACTGTTATCTTCTCCTTCTTCTTCCTCTTCCTCTGTTTTATTTGTCTCTTCCTCCAATTCTTCCTCTGGTTCTTCCTTTTCTTCTTATGGTTCTTCTTCTTCCTCCTCGGGTTCTTCTTCCTCCTCCTCACCACTAGAGGTTGTGTCCCTATCATATTCAATGGCTTCAATTATAGCCTCCCTATTAATGTCCCTAAATGTGGACCATAGAATAGGGACTCTTAATTGGATCAAGGCATCTTCTAGTATGAGCTTGATGAGTCCATGATGTGCTAGTTGTTGATGTTTTCCTTCTTGTACCTTTAGGCTCATGTCTATTATTGATTGCAACAAGAAGTAGGGTACACTAAGTCTTCTTTCAAGGGGTAACTCCTCTCCAAATCTTAGCTCATGGAGGAGTCTAAATTGGTAACCATAGATTATATTGAGCCTTCCTTCACAAGAAATATATTTGAGAATGTGATAGCTTACTTCATCCCAAGGATAGGGAAGGCTCTCCCTTATAATCCCATTTTTTTCCTCAATTGGCTCTTCATCTCTCAAGAAAAAGTTCTTCTTAGAAAAAGTGTTGCTAGCTTTATCCTCCTTTCTCCATTGCATGCCTAGAGGAAGTGTAGTGATTCTGCTAATGATTTCAGGGGTAATTGTTATTGACAATCCTCTTACCACAGAAGTAGCACTGATTCTATCCTGAGGGGTGAGTGACATGGAAAATTATCGAGCTACATCATCATCATATCCTCTAAGCAGCTCGAAGAATCCCAACCATTGATGCCTTCTAAATATCTCTACCACAGGGGGATGGAGGTGTATTCTGGATGTCCCTATGGGCTCCCTTCTGTTGAAACCTCCTATCATTTTCTCCTCTCTAGAAAGCTGATTGTAGGGATTTTGGTGGCCTATCTCTAGATATTTCCAAGGTGACTGAGGGTTTAGATTTTAGGAGGGTGACTGCAATTCTCTCTTTATCCCCGCACAATTACTCCACAAAACTTTTTCTACCCACAGGGCCACTGTAATTACTAAAGAAAAATACAGATTTCGTTTTTTCTTTCCTAGTTATTAAGTCAAAACACAGAGGATATGGGCCACTTACCTTTCACTGTGATGCCCTGGGTGAGGAGAATTTATGAATATTTAGGAGCTAGGAACCCCCTTGCAGATTTTTTTGACAATTCCCATTGTTTCACGTAGTTCTATACGTTTCTTGTAGGTGTTCCTTGTAGGATGGCTAAAACTAGTTGTTTCTTCGATGACTCTTCCATGTGGTCCCGATTCTCTTGATATTGTAATGAACAATGTGTACATGAAAGTTAGGAATTTTTGCTATTTATGGTTGATTCCTTGGAGTGTTGTGTTTGTTGGCAGTGTACATGATTTCCCCTTTTGGACCATTGGCCCACCATTAGTTATCATGCAGCCTTCCCTCGTAATCATTACCCACTCCTGTACAACTTAACTCAACCACCTTTTTGACTCATTTGCTTTGATGTGACCTTGCCACATGGCCTGCTGACTAGGAGTTTACTTTTTGTTTTCGAGCTGAGGGTGGCCAAGTTAACTAGCCACCTCCAACTTATAAAATCAATTTTTTCATATTCCTACACTTTTATCATATTCGTACTTAGGAAAGAGTGTGGATGAGGTGCCATACCTGTGCCTTCCTTTGCTTGGTTGATGCATGCTGGAGGGTGGCTCTGTTGTGCTTCTTCTTGTTCAGGTACATGTTTTTCCTTGGCTCTTGTTTTGTTGATTTCACCCAGCTGATATATTTGTCTTCTTTGTTGTGGTGTGTAGGTGCTTGGCCTCTTCTACTGCTATTGAGCTCTGGATAGGTGCCATAGTTCCTGTAGGGGTGCTAAAACTCTTTTTCTACATGCATGTTGAAGGAGGAGGCATGGATAATTGTTTCTATCATAACACAGGATGCTACAAGGTTTCTTGTAGTACTACAGGAAATCGTGTAGCTGCCTCTTTCATAATTTTTTTGCTTTTTTGATTTTTCACTTGGAGGAGGGATTTTTGGTGATGAAAGAGTGTAGGAGATGGAGTGGTAGGTGAGTGAGACCAATGATGGCATGAACCTTGGACTCTCTGTTTCTCCCCTTAAAAAAAAAAATTGAGTGGTTTTTTTTATGGACACATAGGTTGGTATGGTTATGAGATGGTGTTGGGTGAGAGGTGGTGAGGCATAGGTTTTTTTCAACCTTAGAATATGACTTTATCACTTAGAATAGGATTGCACCATTTTTTTTTTCAATCAAGACTTCTTTCCTACATTTTTTTGGACATCCTGTAGTACTACTGGAAACTCCTGTAGTAACTACAGGAAACTCTGTAGAAGTTAGAAAACTGCATAAAAATTGATTTTTGATGCCTAGAAGTGAGGATGGATGATGGAGACATGGTAGGTATGGAGGATATGAAGTGAATGGAGGAATAATGGGTGTGATGCTCAGCTTGCTATCCCTTGAAATTTGATTCCTTTGTTGGCTTTCAAAACTTGCAAAAATCACAGAATTTTATTAGTGAGCAGGTTTGAATTCCCTACCATAACATTTTGTTTTTTTTCTCTCTTTTTTTTTTTAAGTAATACAAGTAGCCTCAAAGGAGGTTTTCAACCTGTTTTCCTACCCTAGGCACCTCAAGGGAGGTTTTCACCTAGGGATCTTTTATTTTCCTTTTTTCACTCTTGGGCTACCTCAAGGAGGTTTTCAACCCAAAAGTTGGCCTCAGGCGCCTCATGGAGGTTTTCACCTAGGTCCCTTATTGTTTTTTTTTCTCTCTTTTTTTCATTTTTTTCTTCAAAAATAAAACAATATTCAAGAATTCAGTGAGTTGGAAGCTGAGACACTTCCAATCACATTCACTTCCTTACTAATAGTACTGATAAACTCTTCCTTTGACAGAGGTCTTTTGTAGGCTTTCAATTTGTATCCATTAACAAGCAAGGGGATACCTTCTTCATCAATGGTTTTGATCTAAAAAACCCCATTGTCATGGCACTTTTCTATCACATATGGGCCCAACCATCTGGTCATCAATTTTCCTTTGAAGTCCTTGAACCTGGAGTCATATAGCAGAGCCTAATCACCCTCTTGAAAAACTTTGTCTTTGGTGTTTTTGTCATGCCAAACCTTTACTTGTACTTGATTCACCTCTGTGTGTAGGGGGGACTACATCCTGGATTCATCTAAACCGTTGAGCTGGACAAGCCTCTCTTACTGTGCCCTTGTAACATCCAAACCCAACTCTGCTTCCATTCTCAAAGTGTTGTACTCAAACTCAATGGAGAGCAGAGCCTTCTTCCCATAGACCAAATCATAAGGGGTAAAGCCCGTGGTTGTCTTCCAAGTTGTATTATAGGCCCAAGTGGCCTCCACTAGTCTACCAGTCTAATATTTCCTACTTCTTCTCACAACCTTTGTGAGAATTCTTTCCAATGCTATGTTGGTAACCTCTACTTGTCCATAGGTCTGAGGATGGTAAGAAGTTGACTTCTTGTGCTTGTTCGTCTGCTGATTCAAAATATTCTCAATCATGTGTGTGGTGAATTGAGCACCCTGATTAGTGACTAGCTCTCTAGGGTACCCAAACTTGTAAACACATTCTCCCTTAAGAACTCAACCACTTTCTCTTATGTTGCTACCTTGATAACCTTGGTTTCATCCCACTTTGTCAAGTAATCAATGCACACAATTATGTACTTTTTTTACCTTGATGGTGGATCAATGGGCCTAATGAAATCCATGCCCCACTTGTAAAATGGATCAAGAGTCACTTGAGGTTGCAAAGGAATTTCATCCATGGGAATAGATTTCCCCATTCTTTGGCACTAGTCACATCGACTGCTATATCTTCTTGCATCTTGGTGGAGAGTGGGTCAGTAGTAGCCAGCTTGTAGTACCTTGAAGGTTGTCCTATTGGCTGCAAAGTGACCTCCACAAGGCCCATCATGATAGACCAGAAGGATGCCAAAAACTTCCTCCATCCTCACACATCTCCTCAAAATTTGATCTAGGACTAGCTTGAAGAGATTTTCCCAATCCCAGTGAATGGTGCGCTTTTTCTTATAATTCTACTCTTTTCCTTGGAGGACAAATTTAGAGGGAACTGTGTAGCCACTAAGTAGTTGGCTATGTCAACAAACCATGGAGAGAGAAACGAAATAGCGAATAAATTCTCATATGGAAGCTGATTATCAACCATTCCTTCCTCACCTGCAGGCAAAGCAAGTCTAGACAAAAAATCTGCAACTACATTTTCTCTACCAGGCTTATCAATGATAGTTAGATCAAACTGTTGTAACAAAAGAAACCATCTAATAATTATGGAATTCACATCAGGCTTGTTCATCAAATATTTAATAGCAACATGGTTAGTATGTACAAAGGTCTGGTAACCAGTGATGTAATGTCTAAATTTATTCAAGGAATGGACAACAACTAGGAGCTCTTTTTCAGTCACAATATAGTTCAATTCAGCCTTGGATAGATTTTTGTTGATGAAGTAAATGGCATAAGGTAACTTGTCATCTATATGGCCTAGAGATGCTCCTATAGATTTGTTAGAGGCATCAACATGGATGTGGAAAGGAAGAGCCCAATTTGGGCCTCGGAGTATAGGTGCAGTAGTCAACTTGTCCTTTAGGGTTTTTAGGGCCTCTTGGCATCTTTTTTACCATAAAAATTCAAAGTTCTTGGCCAATAGTCCTGTTATCACTAAGGTTTTTCCCAAAGTTGTAAGAAAGGTAAGGATGCCCAGGTAACCATAGACCAATCTTTTAGATACAGAATCTAGCCAATCTGTATCCAAAGAGGGTTCTCTCTTTATGATTTAGCATTTTTTTTTAAAGGTATTAGGCTAGTTATGAAGTTCAAGGGTTTTGTTTGAGTTTGGGTGGTGGGATTCGATAGAACAGAGAGGTAAAACTGAGTAGTTCAGTCCATTGGGCTAATGGAGTCAAAGAAGATGGCTTTCTGGATTTGGTTGCTTAACAGAGGATGGCTTCACAGAGCAAGGTAGTCAAATAGGGAAAAAATAGAGACTTGAAATAGATGGAATGGGCTCAAAATGGGTGAAGGGCAGTTAAGAATCGTTCAAAATATTTAAAGAGGGAAAATGGATGCTTACTGATAAGGAGTAGTTAAGTATTCCTTAGCAAATAATCAACATGAAAGAACTAGGAAGCAGGAGCAATTAAGATTTCACTGCTTATTCTAATTTTGAAGAAAACACAGAGAACAATAAAGACTAAAAATAGAGTGCAATCAAGCATATTCTGAAATTAACCTTTTCTTTACCACTCAGATTATGAAACACAGATGATATAATAAACAAGAAAACTGTAAAACATAGGATATAGAGGACTTATTCGTCCAGAGGTTGATTCAAGAAATTTGTGACAAGTCCTCTACTTGAATTCTTCATCCACTAGGCCATGCAACAGTTTGATTCCAACAGCTCTTTATTCCAGAAGTTCAATATTACAGCAGAGTCTAGGAAATCCACAATCCCCCAATACTCTAATGGAGGGGGTATTTATACAACAAAATATGTACAACAAATATCTCACAATAGCTGTGAGATAATATCTAGGTTTAACCTAAAATAGTTTACAAGCGAAAATAGAAATAGCTAGGAAAAGATATCTGATGTTGTGTTGGAGGCAGGCCCTTTAATTCGGTTGGTAGCTGTCTTCTGTAGTAACTCTGCGCCGATTGCTTGTCTTAACTGATAGTCTTTAATTCTGATCTGATTTTCTTCAATGATGACCTGATACTCTTTAATTCTGCTCTCACACTCTTTAATTCTGATCTGATGCATTTAATGCTGATCTACTTTGCCTTTAATGTTGATCTGATACTCTTTAATGCTGAACTGATACACTTTGACTTGTTTTCCTCTGTTCATCGCTGTCCCTCGTGTTCTAGTAAAACAAAACTGCTAATGTGTCTTCTCACCACTGTTCTCTGGAGATTTATGTCTTCTGAAGGTCCACTGGTTAGGGTAGCAAATATCCCTGCATATCTTTATTTCTTTCTTCTGCAAGCTCGGAAGCCCCTCTGTTTGGTTTAAACTGCATTTTTAAAGAGGAAGAAACTGTAAATGGCAGGTTGGTTGACGCTCCGAGCTCGTTTATGGAGTCTTTTCTGGTTAGGAGGGGGAAATGCGACCTCAGTCGTTGTTATGCCCGGAGCACAGTTTGCAGCGAAACTATAGCGAAAATGATATTTTATCCTTTTTATTTGCCAAAATGAAGTTTTAGCAGGAATTTTTTAGTTGATTGGGCGGATGACGTGAGCAGTACGGATGACGTCATCACGGAATGGAGGACGTCAGCAGATGACGTCAGCGGGGGGGTGGTAAACGGTTTTGCCCCGCAACGCTTTTGGGGTCAATTGGTTTTGGGTGGAGGGCGAGCGAGTAGGCTACGAGCACGACGCGTGGTGGAGGTATGGCGGAAAACCGCTGAGCGATCGCACATTAAAAGGCGGAGGTTAGGGGGGTCGTGAAATAGTTTTGGACTGTTGGATGGACAGGCGATAATCAGACAGCGGTTGGTGCATGGAGATGGTGGGAGGTTAATTCGCGGGGCCAACGCAATAAACCAATGTTTTTAATGGTTTTCGGGCACAATTTCATTGGTCATGGCTGGTTGTTAATTAACCCAAATGGTTAGTTAACTCCATTATCGTGCACGGGAAGGTTATTAACACATTCATGATAAATCCATTAATCCCTCTTAAACAGTGATATGGTCGTAATCGACCGGGGTGGGGATATTAATATTTTTGGGGTTTTTTATGTATTTACACATAATACGGGGAAGGGTTTGAAATGTTCAGGATTTGTATCATAAATGTTAAAAAATTAATATGAAAATATGTAAATGAAAGTGCCAAGTTTAAAAACAATTTGACTTTTGTAGTTAAACTCAGGCTTTGAAAGGGAAAAAGGGTTTATGTGAGGTATATTTGCCATTTCCCTAAGTAAAATGGGGATTCACTTAGGCAATGTTTATGAAATGAGATAAGTGATTTATGAACGTTATTAAGAACAGATTCTTAATACTTTTAGGGGGGAAATTAGTAAATGATTTAGGGAAAAACATGAAGGGGAATTAGTTATTGAATCTTGTCTTGCTTGAGCTGCTCCAAGTCTAATGTCCACCATGTACTTGTGATAAAAGTAAAATTTAACACATTGAGAGACATGATCCATCACAAGTATCATTTTGCAACACCAATCTACCTACCCTACCTACTTTGCCTAGCATTTTTTCCTTCTTTCTTTGGGTGCACTTAGACTAGCAAACCCTCATCAACTTTTCTTTTCTTTGCATAGCAAGCCTACCTAAGTCTGCACTTATTACTTCCAAGGGCTCAGATTTAACTGTTGAGCTCCTTTGCTTCTCTACCTATCTACTTATCTACCAATATTAAACAGTTTGGTCAGATTTTTATTTTCTATCTCTAAAACAAGAAATTCAAACATGAACTAGCCAAGATTACGCTGTTTGGCCATTCATCAATTGTGGCATAAAGTTTTAACAAGCTGCACACAATGCTTTATGTTGGAAATAATACTGAGAGGGGGGGTGAATCAGTATTATCTAGCAATTTAATAAATCTTCCTTATTTGATCTTTGAATTATTTTTGCATGTCAGTACCATAAAATAATGAGCATGAACAAAGAAAACAGATAGTCACACCAAAGAACACAAGATGTAAGGTGGAAACCCAATGTGGGTGAAAACCACCTGCTGCAATATGTCTCTATCTTCTTTCAAATTAGAAACTCCTTTTACAATGATTTTGTACTGGTGCAGTCCTTTACCAGTACGCAGGCTGCAACCTGCAGAGAGCTACAACTCTCTCTCTCGTTTTCCAGTCTTCTCCTGGAAGGGAGCTACAACCCCCTACTTCTTTTCATAAAGCATCAAATGATCATCAAGTACATAACAGTTACGGTCCACTACAGTTATCAGATCAGTAATAACAGAACTAACCCAGAACACCTTATCAACAGAACATCTTAAGACAGAGACGCAGTTTTCCCTTCTGTGTCCTGCAACCAGACGCAGTTAACCTTCTTCTCCCCTGCGTCCACGCGCAGAGATCCTTCTGCTGTACTGCGTGCCCACGCACTGTTACTTGAACTGCACTGCGTCCTGTTGCTGCAGGGACGCACCCAGAAACACTATCGCGCCGCGTACTTTGCTGCAGAGACGCACTCAGAAATGCTATCGCGCCGCGTCCTTTTGCTCCAGGGACGCACCTGAACCTTCGTCGCTCTGCGTCCCCACGCAGATCTCCTGTTACTGCGCTGCGTCCCGGACGCACCTGAACCCTTCTGCGCCTGCGTCCCGACGCACCTGAACCCTTCTGCGCCTGCGTCCCGGCGCACCTGAACCCTTCTGTGCCTGCGTCCCGGCGCACCTGAACCCTTACTGCTCCTGCGTACCTTCGGGCATAGATGATTTCAAGACTTCAAGAGTAACCCAAACAGTCAGATCTACAGATCTGATCATGCGCCAAAGAGATCTCAGTCTTTCAGAAGATTCGCCTTTTTAGATCTAGACCAGAATTAGCCTCATAAGATATTCAACCAAAGACATACATAAACCAAATGATCTCCTTTGCTTTATATAGGCAAGCTCCTCCTCAAATCATGGAACAATACCACGAGCCGACACCATAGTAACACAATACCGTCGGCTAGATACCAAGAGTAAAACACAAGAAACCCCCACGTGTGCTTTTATCTGCCTTAAAATGTGTGCACTGGGTGGACGCACCTCCTGAACGGCTGGCCTGCGTCTCTGGACGCGGTCCCTGCATGGTTTACCTGCGGGTACGCACTTTCTGTAAGGTATACCTGCGTCCTCCTTATTTCCTTCAATATTTGATAGCTGATCATCAACCTCTGCTGCTGACTTGAAGTACAGTGACCTGTCACCTGAATGGGTTGCCATCAAGGACAACACTGTAGCCATAATGCCAACAATCTCCCCCTTTGGACTTGATGGCAACCTCACAAACTTCAGCTTCATTCTCCCCCTTTGACATCAAGGGCAAAGGGGTATGCTCCCCCTAAGGACATGCTCCCCCTGAATATGAACCAGATCTGCAACAAAGAACCATAATCCACCATGAAAGAGATAGAGACATATTGCAGCTATTTCCAAGATCTCCTTCTGACCATCCTCCATAATGCCAACAATGCATTATATGCTCCCCCTGAACCTGTACCATCAATCAAAAAAGATTCAACAATAAGATGATGCATCAACAACCCCCAGCTTTTGCCTGAGGTATTCAAAAGTGTCCCTGGGCAAAGGTTTGGTGAAAATATCAGCAACTTGTTCCTTAGAAGGAACATACTCCAACTTGACCTTCTGTTCAAGCACTTGTTCCCGGAGAAAATGATACTTGATTGGTATGTGCTTGGTTTTTGAATGCATAACCGGATTCTTTGAGATGCTGATTGCACTTGTGTTATCACATAAGATGGGGATAGGTGGTGTACAAGTGATTTGAAAATCCTGCAAAGTCTGCATCATCCAAAGAAGTTGGGTGCAACAAGATGCAGCAGCAACATATTCCGCTTCAGCTGTAGACAAGGCAATCGAACTCTGTTTCTTGCTGAACCAAGATACCAGTCTGGAACCCATAAAGAACGCACCACCACTTGTGCTTTTCCTGTCATCCACGCTTCCGGCCCAATCTGCATCTGTATAAGCATGAAGAGTAAGATCTGTATCTCTAGGATACCATAAGCCATAATTTTGAGTCCCTTGAAGATATTTGAAAATTCTCTTCACTGCCTGAAGATGAGTCTCCTTCGGATTTGCCTGAAATCTTCCAACTATTCCAACTGCATGCATGATGTTCGGTCGGGTACCTGTCAAATAAAGTAAACTTCCAATCATATATCTGTAGGTTGGTTGATGTACTGCTACAGATTCATCATTTGCACTAAGGCTACATCCTGTGACCATGGGTGTACATACTGGTTTTGCATCTTCCATACCATATTTCTTCAAATTCTGTTTGAGATACTTGGTTTGAGATAAAAAGATTCCTCCTTCTTTTTGTTGGATTTGCAAACCAAGAAAATATGTCAGTTCTCCTAGTAAAGACATTTCAAATTCTTTCTGCATGACCGAGGCAAAGCTTTGACTCATAGCTTCTTCATTGCTCCCAAAAATAATGTCATCTACATACACAACAAGTATTAGCAATTTGTCATTTTCAACTTTTATATAAAGATTGCTATCTGCTGATCCTTTTGAAAAACCTTGTTGATGAAGATATTTGTCCAAACGGTAGTACCAAGCCCTTGGAGCTTGTTTGAGACCATAGAGAGCCTTTTTCAATCTGCATACAAGATTTGGATCATTTCCAAGAATGAACCCATCTGGCTGTTCAATGTACACTTCTTCTTCCAAGTCTCCATTCAGAAAGGCTGATTTCACGTCCATTTGAAATACTTTGAAGTTTTGAAAACTTGAGAGAGCAAGGAACATTCGGATGGCCTCAAGTCTTGCAACAGGAGCAAAGGTTTCTTCAAAGTCTATTCCTTCTTGTTGTGCATACCCTTTACAAACAAGTCTGGCTTTGTTTCTAATTACTTCTCCATTTTCATTCAATTTATTTTTGAAGACCCATTTTGTTCCGATAACATTCTTATCCTTTGGTCTAGGAACCAGCTCCCAAGTGTTGTTCTTTTCGATTTGCTCAAGTTCTTCATCCATTGCTTTCACCCAACATTCATCTTTGCATGCTTCTTTCACATTTTGTGGTTCAGTAGAGGAGAGTAATGCCAAATAGCTTGAGGCTTCTGCAACTGTTCTTCTTGTTTGTACACCTGCTTCTTTCTGCCCTACAATCTGAGATTCTGGATGATTTTTCTGAACATATCTGGATGGAGTTTTCTCTTCTATTCTTGTCTGCTCCTCTGGTTCTTCTTGAGGTTCTTCTTGAGGTTCTTCTTCTTCATCATTCTGTCTTTGAGGGTAGCCTTCATCTTCTTCTATGTCTTCATGATGTACTTGCCTAGGAATGTATCCCTTCTCATCAACCACTACATCAATGCTGTCAACAATTCTGCCAAGTCTTTTATTGTAGCACTTGTATGCTTTGCTATATGGAGAGTAACCAAGAAGAATGCCTTCATCTGCTCTAGGTTCAAGTTTGCCAAGCTGCTCATCAGTATTCTTGATATAGCATTTGCTCCCAAAGATTTTGAAGTGCTTTACCGAAGGAGTCCTACCACTCCAAAGCTCATGAGGAGTTTGAGTGTTGTTCACCCGGACATTTGTTTTGTTGAGAATAACAACCGCAGCATGTGCAGCTTCACCCCAGAAAGTTGCGGGAGTTCCTGATTCATCAAGCATAGCACGAGCCATTTGTTGGATTGTTCTGTTCATTCTTTCCACAACTCCATTTTGCTGAGGAGTTCTAGCTGTAGAGAATTCTCTCCTTATCCCATGTTCATCACAGAAATCGAAAAATTCATTTGAAGTAAATTCCCCACCTCTGTCGGATCTGAGGCACTTAATTTTGTGACCTGATTCATTTTCAACCAAGGCTTTGAAGGATTTGAATTTTTCGAATGCTTCATCTTTGTGCTTCATAAGTCCTAACCAGACAAACCTGGAGAAATCGTCAATGAATAATATCAAGTATTCTTCTCCTCGAGGTGTTCTTTTTCTGAAGGGACCGCATGTATCTGTATGTACTAGCTCAAGAGGCATGCTAGCTGATCCTTCTTTCTCTGGAAAGTTAGTTCTGGTTTGTTTTCCAAACTGACATGATTTGCATATGGTGTTGTCAGGAATTTTGATATCTGGAAGATCGCGAACTGCCTGATATTTGCATGCTTTCCTTATTTGTGAGAAGCTTAGATGTCCCAACCTCCGATGCCATAACCAGTGCTCTTCATCCTTGCTTAGATAGCATTGTTGTTGTCCTTCTTCAAATATGTACAGATTATTTGGAGTTCTTTTGCCTTTGAGCACTGTTTTACCTGTATCAAGATCACGAACAAGACATCCATTCGATCTGAATATAACCTCGGTTCTTTGATCACACATCTGACTGACACTTAGAAGATTATGCTTCAATCCATCAACATACAAAACATTTCCAGCCTTGACCTTTTCTTTTAACTGAGCAATGCCTTTTCCTTTTATAGTTGCAGGAGTATCATTTCCAAAAGAGACTTTCTTTCCCTTTTCTAGAGCAGAATAAGATTCAAGTTTTTCTTTATCACCTGTCATATGCTTCGAACATCCACTGTCAATGTACCATAGATTTTCCTGTCCCTCTGCATAAAATGCTATCCCACATCTTTCTGTTTGAGGTTCCTTTATTCTCCATGTTTTGGTGCTTGAGGCTTGTTCCTTTTTCTGCTGGAACCTGCTCCTGCATTCAGAGTCTTCATGACCAAAGTTATTGCAAATAGAACATTCAACTTCATTTTCAAGAACCGAAAAGTTTTATAGGTCCTTTTTGTAATCCCTATCATACTTCTTTGTTTTTGAGCTTCCCTAGTCATGATTGTTTTATATGCAACACATTGAGCTGCTTTGTGACCAAAGTTATGGCAAGAAAAGCATTGTCCATTGAAGAAACTTCTGCGGTTATCAGATCTACCAGCCAAATGATTGTAATTTCTATTGTCATCCATTCTTGAACCAAATTGAGAAGATTTTACCTGTGGCTGGTTGTAGCTTTTGTTCACCCTTAAGATGGATTGCCCCTGATAGTTTCTGTTTGTAATTCGTCCCTGCTTTACCTGATGATCTTCATTTTGCTTTTGCTCATTTCTTCTTGCTGCATCAAGATAACTTTTTGAGGTGGATGCTTGAGAAGTTTCTCCATTATAGCCCAGACCTGTCTTGTTTAGAGGAGATCGCTGCACATTGATAATCTCATCCAAAGTTTCAGATCCTTTGACAAACTTGAGATTAATAGCTTTTGTTTTCTCAATCTCTTTTCTAAGACCAACAATTTCACCTTCTAATTTTTCAAGATGTTTTTCCTTTTCATCAATTTGAAATTTTAGAGTATCAATGATCATGTTCTTTTCTTCTATACATCTCTTGAGTCTAGTAATTTCATCATAAAGGTTATCCACATCTACAGCATCCATATAATCATCATCTTCAAATGCCATTAACAACTTATATTCATTACCTTGTTCATCTTCATCACTGTTTGATAGACCATCACTATCTTCATGAGTGTAGTAGCTTTTCTTATTTGCGTTCTGTTTCTTGTTCCATCTAGCAGGTTCCTTTCCTTTATCCTTATAAGAGCATTTTGCAGCATAATGACCTACTCTTCCACAAGCAAAGCATTTAAAAGGTAACTTACCTCTGAACCTTCCAGAACCCCTTTGAAGATTTCTGACAAAATTTGATTCTTCTTCCTCTTCTTCTGGGACGTGGCTTGCTTCATAATAATCTCCTTTGCCTGATGCCTTGAAAGCAACTTCTCTTCTGTCTGAAGGACCTCCCTTTCTCATTTCATAAGCAGTTAGAATTCCATGTAGCTGAGACATAGTAAGAATTCGTAGATTTTCCTTTTCTTCTATAGCAGATACTTTAGATTCAAACTTGGGAGACAAAGATCTTAGAACCTTTTCAACCACTATAGCCTCTCTTATTTCTTCACCCAAATTTTTCATACAATTAACAATCTCATCTACCCGAAGAAAATAGTTAGCCACACTTTCATCATTATACATCTTGAGAGTCTCATACTGAATCCTGAGAGTTTGAAGTTTAGCACGCTTTACCTGTTCATCTCCTTCATAGCTTGTGACAATTTTGTCCCATATTTCTTTTGCGGATTTGTAGTGCATTACCTTCATGAATTCCGTTTGGGATATACATCCTAACAGAGTACTGACTGCTTTTGCATTTGTTTCATACTTCTTTTTCTCAGCTGGATCTGTAGGAGTAGCTGAAGGAAAAGCATAGCCTGTTTCTACAATGTCCCAAACTTCTGTACCAAGAGATTGAAGATATGCAGTAACTCTTACCTTCCAATAATTGAAGTTTGTCCCATCAAAAACCGGTGGCCTGATTGATGCTTCTCTCTCGTAGCTGCTCATGATGAACGATCTACCTTCAAGCGATCAAGCTTCTCTGAAGGACCTGCTCCGATACCAATTGTTGGAAATAATACTGAGAGGGGGGGTGAATCAGTATTATCTAGCAATTTAATAAATCTTCCTTATTTGATCTTTGAATTATTTTTGCATGTCAGTACCATAAAATAATGAGCATGAACAAAGAAAACAGATAGTCACACCAAAGAACACAAGATGTAAGGTGGAAACCCAATGTGGGTGAAAACCACCTGCTGCAATATGTCTCTATCTTCTTTCAAATTAGAAACTCCTTTTACAATGATTTTGTACTGGTGCAGTCCTTTACCAGTACGCAGGCTGCAACCTGCAGAGAGCTACAACTCTCTCTCTCATTTTCCAGTCTTCTCCTGGAAGGGAGCTACAACCCCCTACTTCTTTTCATAAAGCATCAAATGATCATCAAGTACATAACAGTTACGGTCCACTACAGTTATCAGATCAGTAATAATAGAACTAACCCATAACACCTTATCAACAGAACATCTTAAGACAGAGACGCAGTTTTCCCTTCTGTGTCCTGCGACCAGACGCAGTTAACCTTCTTCTCCCCTGCGTCCACGCGCAGAGATCCTTCTGCTGTACTGCGTGCCCACGCACTGTTACTTGAACTGCACTGCGTCCTGTTGCTGCAGGGACGCACCCAGAAACACTATCGCGCCGCGTACTTTGCTGCAGAGACGCACTCAGAAATGCTATCGCGCCGCGTCCTTTTGCTCCAGGGACGCACCTGAACCTTCATCGCTCTGCGTCCCCACGCAGATCTCCTGTTACTGCGCTGCGTCCCGGACGCACCTGAACCCTTCTGCGCCTGCGTCCCGACGCACCTGAACCCTTCTGCGCCTACGTCCCGGCGCACCTGAACCCTTCTGTGCCTGCGTCCCGGCGCACCTGAACCCTTACTGCTCCTGCGTACCTTCGGGCATAGATGATTTCAAGACTTCAAGAGTAACCCAAACAGTCAGATCTACAGATCTGATCATGCGCCAAAGAGATCTCAGTCTTTCAGAAGATTCGCCTTTTTAGATCTAGACCAGAATTAGCCTCATAAGATATTCAACCAAAGACATTCATAAACCAAATGATCTCCTTTGCTTTATATAGGCAAGCTCCTCCTCAAATCATGGAATAATACCACGAGCCGACACCATAGTAACACAATACCGTCGGCTAGATACCAAGAGTAAAACACAAGAAACCCCCACGTGTGCTTTTATCTGCCTTAAAATGTGTGCACTGGGTGGACGCACCTCCTGAACGGCTGGCCTGCATCTCTGGACGCGGTCCCTACATAGTTTACCTACGGGTACGCACTTTCTGTAAGGTATACCTGCGTCCTCCTTATTTCCTTCAATATTTGATAGCTGATCATCAACCTCTGCTGCTGACTTGAAGTACAGTGACCTGTCACCTGAATGGGTTGCCATCAAGGACAACACTGTAGCCATAATGCCAACACTTTATTTTACAGAAAATGAAAAAGTAGTGGCATTTTGGACTTGCACACTTTCCTGGTCTTTGTTTATTTGGGGTTCATTTCTTTCACTTTTTTGACCATTTTATTCTTTTTACCCTTTGATTTTTCTTTTAGGGTATACCCTCTTTACATTTTTTACATTTTTTGATTTTTTGATAATATGGAAACCCTTTGAAACAAGGAAAGGGATGAACATATTACGAAGCTCATCAAGTCAATCATGAAATATGACACCTATTGGTATAGGAGTATAACAAGTCCAAACAAACATGAGGCTACTTTGATGAAATCCTTTATGAATCTCCCCTAGTATCCATCTAAGACCAAGAAGCTTCCGACATCCCTCTGCTTCTGAGTACTAAGGACCCTCTTTATAATAACAACTTTATTTGGGTCCACTTGCAGTCCTTCCTGGGATATTGAATGACTTAGAATAGTCCCTGCATTCATCAAAAACTCACACTTCTAAGGACTAAGGGATAATTTCATTTAAATGCATTTGTTTAATACTTTCCCTAAGTTAGAGAGAGCCTCGTGGAAATCACAACCATAGGGGGTGAAAGCATCCATATAAATTTCCACAAAGTCATGGACTAGCTCTGCAAAGATGCTCAGGACTACCCCCTGAAAAGTGGCAAGGGCATTGCATAATCCAAAAAGAAAGACCCTATAAGAAAAGTTACCCCAAGGAAAAGTGAAGGTGGTTTTATCTTGGTCCTCTCAGTTGATCTCGATCTGATTATAACCACTGAGTCCATCCAAGAAAGAGATGAACTTCTTTCCTGTAAGACCATCTAATACTTGGTTAATGAAAGGTAGAGGGAAATGGTCCTTTTTTGTGGTTTTGTTTAGATCTCTATAGTCCACACAAGTCCTCCATTTCCCATTCTTCTTTGGGACCAGAACCAAAGGAGACACCCACTGACTATCTAAGATGGGGTAAATGAACCCTGCATCTAACAACTTATGCAGTTCTTCTTTAACTATATCTTTGAGGGTTGCCTTTGAGCTTGGCACAATGGCTTGCAACCTTCTTTGATGTAAATGTGGTGAGTACACACCGAAGGATGCACTCCCTTCATTTCCTTATAACTTCAGGAAAAGGCATCTAGTTTCTCTCTTAGCATGTCACATAACTCCTTTTCCTGATGTGTAGAGAGAGGGGTTGATTTTCAATGTTCTTTCTGGACCAAATTCTATCATCTTGACATGAGTAGGACTTGATTCAGCTAGGTACAAATCAGTCCAAGGGTTATCTTTAGCTTTCTTTACTAACTTCTCAAGAGACATGGTGTTGGGGGTTGGTTCTCGAGGATTTGATCAATCAGGTCATCTTCATTAGGTTGCCCCCCTCCTATAGTAGCATCTAGGGTACAGATTGGGTAAGAGGTGGTAGAGTAGACTTCATCTTCCTCCTCCTCTTCCAACCATAAAGGTAAGTCATGCTCTAGAGATGGTTGAGTAGGAGGGTACAAGACCAATTGTTTGGACAAATGCCCATTTTTAATGGTCATATTCTCATCCCTGCAACTTATGTAAGCATCAGCAGTGGCTAACCATGACCTTCCAAGGATGAGAGGATAACCATTGAACTTGGTCTTAGGTTGGAGAACTAAGAAGTCAGCAGGGTATTCCTAGGAATCAATGGAGACCATCACATCCTCAACAAATCCCTCAGGAGCTATTGTGGATATGTCTGCAATATGTAAGACTATTGTGGTCTTCCTTAATGATCCTTGGAGATTCAGTTTAAGCATAGTCTCCTTAGTCATCACATTGAGGGTAGCCCCAAGATTGATCAAGGTATGGGGGACAATGATACCATCAATGTGCACATATACCACAGGACTTCGGGAATCTATATACTTTAGGAAAATCATTTTCCCCAACATTAATTTAGACAGTTGTCCAATGACATTAATGGTAGGGGTGTCTTTCTTTCCCCTCCCATGATGTTTGAAGCATTTCTCCATGATTAACTTGTGGTAGATGGGGACATATTTGATACCTTGGAGGAGTAGGATTTTAACACACAAATTTTTGAATTCACCTGGAATTTTAGTCTCTTCTGGGGTTTGTTGGATATGCTGGATAGGATAGATTAATCTCTCAGGAAAAGGAGGTAGATTGGCTTGAGGAACACTCTCCTCTTTTTCCCCTTCAATCTCCTCAGCTAGAGATGGAGGTTCATTATCTAGAAGCACTCTTCCAGACCTGAGGTTGATTTATTGAATTTCCATAACATAGGTAGGGTAAGATGTTTCCCCACTATAGACCTATTGTGCCTATTTGTTGTTTAGGTTCGGATTTGGTTGAGAAAGCATCCGAGGTTGCTTAGGTGGAGCAAGGTGAAGGATATGTGGTTGAGATGGGGGTGGAGGAAGTAAGGCTGGAGATTGGTTGTATGGGGGCCTCCACCACTGGGATGGTTTATTCCACTGAGGTGTGGACCATGAAGGATGAGCAGGAGGACACCAAGGGGGAATGGATGCATTCTAGTTAAGGTTGTAATATGAATATGACACCCCTGGCATGCCTTGCTGGTATGGTCGAGGTCCTTGAGGACTCCTTTGGTTGATATAGCAGAGTTGTTCAGTCACACCTTCAGTTCCTTGATACATAACTTTCAATCCAAGCAGAGAAGGACACTTTTCTATGGAGTGGTTCTCCTCACAGACAAAGTATATCTCTATAAGATTCAATGACATTCATTTCTAGGGTTCTTTCTGGTGCATCTATGGAAAAATACAACTAAGGATCTTCCTGCTTCCTCTTGCTTCCTCTTGATATGTATGGAGTCAATTTTCAAAGCAAGGGTATGCAAAATTTAACTCTTGAAGTCTTCCAACATGTTCCCAATTTCATTTTTGATGGATGTGTTGAAGGAGGATGAACTGGCCAAAGCTTGACTAGCCCTACCCTTCTTTATGGTTGCCCTAGATTTTGAAAATTATCTTGATATCATCATAGGATAAATGGTAGATGTCCCCTCCCGACATCATGTTTAGGGTTTCTAGGAGATCTTCCCTGATCCCTCTAAGAAGGACTAGCATGAGTGATTTAGGATTGAGGGTGCATCTCACCCTTTTGTAGCTGAGTTGGAACCTTTACTCATAATGTTCCAAAGAATCATCATGTCCTAAGGTCATTCTGAAGATTTCCTCTTTGGTATCTTTAGACCTGCAATAATCCATGTACTTATTGTTGAAGGCTTGTTTCATTTGAGCCCAGGTAGTGATGTTGTCCCTAGGTAAACCCATGAACCAGCACAAGGCTGAATCTTTAAGGGTGGATGGGAACAATTTCAACTTCTGGTCATCAAAGGTATAATCATAAGTTATGCATATGGCAGAAAACTCAAACAAAAAGGTATCAGGGTCCTCTAAGGTTAAGCCATGGAAGTGAGGAATGATAGAGGGGCTTATGTTTTTCATCCTAGCATCTCCATTAGTCTCTCTGATCAGAAAATCACCCTCAATTATGTTTTCAACTCCATTTCTATTTTCAATCCCATTTCTATTTTCCGCCATGGTGTAGGTTGGTGGAATGGTTTCTTCTTCTTCTTCTTCCCTAATAGGCTCTTCAAAGATCTCTGGTTGTTCGCCTAATGGGACCTCTAGCTCACAACCACTGAAGAAGAGGGAAGGTTGGCTGTTAGATGCAGTGGGGGTATTTGGCGAAAATTTTCCTATGTTGTCTCTACTCCTACGAGGCATGAAAGAAATTTGTTTTTTTCTTTTTAGTGTTTTTTCAGAACTACTTGCAGAATGGAAAAAAATTAGGATTTGCAACTATTTTCTGAATGGAACTACTTGCAGAATAAAAAGAAATCAAAGATTGCAATTATCTGTTGAATGCAAAACAAAAAGGAAAGCAAGAATTGCATCTATTTACTGAATGTTAAATGGAAAGGATAGCCAAAATCACATGTACTTAGACACCTCCCTGAAAATGGTGACAAAAAGTGATGAGCTCCAATATTGCAGCAAGAATGTTGCAACTCCTAGGGCTACCGACTTTACTTCATCAACCCGTGGTTCATACAAACTTGGAGGTGACAATGTTGTATAAACAGTAGATGTAATGGTCTACTCTTGTCACTTTTCAACTAGGGTGATAGACCACTAGGGGCTTTCAAACCAGTCTTCTATTGACTAAAAGGAGTCTATCTATTAACAAAAAATAGAAAACTATCTATGATGCAAAAAGGAAATGTTGCCTATTCTAGGAAATGAAAATGCTAAATGGGAAAGTGCTGTGAAGTGACATGAAATTATCTAGCTAAGCATTTACACATTATTTGCAAAAGAGATCTGATTCAACCTTGCATTCTAATATCTAGTTATTTAGACTAAGTAAGCATGGAAATTAACCTCAAACTACTCTGACTATTGTATGCATGTACTAACTAGAAATTGATTAAAAGAGTCTTTTTTGATTTTCAATTTTATAAATGTAAATGCTAAGTGAACCAATGTAATATTTTGCAGGGGAGAAAGGCATGGGGAAACATGTCCAGAATGGTGTTGAGGGTATGGAAGACAAATGGAGGCCTAACCTAATCTCAGACGATCATTTATGCTTAATCTGGGCTTAAAACATGCTACTACAGGGTTTCTTGTAGCACTACAGGATGTCCTGGTTTTTACTACAGGATGTCCTGGTTTACTACAGGAAACAGGCTAAAGCTATAAGAGGGTAGGAGAAGTGGAATAAAGTGTGGGCTAATGGTAGGATAAGGCTAGAGGAGGTGTACACTGCCTAAGGCTCAGCGCAAATTTTCAAGAAGGTTGGATTTTCTCAAGGCAGATGTCCACTTTGCTACAAAACATAAATTCAGATTAGGGGTTGGTAGACTTAGGTAGTATGGGTGAAGAAGACTTGGATGAGGCTAGTGAAATGAGTTCTCCATGCAGATCAAAAAATCCTGAAACAACATACATTCTTTCATTCATTTATATATAACTTCATTTACATATGAAAAAGATGAGTTGAATTTAGGAAAAAGAAAGTTATTGATGGCTAATGGCAAAATCTGTGAAATGTAATGCTTTCTAAACTAAAACAACTTCAAAAGAACCAAAATGACAATTGCAGGTGCTTCTAAGGAATTATAAATAGTAATCTACTCAATCAAGAACCCTAGCCATGCAATGATCTAAAGAGACAAATATATTTTTGGGGTTGTGAGAGTGGCACCCTCAAACCATGATCCCATGAGGGAGATGAGGAAGAGGCCACTATCACAAGATTTTATGAAGTATTTAATTTCACTATTGTACCACTAATCTATCTTTTCAACTAATGGGAGCAAAACTAAACAATCATTCAAGTACTTGCAAATGAGATAAAATAGAAATAACTTCAATAGCCAACTATGAATGTAATCTAAGCATACGTACACAAAAATAAAAGGAACCTCTACTGCTAGGGTTGGGACCTAACCTAGGAGCTTCAACCATCTGAGTCAACTCAGTGTTGGATCAAAGAAACCCTTTCAATTATCACTAAAATGTCGAAAATAACATGAGAATAATAGTCACAATCTTATGCTCAAAATTTCCTCTTGGCTATAATAAAAAGTCGTATCCTAATGAGGCCCTAGGCCTTCTTATTTATACAATTGAAGCTACCAACAACTTCCTTAAAATTAGGGAGGCTTGGCTACCAATGAACTCAGTGGGCTTGGCTGTTTGTAATTCCAAGCTGATGAGATCTAGTGGAGGAATCTTCGAGTGATTGAGGAGTTAAGGAGGGAGATCCAATCTCCTAAAATCCCTCTTGCTTGTCTACTTCGATTTCCCGCACTTAAACTAGCCAAAAACTTATCCAAATCTTGCAATTAATGCACATTAGGCCACATGACATAACATCTCACCTTTACCCTTCTTACTAAGAAAAATATAATAAAATATGTAAAGAAATGTGAGAAAAGTTGATTTTAATAAGCTGGAGAGTGGCATTGAGGTCCATATACTTTACCTATTGATGAGCCTCATCACCTATAGTGGGATGCAAGTTTTTCTTGGATTGTTCCATGCATTTTCTATTTATCTCTGTAATATCCCAATATATAGGCTTCTCGAGGTACAAAATAGTAATGAGAATTCAAAATATGAGAGACTTGAATCACTATGAAAAATAGCTTCATCTTGGAGGATTCTTCCATTGACATTGTCTATGCATACACATCTTGTGTGGACATTTTATCAAACACCTTGTGCACATGATCCATAGCCCCTCTTCTACAAATTCAATGCTTGCAATCTCTATATTTATGTTTTGTGCATATCCTAAAATTAATGAATTCCCTCTTGACTTTCTTCCCAAATCCTTTCTCTCTACTACAAACACATCCTTTTAGAACACTATTGAATGTGACCTAGTTAGGCTTGCAACTCTCTTATGACATTTGAAAAGAAAAACAATATCAAAGCCTCTTCACTATCCCCATGCCCAACAAACTCCAATGTTCTCGAGTTCCATGGCACTTGATTTGATTTAGACATTTTGTCAAATAGTTTGCATGCATTGGCTATACTTTTGCATGATGATTGTATTAAAATAAGTGAATTTACTATAAATAGAAATATTTGAAAACCAATTTTATGATGTAGGAATGGAGCTACATTCCTCCCATGGTACTATAAAACCTAAGGTTATAGAGGTACAAAAAACCACATCTGGTTGAGATATTATGACACAATTTGCAAACAAATTTTGCGTTTCATTTTTTTTTATTGTCATTGGCATCGGTATTTCAACGAATGTTTCGATAGTACATGACATCGCAACTATGGAAAATTTGGCTAAAAAAACTCGACATAGGCATCAGTATTGTGACACAGGTTTTGAAAATATAGGTCATCACCACTATGGAAACTTTGTCAGAAAAAACTTGACGTAGGCGTTGTTCTTGCAACTCAGGTTCTGACGACATAGGAAGTTGCCACCATGGAAAATTTGTCAGAAGAAACTTAGTGTAGTTGTTGATCTTGTGATGCAGGTTTTGACCACACAAGACATTGCCAGTATGAAAAATTTGTTGGAAAAAAGTCAGTGTATGCATTGGTCTTGTGATGTGGGTTTTGACTGCACCAAATGTCACCATTATGGAAAATTTGTTAGAAAAACTCGATGTAGGTGTCATTATTTCAACAACAGTTATTACGACAGATAACAAGTTTTTCGACGATAACGTTCGACACCATGTTGTTAGACCAACACATATTTCATTGATTTTATGATGGCTATGTGGAGGACTTTTGATGAATGTCGTTTCCTTGGATTACTAAGGTTATGATGATGTTTTGCATCAGAGTTTTGATGAAAACTTGGTATGTCAAAATTTTGACTGCAAGCCATGTGATGTTTATTGGAATCTGGATTTTCATGAGAGCAATGACTGTTAAAAATAGCAACAAGAAATTCTAATTTAATTTTTCCTTGAATTAAATTAGGAATTAAATCAAAATTCTATTCTCATAGCAACTTGTAATAGTTAACTAAGTAAATTTGACTTAGCTGGCTTAGTAAGTTCACGTTGGGGAGTCTAACTAGAGTCATGTAGAGTGATTCCTAAATTTTAGGGGTCTAGGTTGATTTCTTTTGAGTTGTGATTAATTAACTCAGTCTGGCTGAGTTATAGTCAGTTAAACTAGTTCAAACAGTTGGAGGAACTAGTAGGAGGTCTAGTATTGGGGAACAGATTCAATGCAACTTCACTTCTCCATAGGTTAACTAAAGATTCACTCATAAATAACTCATGCATGTTAGTTCAGAGGAAGACCCAGTTGAGGTTAGAGTTTAGGGAAAGTGTACCATCCGTTGTATAATTTTACGAGTTGTACAGATGGTGCATGAAATCAGTAGAAGGCCTATGATGGATTAAGCAGTTATGGTGAGGGATTTTCCCAATTATAAATGGGCTAATTCTCTCAGTAATTATGCAAGGTATTAGGGGCTTGACAGGCAATATAAATGGCTAAGCGTTGCTTGAGCTGGTTTTTGAAGTAGAGAGATAGATTGTACTTGTGCAAGAATTGTTCGGGTTGAACAAGGATTGTATTTTATTTACATATCTTATAGTTAATGCAATATAGATAGTCAGAGTTTTCAGCAGTGGCTTTCCCTAGAAAAACTAGTGTGTTATGTGCAATTAAAATTCTTCCTTTTCTACTTAGTGTTTTCATCAATCAATTTTGGTTTCTACTGATGAGTAGAGTAGATTCTTGTCTTTTGTTTTAGCATATCACATAAGTTGTTGAATCTATAGTAAAAATATACATGGTATCAAAGCTAAAGACATTATATAAGAGGAGAATACAAGTTTGTTGTGCAGGTGAAATCGAATTTGCAGTTTCATACTTCAGAGTCAGCAGGATGTCATTTTATGATTTGAGGTTTGAGTATGCCCTGAAGGAAAAATCGAATTAAATAGCTTGGAAGGATAGGATGGATGAAGTGTTGGAAGAAAATGGGCTGGAGGAATTCATAGATCATGATATTCCTAAGCCTCCAACATCTAATGTTAAAGATCTGGATGAATGGAGAAATTTTGTGGAAAAGGTGAGAAGGATTATCCTAGAAGGAGTTTGAGATCATATTGTCTCGAATCTCCATGGAAAGGAAACTCCATTTGCAATGTGGAAGGCATTGATGGACCTATTTCAAAATAGAACTGGCTATACGAAGCTTGCACTGAAGGACAAGCTCAGAAAGATCAAGATGGAGAAGGGCGACTCAATTCCGAAGTACTTGAACAAGTTCACCCAATGTCGGGATGAGATTGGAAGTGTTTCGATTACTATTTCCGAAGATGATCTTGTGAGCCTAGCACCTCTAGGACTTCCCAAGAGCTGGCATAGTTACCAAGACTTAGTTAATGGGAGGGAGAAGCTACCAGATTGGATCAATTGTGGTCTGACTTGGTATAGGAAGAGATTGGGCAAAACACCAAAGGCAGATCCTCATCAAAGCATGATGATGAGGAGAATTGTGCCTTAGCTAGTAAGGAAAAGAAAGGGAAGGGGAAGTCATCCCATTCCAAATCAAATTCTTTTCAGGGTGGCAAGAAGAAGGACATGTCAAAAATCAAGTGTTTTCATTGTCATGAGCTGGGACACTTTGCCACAAAGTGTCCACACAAGAAGGCTGGTAATAAGCCCTTAGGAGGAGCGGCAAGTGAATCTCTTGCTTCACATTTCGAACTAGATTTTACCCTTAGAGCTTGTATGGTTTCATCAATGATGGGTAGTGTGTGGTACCTGGACAGTGGAGCTTTATTCCATATGGTTGGTAACAAAGAGTTCTTCAGTAACTTGAAGGGGAAGGATCTCTGGATGCATATCGAGATGAGTGATGATGGGAGGTATAGCACAACCGATATTGGTACAATTACCTTTTAGAGGGATTCTAGTTCTCCCCTCACTTTGCGAGATGTTATGTATGTTCTAGGTTTGAAGAAGAACTTGGTTTATGTTGCCATGTTAGAGGATAGGGGCCATGATGTGATATTTAGTAGGGAAAGGGGTTCCTTCATCACATAAACACAGGATAGGTGAATCAGATAGGGGTTTGAGTAAAGAACCTCTACAAATTAGAGGTAGAATACTGCACGACACTAAAGCAGAGAAGGTGCAGAGCCGATATATCAATGAGTTGTGGCACAGGAGATTGGGTCACTTGCATCATGGCGCTTTGGAGATCTTGCAGCAAATTTCTACAGGGATTCCTAAGCGTACACTAGAGAAGAGAGATGCATGAAAAGGGTGTACATTGGGGAGGTACTCCAAAGATTCCTTTCATGACAAAGACAATCGAGCACAACCGACCCTTGATTGAGTTCACTCAGATGTGTGTGGACTGTTCTCAAAAACATCCACAACAAAGCATAAGTATTATGTAATATTTTTTGATGTTTTTCTCGTAAGTGTTGGATTTTCTTGATACAGAAGAAAGATCAGCCGTTCGCTAAGTTTTGTGAATTTAAAGCACTTGTCTAGAAATATACTAGAAGGAAAGTTAAATATCTCATAAGCGATACCGGTGGAGAACATGTGTCGAATGAGTTCAAAAAATCATGTGCATCAAAAGTAATTCGATGGGAGTTGATAGCACCTCATAAACCACAGCAGAATGGGGTGGCTGAAAGGAAGAACATAAATATTGTGGGAGTGGTACGAGAAATGTTGCATGGTCAGAGCCTACCATTACACTTATGGGTTGAAGCATGAAACACAATTGTTTATTTGTAGAAGAGAAGCCCTCATCGAATTCTTAGGATGAGTACACTGGAAGAGGATTTTTCAAGGAAGAAACCAGATGTGGCACACTTTAGGATATTTGGTTCATCAATCTACTACCATGTTACCAAATATGCATGGAAAAAGCTAGAGTCAACAACTGAGTTGCGCATATTTCTTGGGTACACTAATACACCTCACAACTATCGAGTGTACCTGCCAACCAACAGGATGACAATGGTTCGCAGAGATGCGAAGTTTGATGAACAGAAGACCATGGGATGTTCCATTGAGAGGGAGCTTCAGCTAAATGCGGTTGAGGATATTTTATCTCCAAAGGAGGAGCCTGAGGATCATGTGGAGCAGCCACATGCAGAGGAGCATGAAGTGGAAACACCCACTCATGTAGAGTCTTCCAGAGATGGGAGAAAGAAGACCAGAGAGGCAGACAGGTTATGCATGATGCTAGAGATAATGTGGGAGCACCCACATCACAGCGCAGATAGAGGAGGTCACCAGAGAGGTACACTATCTACATGGCTCTGATGTGCATGAGTGTATAGATTGAGCCATCTTATTTTGAGGAAGCAGTGCAACAACCAGTTTGGGTTGATGCCATCGTTGAGGAGTATGACTCCATTATCAGGAGCAGTGTTTGGGAAGTGGTCCCAAGACGGGTAGACAAGTCAGTGTTGAGTTCCAAATGTCTTTACAAAGTAAATCAAGCAACTGATGGTTGTGTAGAGAAACACAAGGCTAGGTTTATGGCCAGAGGGTTCTCTTAGGTAGAGGGGATTGATTACGATGAGAATTTCTCCTATAGTAAGGTACTCATCAATCAGATCCATTCTAGCATTGTCAGTGCAGATGGGATGGAAGATACATCAGATGGATGTAAAGACAACATTCTTCAATGGCATGATTGAGGAAGAGGTGTATATTGAGCAGCTTGAAGGATTTGAGACCTTCAACAGAGAGTTGCATGTGCACAAACTCAAGCGAGCACTGTATGGACTGAAACAAGCACCATGTGCTTGGTACACTAGGATCAATAGCTATTTCATCGTGTTGGGATTCACCAAAAGTGAAGCAGATGTGAACCTTTACCATATTGTGGTTGAAGGTAAATTGTTGATTATTGTTTTATATGTTGACGATTTGATTATGACAAGTGATGATAAGCTTATCAATTCTTGCAAAGAGGATCTTGCAAGAGAGTTCAAAATGAAGGACTTTGGGCTCATGCACTACTTTCTAGGGATGGAAGTATGGCAAGGAGATGAGGAACTGTTTGTCTCTCAGGGAAAGTATGCCAATGAGATATTGAAGAATTTCCACATGGAGAGCAGTAAATCTAGGGAGAATCCTCTAGCTGGTAACTGGAGGAAGGAGGATGCTACTAATGGTGAAGTAGTGGAGGCTACTATTTATAGAAATCTTGTGGCTTCACTCATGTATTTGGTGAACACACAACCAAACATGCGTTATGCAGTTAACCAGCTTAGTCAAGCTATGGTTAATCCTACCAAAGTGTATTGGAAAGTAGCCAAACATGTGTTAAGATACCTTAGATGCACTACTCAGTTTGGTCTTTGGTACAAATGTACATATGGATTGAAGCTTCAAGGCTTCACCGATGCAGGCAGGGAGTCCATGCGACAGGAAGAGCACATCTGGTGGGATCTTTAGTATTGGTTCAGTAGATGTTCCTTTGTACAGCAGGAAACAGAGATCAGTTTCACTTAGTTCAACAAAAGTTGAGTACATGGCTGTTATTCAAGTAGCTTGTGAGGCTATCTGGATGAGGAAGATTCTTGTCGGTTTGTTTGGTGAGTAGATGGATCCAATAGGGATTTACTGTGAGAATCATATTTGTATCAAACTCTCTGAGAATCCAGTTTTTCATGATCGACCCAAGAATATTGATATCCATTATCATCATCTTTGAGATTGTGCGCAGAGGAGAATCATGTTGCTGGAGTGAATTCCCATAGAGGAGAAGGATGCAGATATTTTGCCAAAGGCCTTGTCAACATGAAAATTCGAGTTTCATAGAGGCAGGATCGGGGTAGCAGATAATCCATTTTTTATTGAGAGGGAGTTTTAAAAATAGCAACAAGAAATCCTAATTTAATTTGTCCTTGAATTAAATTAGGAATTAAATCAAAATTCTATTCTTATAGCAACTTGTAATAGTTAACTAAATAAATTTGACTTAGTTGGCTCAGTAAATTCGAGTTGGGAGTCTATCTAGAGTCATGTAGAGTGATTCCTAAATTTTATGGGTCTAGGTTGAGTTCTTTTGAGTCGTAATTAATTAACTCAGTCTAACTGAGTTATAGTCAGTTAAGCTAGTTCAAACAGTTGGAGGAACTAGGAAGATGTCTAATAGTGGGGAGCAACATAAGTGCAGTTTCACTGCTCCACTAGTTAACTAAAGATTCAGTCATAAATAACTCATGCATGTCAGTTTAGAGGAAGACCTAGTTGAGATTAGAGTTTAGGGACAATGTACTATTAGTTGTATAATTTTTCGAGTTGTACAGATGGTGCATGCAATCAGTAGAAGGCCTATGATGGATTGTGCAGTTATGGTGAGGGATTTTCCCAATTAAATATGGGCTAATTCTCTTAGGAATTGCGCAAGGAAGTAGGGGCTTGGTAGGCAGTAGAATTGGCTAAGTGTTGGCTTGAGCTGGTTTGTGAAGCAAAGAGATAGATTGTACTTGTGCAGGAAATGTTTGGGTTGAACATGATCCGAACTTAAACAGGAACGCAACAAATTACATATATAACCATAAATACGGAGATTTAGCAGAAATAACACTTCATTTCATTAATATCAAATACTAACATATTCTTACAAACAAAATGGAAATAAGACCAACTTGGGCGATGTTAGCTTATTTTTAAGAAGAGATGTGGTGGCTACATGCCTCTAAAATATGGGCCCCATTTGGGTAAATTGGCACATCAACTTCTAGGGGCCGTAAATTTGGCATACGGTCTTTGTTTGATGTGCACAATACCTCATTAGAAAGATATATCTGAGGACTACAAATTTCAAGTGTCTAACATGATTCAATTAGCCATGTTAGTCCCAGTTTTCCCAAAATATGTCGTTTAGGGCCTCAAAGTGGCTCAGGAAGTTTAGGATCCGAAAAACTGCCAAAAATAGTAAATGTGTTACAATTAAGGAAAGTACAAAATTGAAAGAGATAGTGGTGGGGGTCCAAGTGGAATAGGCGGGTGGCCACCAACATCTACCTGGATTAGTCCTCCCCCCATAGGAAGCAATGGTCCCCATTGCATTGAGTGCCTCCATGAGATGGGGAAACTTCTGTTGAACTTGGTCCCTGTGAGCCACTTGCCTTGGTGCAGAAGTTGGGTGGCTTTGACAACTCGATATCGTCAGATCTTTTGCTGGCGAGTGTTATTGACCTGTGTGTCCATAATTTGATTAGTTGTGGCTTCTTCCATGCAGTCTCAGTTTAAATTTGTTGGTGTGAGTTGTTCTATAATGTCTGATGTGTTTCGTAACGGTGGGAAGTATGGTCAAAGGCGGTCCACATTAAACACTAGGTGCAGGCCAAGAAATGGGGGAATGGTAAGCTCAAAAGCATTGTCTCTCGTAACCTTGGTAATGGTGTAAGGACCATATCACAGTGGTCTGAGATTCTGATGGGCTCTAGTAAAGCTTTGTTTCTGCAAATGCAAACAAACTTTGTCGCCCACAAGAAACTTGTGTGGCACCCGATGCTGATCATGTCGCAGCTTGTACTTGGCATTTGACTTCTCCAAGATGTCAAGAACCTACTAGAGGATGTGTTGGATGTGTTCAATAAATATGGCTGCTTTAGTAGCCTCAGACAATACATGTGTTTATTATGTCTATGTAGTCACATGAGGCATGGCAACATCAATCAGACATAATGGTTGAAATCCTAGACCCACTTGAAAGGGATTGTGACTAGTCAAGCTATGGAGATCTCTATTATAATTTTGTTGCACATAGGGAAGAATCTCATTCCAGGTTCGTGGATTCTTGGAGTTGTACATGCGAAGTGTTTCCACTATCATCTTATTGACAACCTCCATCTAGCCATCAGTTTGGGGATGGAAGGCAGTCGACTTGGTGAGCTTGGTGTCCAATAGATTCGAGAGGCTTGACTAGAATGTGCTCAGGAACCTACTATCCCAATCTGATATAATGGTCTAGGGGATCCAAAAATGTACCCATACTCATTCAAAGAAGAGTTTGGTAGTTTCCTCTGTTGTTATTCTCTTCATGTAGGCCGCTAATATAGCCATCTTAGAAAAATTTTCCACGACCACAAATACATAGTCATTACCATGCTTGGTAGAAGGGAGGCTAGACATACAGTCCATGGAGATGGATTCCCAAGACTAGCTGGGAGTAGGAAAAGGAGTGTATAGGCCTTGCTTCTTGATGGTTGGCTTAGCGATGGCACAGGGAGTGCAGGACCTGATATATTTCCCAAAATCCAGTCAGAGTTTGGCCCAATAAAAGTACTTTGGTAGTACAAACATAGTTTTCTCCACACCAAAGTGTCCTACTACCTGACTCTAGTGTGCCTCCCAAATCAGCTTGGCACGCTCGCTTCAAGGAACACAAAGGTGGCCCAGGTAGCATAATAATGCATCATAGAGGTGGAAATTAGGAACTTTCTTTCCATCTACTAGCATATGGTATGTGGAGGAAAACTCTGGATCATTTTTGTATAGTTGTGGCCATCCAAAGGTCTCGTGGCCACAAGAATTGAGAACAGTAGTCAATGTTGCAAATGGGGGTCAGCTGAGGTAGTCTGCAACATTATTGGTGTTGCCCTTTTTGTATTTAATATTCAAGTGGAATTGTTGCAAATATGTAGACCATTTCTGATGGCAATCATTCTGCAACTTCCCTTGTGTCTCTATAAATTGAAGAGGCCGGTGATCAGTGTGGATGTCCATCTCCTTCCCTAGAATGTAATGCTTCCATTTCCAACAAGCCTGCACAATGGAAAACATCTCCTTATCATAGGTGGGTTACTTACTAATTGTATCGAAAAGCATCTCACTATGATAGGCCACTGGATGCCTATGTTGGAAGAGGATTGCACCAATAACATAGTCTGAGGCGTCTGTCTCGATTTAAAATGGTTGTTGCAGCTATGGCAGTGCGAGTATCGATGTAGACAACTGTCGGTGCTTCAACTCAACGAACGCCTTTTGTTGGGAATCAAACCAGGAAAAAAAAAATCTCGCCCTAGCCTTAGTAATCTGACTCAAAGGCCACGTGACATGGGAGAATCCCAATACGAACCTTTGATAAAAATTTGAAAGGCCCATAAAGCTGCGAAGCTCCGTTAGAGTGATCGGGGCTTGGAAATCTTGAATTACTTGGATCTTAGTTGGATCCACATGCATGCCACACTCATCTATGATGTAACCCAAATATTGGACCTGACCCATACCAAAGTTGCATTTCTCCAAGTTGGCACACAATTTCTGTTGCTGAAGGGTTTGAAGGACCTGCCAAATGTGTTGCAAGTGTTCTTCCCAATTCTTGCTAAAGATGAGATGTCGTCCAAATAAACAACCACGAATGAATTGGTGAATGACCACAAGATGTCATCTATTAGCCTCATAAAAGTAGTAGGGGCATTTGTCAGCCCGAAGGGCATGATAAACCATTCAAAAAGGCCTTCCTTGGATTTGAAGGTGGTCTTCCATACATATGTGGGCTCTATTGGAACCTGGTGATAGCCAGACTCAGATCCATCTTGCAAAATACTTGGCCCCCTTGAGTTAGTCCAGAAGGTCATCAATCCGTGGGATTGGATACTTATTCCTGACAGTGATTTTTTTAGTGCGTGATAATCAATGTAGAGCCTCCAGGTCCCATCCTTCTTCTGTACATGTACAATCTGGCTCCCACAAGGTGAGAAACTTTGTTGGATGTGCCCTTTTTGTAGAAAATCCTGGATTTTCCACTTGGTCTCTTCATTTTCTAGAATGGAGTGGCGATATATCGGCCTGTTGGGTAGAGGTTCTCCAGGAGTCATGACTCATATCGTTCGAATGCTTGACCTCACAGTGTAAGGGTATGCCTATGGGTGAGGAGAATATGTCCTTGTATTCTTCCACAACCATATCCACCTACTTCTGTTGCGTGGAGGAACCCTTCCCGAGGGCCATGGATGTGGCTATGATCTTCCCCTTACTTTGAGAGCGAATCAGAGAGAAAACAAATTTTTGAGTCTAGGAGATTATCTTACTACATTTCTTAGCAAAGATCAAAGAGATGGCAGTAGGCGGGGCTACCTCTGGTATCCTGTATAACTTACTACCTAAAGAAATAATAACAGAGCAGGCTCTAGACACATATGCAACATGTTGCTTCCACAAGTATGGTTGTCCTAATAATACATCACAAACTTCAAGAGGAGCAACATCACACAATACCTTATCCACGAAGGGCTTGATGCTATAGGGAAGGCGAAATTGTTGGCTAATTCAGAGATCTCGTCCATGGTGAAGCCACCCAATGGTGTATAGCTGCAGATGTGTTGTAGTCGGTAGGCCTAGAAGCTTCACGACCTTTCCTGAAATGAGGTTCGTTTGGCTCCCGCTATCGAAAATGAACTGCAGCGGATAACCCTTCACCCACATCCATGAGTGGAATAAGCATTCCCCCTCCTATGGCTCTTCAGGTTCAATGTTCTGGATCTTGGTGGTGGACATAGTGACATTGTGCTCCGCGTCAATGATTTTCTTCCCTTTGTAATTCCCCTTGTCAAGTTCTGACTTAGAGTGGGAACATGCGTCTGACTCAGAAGCCTTCAGCTCAACCACCAGTGATTGATTGCCCCGACACTCACTTGTGCTATGAGTGGAGCTCTTATGGAACTCACTGCACTTTCCCGTGTCCTTCTTTGACTTCGTGGTTTTGTTCTCTACTTGTGAATTCGGTAGGTTATCCTGGGTCTTCTCGCCTTGGATTTTCCCTTTGCTCTGCAGTTTGGGGGTTCCTTTCCCTTGCTTTGGATTCCTCGATCCAAAGTCTCGATTTTTCTGTTTAAACTTCTATTGAATCTTTACAACATATCAGTATGTTGTGTCGAGTGAGGAGATGTCCAGGAACTCCATCTCATCCTGGATGTACATGTGTAGGAAACCGCAATACTTGAGTACCAAATATTTCTCAGAATCATTGATACACAACTTCGTGCAAATGGTATGAAAAACATTAGTAAACTCTAGCACGTCTTGGTCCCTTCCTTGACGTAGCGTGGTCCACTTTATGCATTTATCCTCATAGCTCCTGATAGGGTAGTATTACTCCTTAATGGAATCTTGGAATGAATTCAAAGTGGGTGTGACCGAAAATAGTGAGGGTGTACTTTCATCCTTCTTCTCACAGTAGGTTTCCCACTGGTCCTTGATGTGGGGGCTGACTTTGAGAATTGAAAAAGTATTTTTTTTCCTCACTGGAAAAATCATGAACAAGAAAATATCCTTCTAACATATTTAACCATTTATCTACGGCGTCTGCATCTATCTGACCCTAAAATATGAGGATGTAAAAGTTAACTTGTACCTTAAAGGGTGTGGTACTTCCAAAGTAGCTTCTCAAAGGAGATGCATCACTCTTGGGTAGTCGTTGAAGGATATGGGCAAAGTTGTCCGTCATCGTGTTCCTCTGTCGCTCGAGGGCTTCTTTGAGCAATATTTTGAAAGGATCTCCTACCCCCTCATCTTTCTTCTCTTTCACAATGGGAGACCGTCGGGATTTGCAAGGCTGGTCTTGCAAAGCTTCAACGATTTTGAGCCCCAACTCCTTATATCTCGACCTCGTTGGGGATATGCAAGGAAAAGTAGAGAAAGAGCAGACCGCTTTGATACCACTGATCCAAACTTAAACAAAAACACAACAGATTACATATATAACCATAAATACAGAAATGCAATAGAAATAACACTTCATTTCATTAATATCAAATACTAAAATATGCTTACAAACAAAATGGAAATAAGACTAACTCAGGCGATGGTAGCTTATCTCTGAGAAGAGATGTGGCAAATACATGCCTCTGAATTGTGTTACAATGAGGCTCGAAGAACTATTTATTATTTAGAAATAATGGAGAAACCTAAACATCCAAAAACCTAACCCTAGGAGATGAAGCGTCAAAACTATGGGCCCCATTTGGGTAAATTGGTACATCAACTTCCTAGGGTCATAACTTTGGCATAATATCTTCGTTTGACACGCACAATACCTCGTTAGAAATATATATTTGAGGAATACAAATTATGAGTCGCCAACAATAGTTAAAGACCCATGTTGGCCCTATTTTCCCCAAAAAATGTTGTTTAGGCCTAAAAAAGGCTCCGAAAGTTCAGGACCCGAAAAACTCCCAAAAATAGTAAATAGTGCTACAATTAAGGAAACTAAAAAACTGAAAGAGACAGTGGTGGGGATCCAATTGGAAAAGGCAGGTGGCCACCACCATCCACTAGGATCAAAACAAAAATTGTATTTTCTTCTTAGATCTTCTAGTTAATGCAATATAGATAGTCTAGGTTTTGAGCAGTTGCTTTGCCCAGAAAAAATATTGTGTTCTGTAAGATTTAAATTCTTCCTTTTCTGCTTAGTGTTTTCAATGATCAATTTTGGTTTCTGCTAACAAGTAGAATAGATATTTTTTGTTTGTTTTAGCATAAGTTGTTGAATCTACAGTAAAAATCTACAACGACAGGGGTTGAAATAACGACCAAAGGCCATAAAAAATTGAGTGAATTTGTAGTAGTGATTATTCGTCAGTTTATCTTTTCCAACATTCTACATGTCATCAACATATAATAATAAGATAATGAAATTTCCATTTTCATCTCTTTTAATGTATGTACAATTATCTACATTTAATATTTTAAAACCATGATCAAGCATAAAAGATTCAAAACTTTTATACCATTACCGAGGAGCTTGTTTCATCCCATGTAGACTCTTCTTTAACTTGCAGACCAAATTTTATTTTCCTTTTTTAACAAAACCTTTTGGTTGTTCCATAAATATATCCTCTTCCAAATCTCCATGTTGGAAAGTTGTCTTGACATCTAGTTTCTCTAATTCTAAATACAAAATAGTTACAAAACCACGTACTAATCATATTGATGATATTTTAACAACTAGGAATTTTTTTCTCCTTAAAGCCAATACCTTGATCTTATCTAAATCCTTTCACAATTATTATTTCTTTGAACGTTTTTTAGCTTCCTTTCCTTCATGTTTTATTAAATACACCCAATTATTCTTTAATACATTTTCCCCTTGTGGTCTTTCAACCAAATCCCATGTCTTATTGTCATGTAGGGATTTTATCTCCTCTTGCATAGCCTTTTCCACTTCATACCATTTTCTCCTTCACATGCATCCTGCAAAGAAGTAGGTTCACCTTCATTAGGAAAGAAAATATATTCTAAGGGAGAATACCTTTGTGAAGGTCTATGTGGCCTGGTAGAACTACAAACTGATAAATTTTGGGGCAAGATTCCTCTTTATGGTTTTTGATTTTGTTCTTCATATTCTTGTTGTTGTTGTTCCTCATTTTCATTTTGTTGCAAATTATTTCCATGAATTCCTTCTTGTAGTGTTGGTTGATTTTCCTGTTGTTCCTCAACAAATTTTTGTGTCTCCACACCTTTTTCAACAACTTTAAACATTTTTTCTTCATTAAAAATGACATCCCTACTTCTGGTAATTATCTTTTTATAGGATCGTACAAAATCTAAACTCATTCTCAACATATATCTTAAGAAAAAACATTTAAATGACTTTTCACCGAACTTAGACCTTTGTTCTTTAAGAATATGCACATACACATCACTATTAAAAAAAAATCAAGTGAGTGTAACATAAATCTTTACCAGTCCGTACCTCTTTTAGAATGGCACCATCAAGTGAAGTTATGGGAGAGTGATTTATTAAGTAGCATGATGTGAAAACAACTTCTTTCCAAAAATATTTAGGCAAACTAGAATTTGAAAGCATACATCCTACCTTTCCATTATTTTTGAATTCATTCTCATAGTTGTTCCATTTTGTTGTGGGGTGCAAGGAACTATTTTTTCATGCTTTATTCCATATTTACTGCAATATTCTTCAAAGGCCTTGGAGCAGTACTCCCCACCATTATTTGTTCTAATGCATCTCAATAATTTATTTGTTTCCCTTTAAACGACGACACGAAATTTCTAAAAGGTATCTAAAACTTGATCTTTGATTTCAATAGGGAAATCCCACACCTTCTTTGATCCATCATCAATAAAATTAACAAAATAAGCATCTCCTCCTAGTGATTTTATATTAATTGGGCCACAAAAATTAGTGTATCAAATGTAATATTTTGTATCCCTCTTAGGACCATCTCTTATAAATGATACCCTTTTATGTATAGGCATAATACAATTTTTGCAACATTTAAATTATGTACCTTTTATATTAGGCAAAAGCTTTTTCTTAGCAAGAATTTTTAGGCCTCTTTTAGTCATGTGCCTAATTCTTTTGTTCTGAAAATCTATTGTAGACTCCTCCTTTGTAACAAAGTTAATGTTTGAATTTTGCAACATTTATTAAGGTGTAGAGAGTGCCTATTTTCTGCCCTTTTGCGATAACTAATGAACCTTTTACAATTTCCCATTCTCCCTTGCCAAACGCTATATGGTGGCCTTCATCATCTAACTTTCTAGCTGGGAAAAAAAATCCTTCCAAGCTATGGTACATGCCTAACCTACTTAATCAATAAAATATAATCATCCTGTGACTTTATTGGAACATCTCATATTCCTTTAATATCAAAAATAATTTTATTTCCCAAGCGAACCTTACCCATATTACCAAATGTATATGAAATAAATATATCTTTCCTTGGTGTAGCATGGTAGCAGGCTCCATAATCTAAAATCTAATCACCATCTTAATTGGATGTGTAAAGGAATGCATCATCATAAGTAATAGTAATTAATACCTCACCTTATGTTTCCATGGCAGTGGTTTTTTCATTATTGTTGTTATTGCTAGCTATGGTTTGCTCCTTCTTTAATATCCAATAATCCCTTTTCATATGGCCAAGTTTCCTACAATGATAGCAAGCTATTCTTCCACACGTAGACTTTGACCTCCTTCTAGAGATTGATCTCCTTGATTTCCTTTTGTCATGTTGTCTTCCACGATCACCAAAATTTACTCCCTCCATATTTGATATTTCTTCTACCATAGATTTCCTATGCATTTCTTCATTTAATAAACTGTTAGAAACATCTTCAAAACTTATTCTACCTTTTGGTGTTGCCTTACTTATGGTGACAACCAAATTCTTCCAACTATTAGGCATAGGGATCAAGAGTAAAAGAGATTCATTCTCACCATCAAACGTAATCTTCAATGAAATGAGTTGGTTCACCACCATTTTCAACTCATTAAGATTTTTAGTTACTAAACTCCCTTCCTTCATTTTGAGATTACATAAGCTCTTGATTAGAAACAATTTATTGACTTCTGTGTCTCGTTCATAAAAATCATGAAGCTTTTTCCATAACTATTCGGTGGTATTCTACTATGAAACATGAAAGTATATTGTGTTCACCAAATATTCTCGAATAGTAGCAATTTCTTTTCGATCTAACTTCTCCTAATATTCATCAGTCACTAATGAATGCTTCTTAGATTTTCCCTTAATCGAAAAATTTATATATTTGAGTGTGAGCATATCTTCCATCTTAAATATCCATATGGTAAAATTTACCCCAATAAGACTTTCAATGCTTTTCATTGACTCCATTGAGGCACTTGTAAATAAAAATTACACACACCAAATCTCTAATAAAATGTTTTCTCTCATACCCATTGTTATATTTTACATAAAAATCAATAAATTAACAACAATAAATCTGAGATCAATAATAAATTATGAAAATCCTAATAATACAATAGTTATCATAAATAAAATAACACATACAATCAAGGAGAAATAAACACAAATTTTATGTAAAAACCTACAAATTTTATGTAAAAACCTAGCTATGTAGTCAAGAAAAACCACTGAAAACGATCAATAACTCTTTTATTACTAGCAAAAATTACATAAGCTTTAGCTTCTGAGCCCAACTCCTAATTTATTTTGTCACAATAGATGAATTCATTCTTATTTATAGAAGAATTATCTATCGCATTGAAGGAGAACCATTCATTACATTCGAGAAGAAGTCTTTGTTAATTTTGAGAAGAAGTATTTGTTACATTCGAAGATAAATCTGTTAATAAATTAATAAATTATTATTTTATATATTTGAACTCACACTTAACATAACCACTATGATTTCATCACTAGTGAGACCTTTCTTGTCGATGAATTGGGTTGATTACCGCCTCATTTTACTTTTTGGTGTCACGTTGGCCAAATAATTTAATCATTGGGGTGTGGGCTGATTGAATAGCGTCAACATCGGGTTCAAAACGAAGTTGTCTTTAGTGTGAATTTTTTTACTTTCCAGTGCTAGAATCCAGCGGAAAATTTTGAGGTGAAATCTTGATTTGTGTTATCTAAACTGGTTTTTTGACTGTATATATGGATTCAACACCCTGAAAATTCCCCTAGGGCACTTCGATTGTGCAAAAATTACCCATCAAGCTTGTGATTTCAATAAATTCTTGCCGAATTTTAGAGAAATTACACAGTTGCAAAAACCCACTGGAAAAGCTTCCAAAAAGTTCCACTAAAGACAACTTTGTTCAAAACTGACTAGTATCAATGTTGAGCCCAAAAGGTATGTCATGGGGTACAAGGTATAAATTTATAAATTTGGTAAGAACTCCTATTTGTCACTTAAAATTTAATTTTTTATGGTTTTTTAAAATGTTTTCTGTATAAAGTTTTATTTTTATTTTTAATAATGATTTAAATATTATGTGTTATATGTTTTTGTTAATTCTATTATAACTATTGCAGTCACATAAATTAAAATTGGTTGATAAATGTTTATGAGAATCAATCCATAGGAAGCATCAAAACATTTACTTCATGATACATCTCTCATTACTAAAATTAAAAAAACCATAAAACTAATTAAACTATAACTTTTTTTAAATTTGTTAGAAAATTATATATTACAAAGCAATGCAACACAGAAAATGCATAAAACAAGAGAGAGACACAGATATATGTGGTTCATCCAATTTGGGCTACATCAACGGAGAAAAAATCAATCCTTCCTTTTATATTATCTAGTAAAATGAAGAGATACAACCTACAGTTGATCCATTGTAATTTCCTCTTTGCTCTCACACACTGTCCTCTCTTTTTCTCACACATAATACACATATATTCAGCTTGATCCAGATTTAAAAAGGAATGCAAGAAATTATAGATATAACCATAAATATAGAGATGCAGCAGAAATAACACTTCATTTCATTAATATCCAATATTGAAATATGATTACAAACAGAATGGAAATAAGATTAGCTCGGGTGATGTAGATTATTTCTAAGAAGAGATGTGGCAGCTACATGCCTCTCAAATGACTTACAATGATGCTTAAGGGCCTTTTTATTATTTAACAATAAGATAAAACCCTAAACAACCAAAACACTAACCCGAGGAGATGTAACACCAAGAGTTTATGGGCCCCATTGGGGTTAGTTGGGCAACCAACTTCCCGGGGTCATAACTTGGTCATATTATCTCCATTTGACGTGTATGATACCTCGTTGAAAAGATCTCTCCAAGGAATACAACTGCTAGTGCAATTACCAACTATCACTAAAGCAATTTTGCCAAAAAAAATGTCGTTTTGGGCCTCAAAACGGCTCCGGAAGTTCAAGACTTGAAAACACTGCCAAAAATAGTAAATTGTGCTACAATTAAGGAAACATATGAAATTGACTAGGGGGTCTAGGTGGAATAGGTAGGTCGCCACCAATATCCACCTGGATCATAGACACAATACAATTCCCTCATATATAGCGATAGATTTCCTTCTAGGGAAAAAACCCTAAATTAAACACAACTTCTACCGTCAAATCATTCACCTAATGAACGGACCAAATTGACTACGAAATTATAATATTTCACAAGGCAATTTTACATCTATTTTTAGCTTTGGGGGTGCTGCCTCGAACCCCAACTTGGGGGCGGGGGGGGGGGGGGGGTGTCTCATAAAAATCATCATTGTCGTCCTCCCTCTGGACCCCCCTAGTGGTGAACAAACGGGCTGAGTTGTCGCCCCATTACGAACTGGGGTCCAATACGATGATACCTCTGAATAAAGAAGAAAATCAGGCTCCACAAACAACAAAATTATTATTATTATTATCTATAAAAATAATTAATATATAAGTTAAACATATATACATTTAAGAAAACATGGAACAAGATTCTTAACCATGGAAATTTACCCCCACCTTACCATGGAGACCCTTAATTTGTAAATAGACATTGTTACAATACATGGGCCAATAAGATGAATTTTGATATCATGTGCACCAAAAAACCATAACTCACTTCATATGTCACTTGTTCATATGATATATTTTTTTCAATTAATTAATTTAATAAAAATGGAATAACTATTCCCTAGATTGGGTGATGAGTGGCAAAAGGTGGGGGCATAATGTGCCACCATCCGACCTGATCAATAAGTCGGGAGATGTGGCAACACACCCATGACAAATGTAAGTAACTGTGTTTTTTACATACGTTGAGTGTCAAGACATGATGGTAGGTTGAGTTATGGGAAAAGGTGGCAAAGAGTGTATGAAGGGAGGGGATTCAATGTCAAACTTGTGGAGACTGTTTCATATGTAATATTTCATAAATGGGAATACAATGAAGAAACTATGCCTAGGAGGCCAGATTGGAACTAACAAAAAGTAGTCGAAGGGGAGAAGGAGGAGTGGAATCTTGGATGCTTACATAGGGTAGAGACAATTTGGTAATGAAGTTGTTGTGCAATTGAATAAGGGTGTTTGTAGTTGGCAAGGGGATTAAAGCATGAAAAATCCGTGTGCAAAGAGGAAGCGGAATTGGTAAATCCTAATATAACATATCTGCAATGAACTCCACCTAGAATAGGTAATTGTTATTATCAATTTTGGAATTTTTGTGTTGTGTTTATTCTGCAGTCATTCCCCCCTAAAACAACTCGAGAGACCCCTTCTCTCCCCATATAACTTCTGTGGAAGGATGGTAATTTCTGCATAATTTTATCTCATCTTCTGAGTTGGGAGTAGGGCTAGTTATGGAGGTTGAAGACATGTCAGTTTGGTTTTCTTTTGAGGCTAGTAATTGTAATTTTTTAACTATAGCTTCGTGGGCTGAAATTAATCTTGGGTCTGAGTGTAGTTTGTCTAATGAGTGAACACATTTTGAGTTTGGGAAAATTTTGGTCTAAGATGTGCATCTTTGTTGCAAGGGAAGGAGGGTATTTCCTCGGGATTCCTAGGGTGGTGTTTGGGTCTCTGAGCATCATCCTTGACATGGGGAGGAAAAAGTCTGGGTCTTCGCCCTTGTATTTATGGGTGTACAGGGAAAGAGCTCTATACTCTTATTCTGAGTAGTTGTTGGGATTCAGGAGGAAGTAGCGATGGATTGAAGGAATTAGAAGCCAATTGGTGGTTGGATGTAGGCAAAGGTTGAGACTAGGTATCTAAATCAATCAACAAGTGTTATATTAAATAGGGTGCCTCGTTACTCAACCTATGGGCCAAGTATTGTGCAAGTAATAGCTACTAGAAGGGAAGGGAGAAGAGGAGTGAATCTCTTTGGGCACATAATAGAATATATTGGTTGATTTTAGATTCTTGTGGGATTGACATTTAAAACTTGAACCTTTCAAAGTAGATTCCCTAGTAGACATTTTTAGGTCGATGTTTCGAATCAATTAAATCGATTCATCATCAAGACAAAGAGCCAAAGAGAAGAAAGAACGAAAGAAAGATATACAATGCAAGATAGAGAGGGGGAAAGAAAGACGGAAGAGAAGGGCCAGAGAAAGAAAATGATTATTCAAGAGATCGAAAACCGTAAACCTAAAAATAATAAGAATAAAAAAAAACCTATTTTTTATTATTAATATGATTATTGTTATTATTAATAAAAAGGTAAGTCATACTTAATATATATGTTAATAATTAATGTTATATTAGTATACACATTATTATATAAATTAACAATTAATATTATATTAATATATAAATTATCATATAATTTATAGAAATTAATAATTAGTATTATATTTTTTTCATATAATCATTTATATATTAATATAATATTATTTATTAACTTATTTTATATATTAAGTATGATCTAAGGTTTTATTAACAATAAAATTAATTTTATTAATTTTATCATATTAATAAATAAAAATATTCTTTTTTATATATAGATATATATGAAGTTGATATTCATATAAGTTGGTTAACATACTGTCTCTTCGGAGACATCCGATAAAATTGGAATGATACAGAGAAGATTAGCATGGCCCCTGCGCAAGGATGACACGCACAAATCGAGAAATGGTCCAAATTTTTTCATAGACCATATATTGATGGTCCCCTTCAGGGAGGCGATGGCCTCTTCTAAATTTTGCACTACCATGATATATTATTGTACAGTCTGCAGTATTTTTCAGTTTTTTGATCTACATCTGTATAGCAATTATACACTATTGACCTGTTTTTGTATAGCGATATTGCACTACTATGATGGACATTGATCCTATACTGTATCCCTGTGGGTACTTATATGTAAATTTTGCTTTTTGATCAGTGGTGAAAACCACATTACAGCATATGCCTAAAGGCATCAACAGCATGTAATTTCTTATAATAGAAATTATGAATTTTCTTCTTCGGAAAAAAAAAAAGTTGGTTAACATAGATCTTCATATAATTTATTTAAATAACATGTTAAAATATTTTTAAAATGTATAAGGTTTATACATCTTACTCAAATATTTATTTCTAATTACTTTACATGAAATATATTTTCTTTACATGAAATTATATTAGGTCATATGGACAACTAATTAAACATGCATAACATATTCATTTTTCTTTTTTATTATGGCATACATTACTTTTCCAGAATATTTTATTTTTGGTTTAATAGGATACGTGTTAACTCCAAGTTGAGCATGCACACTAGGTTGTAGAATGAGCATCTCCGCTCAAAAATCATAAACAAAAATAACTAAATTACAATTTTATTTAAAATTATTTTTGTTATAAAAGACCTAATATATATGTTAAACACACATATAAAATCATGGAACAAGATTTTTAACTATGGAAATTTACCTCACCATAGAGATTCTTAATCTGTAAATAAGCGGTTGTATTACAGTTTCATTGGTCAATACCATGTCTTATCAATACCAAATGCCCAAAAAACCATAATTCACGACACCTATTTTGAAATATTCTTAGCAAAGTGATATTATAGTGTTTAGGTAGATTTGTAAAAGAAATGATTTTATATTTTACAATTTCAATTAGTATGGAAATGATCAACTATATCATGTTTCATAAATTCAAATATTTTTTAAAATTTTAAAAGTTTGTTTTTATATAGAAATGGGTCTATTGTTTACCAAAAAAAATAAAAGGTGTTGTTTAAGGAGGTGGTGATTTCCTTTAGATAAAGAATTTCTTGTTGGAACAATGGATTCAACACCATCAAAAACTCTTGGAGCACCCAAAATTCTAAAACTTGACTCAAAATAGTACCAAATTTTCTATTCTTTCTACTCTTTAAATTACTTTAAAAAAATACATCTCGAATACCAATTTAATATTTAACTTAATTATAATTTTAAAATTAAATTATTATTATAAAATACAACTCATCCATTAAATTTATTTAAATTATTATTATAAATAATAACTTACACAAAAATAATTGAAAAATTAAGAAAACACAATCCAGCGCCTACAAGTTTTAATTTATTTACGTTTGATCCAACCAAAGATTACTGTGAACGCGTGAAGATTATATGTGGCTCTCTCTAAAATTTTCAAAGTACATGGATGTCCCTTATCAGGGAATTATATTTTTTTCTATGGAAAAAATTATGCTTTAAACAATTTTTAATTGAAATTATGTTTTTAAGCATATATAGTCTTGTTTAAGATTGGATCATAAAATTTGAGGATCAAACCTCTTACTATTGGATTACAGGGAATAAATCATGTCTCATATAATTCTTAAGCGAAATTATGCCTCAAACAACTCTCAAACATATATAGCCTTCTCAGAATTGGACTACAAGACGTGTATGGATCAAACTTCCTCACCTAACTATTGGATTATGTCCTTGACACTTATCATCAAAAAATTATATACTAAATTTTAAACTAAAATAACTTAACACACAAAGAATCGATACAAGCCTTCTACGTAAAGGTAAACTCCATTAACGGTGACAGAAACCTGCATGGATTACAGTAGAGCCAGCACATGGACAAGCGCTATTCTGTCAGTGAGACAATAACATATCTCATGACAATCGGTATGAATATTCAACTTCCAGCTTGCAGTTGGTAGGAGCCTGGAATCAGCAACATAATTCGAAATTTCTTGTCCATAGCGTAGCCTACAAAATGTAATACGCCACTTTATGCAGTCTCCAGAGATGGCGATGCAGATTGTAAGGCTTTTTCAAATTTCTGATGAACATTTTTGAATGGATAACGATAGTTTGCACTGTAAACTTGCATTCGACAAACGTTGGATAGGGATACTCTGCACTGTAAATCAGTACGTATGCCTGAGAGCTTCTTTACGTACGGTTTTTTCAGTCGAAAAAATAAAACTTGTATTCTACATACAATTTCTTTGGTTGAAAATATAAAACTTGCATTCTACAAAACAATGTAAGATTTTTTTAGTTGAAAAAATAGAACTTGCATTTTACAAAACAATATTGGGAAGCTTTGTGTACTTCAAATTGGATTTGGCATCGATCAGAGTCAGAGGCATATGAAGGGCTGATAGAATCTCCAAAGAGCCGTAGTACATTATCGGATAAAGGTTTTTCAACTAAATCCTGAATGGCAGGCTGCAACTAGGAACCATCATATTTTTCTGGGCATCTTTAAGCCGATTGCAGATTCCCCGAATATTCGGGAATCAGATGGATATGGGCACGGTCAATTTTTCGAATATTCAGGAAATCTGCAATCGACTTATGCTCAAGGTATTTTTCTATAAAAAAAGTGTCACCTATTTATACATATATATACAAATAAAAGATTTCCCACTATTTAATTCCAAAAAATAAAAATAAAAAATAATGTATCATTTGTTTGGTATAGAGCTTAATTAATTTTTTTACGGAGAGGTTTTGTTTCAGCTAAACTTAGTTTTTTATGGGTAGTCTCTTATGGTTGGTATGGAGGCGTGGCTTTGGAGCCCAAAACAAAAATGAGATAAAAAGTTGTCTTGTGAAATATTGTAATTTTATAGTCAATTTGGGTCATTTATTAGGCAGAAGATTTAATCATAGAAGTTATGTTAATTTAAGGATTTTTTGCCTTAGAAAACAACCCTAAGCGTTTATATGAAGAAATTGTATTGGAGTTATGTATTTTTATTTTGTGCAAGAAAAAGAAACCAGACTATGTGAAAGGAAAAATTATTACAGATTTGTTTTATATTATATCTCTTTATTTTATTAGATAATATAAAAAAATACTCTGATTATTTCTATATGCATATAATCTAAATTAAATAAACCGCACATATATCTGTATCTCCTATTTCTGTATTTATATTTTCACAATATTTCATATATTCTATTACTTTGTAATTTAATATATATATATATATAGTCAGACTACGCGCCTATGATCTCCACAAACACGTAAAACTGTAACTACTATTATACTAAGATGGACGTTCCTCTCTTCAAGCCCTAACCAAGTCATTTGGAACAAGAACTCCCGAAAATAATATTTTGGTTCGACTGATCTAACCTAAGTTAGAATGACATTTTTATGAAATAAATCTTTGACATTTCTATTTTAAATTTCATTATTAAGAATAGATTTTGAGTGTAATTTCATTATATATGTAATATACCCATTATATACTGATTTTTCTTTTTTTTCAATATTTTTCTTTTTGAAGGAGACTTTATGTAACAATTATGTTCCTAAAAACTTCCCTTTTAAATTCTTTATTTAATTAATTCTCAATCGCATTAATACCTACTCTTCTCTTTTACCTCCCCAAGTAACATTTACCCTATCCATCTAATTTCTTTTTGAAAGAAAACTTATTTTATTTTGTAATTAATAAAATCTAGTTCTTGATTATAATTGGTACACTCTATGTTTCTTCCTTTATGATTGGTACCATAGCAGATAAAACTAGTTCGCTTATGAATTAAGAACAGAGTTTTTTCTCGTTTAATTTCAAGTCTCATTTAACGTATTTCATATATCTATATATAATCTTTTTTTAGTTTGTTTGTTTTCTTCTCTACTATATTTTGGTTTATAAACATTTTCATGACTGGGCACATACATTAATCAATTACATTATATTTTTTTAGTTTGTTTGTCTTTTTTTCTACACTATTTTTGGTTTATAAATATTTTCATGATTTGGCACATACATTAATCAATGACATTATATTTAGCATAACCATACATTTATCAATATTTATATCAACACTCAAACACATTATATCATTAGATTTATTTGAGTTCATGTATAATATGTGTTAAATGACATTCTCCATAAGCATGTGGTGTATTTCTCTAATTGATGAAGGAGCATCCGAGTGAAAATGTGACAGCTAGGAAATGTTTTTCTTTTATTTTATTTTGCTGCACAGAGAGAAAAACATTTTGAGTTTCTGTTTTATTTTGTTTCATTTAAAATTAAGGTTGACTCGGCCATTGTTCTTTAAAATTAGGCAAGCATATCAAGATAGGATTAGTTAGGGACTTGTTTAAAAAAACTATTAGAAAACTGAAAAGTAACTGAGGAACAATTCCTCAACTGTAAAAAAACTGCTAATAATGCATTGAAAAAGAAAAACCAAAGCTCATTGAGGGGTTGCCATCCAAAGAGGAGAGAGAGCTCAGAATTTGTAATTTACAATTGTTTTGAACATCTATAAAAGCAAACAATTCTAGAACATGTCATTAAGGAAGTAGGATAGTTTTTTTTTTTTCCCTTATGCATAAATGTTTTAGGAATCGTAATGAAAGCAAGACAGTGAACAACTCATTCAGAATCTAAATAGCATCGACAAGAATCTTGTAATAGAAGGCATCTTAGACCAGGTACTATACAAAGTTAAACCAGCATATACAATACATTTTTCCTTTTCCTCAACAAAAAAAAACTAGGTACTTTTATATTCAGCATTCAAGCATTCCTGTACATTTCATTTCATTTCCCATTTAACAGTTCACTGTACAAAATCTATAACCCTGAAATCGTGGAGGGTTTCGAAACCCATGCAAACCAAAAACATTACAGTTCACAGGCTAAATACTAGTCAAACAGTGAGGGCATGAAAACCTCTAAAACTATATACATACACGGAGGAATCGAAACCCCAAGGGTTATAACCAATTACAGACATAACAAGAAATAGAGCAAGTAAGAGGAAGTTGCAGCCACGGAAAGACCCTACCCAGGTTTCCCTAAGCCTGCGAACAATCCCAAGGACGAAGCCGTGGAGCAATGTTCCCTTGGAAGGACCTGCACACCACCACAACAGGTAGGTAGGGCCTCGAGACCAAAACAAAATGTACAAAAAACCAAGAGGGGAGTGAGAATTTACCTAGAGGAGGTCCGTTTCTGCGATGGAGGAAGAGAGCTGAGACCCACAACAGAGGGTTTCTCCCAACAGAAATTCCATGAGAGGGTTCTGCCTACTCACCAAGGAGCCAGAACGTTAGAGCCTCAAAAACGAAAGGGGAAATTGCAACCGGAACAAGAGGATTACCTGAGAGAGAGTTCGTTGAGCCATCATGTGCAATAGCAAGGCGAGAACCTGTGTTTGCAAAGCCGAATCATCAACAGACCAAACATCAAACACACAAATCACTACAACACAGAGCAGAAATGAAGTATGAGCCAAATGACAGAGACAAATAGACTTGTAGGTGGGAAAGTGACCTGAAACCCTCCAAAAACCAGAGAAGTGAATCACCACAAAGAGTGAGCAGAGGCATGGCACAAACAAACCACCACAGGGAACAAGCGAAGCACAGCAATAACAAACCACCATACAGGACAAGCAAGGCACAACACTTACCAACCATCGCAAGAACCAGGTGAAAGCACCAAGCACCCATACAACCAAACCAGACCATAGCAAAGAAGGAATGAATTCCAAATACCCTCGGCAAGTGTGATAACCCATGGTTGCAAACTCGAGGCCAATATGAAGGGCGGGCAGAACACCATAAAACACATTAAAACCTCATACCAAAAACCCTGCCACTGACTTTAATTCGAAAACGAAAGAGTTAAACGGTTGCTGCTACATGTCCCTCCTCAGGATTGCCACCAATTTTTGGTATTAGAGAAGATTGTTCCTTTCTCTTAGTAAAGATGGAGGTAGGAAGAAGGGGTTGAGGAAGAGCCATCAGAAGAGTAGCAGATGAAGGGTTACGAGAAGAAATTAGGATTTTAACTGCATATTTGGCAGCAGTGGAAGCAGGAAGGCATAGAGATCCGAAAGGTGGGGATCATAGTGAGGAGGAAAACACAACCACGATGGATGTGTCAGATGAAGAAGGACCAGAGATTAAACTATTGAGATCAGTTTTGTTGGCTAGTAGCAAGCCAAGACCGAAGCTTTCTAATTATGATGGTAGTTTGTCCACAGAGGCATTGTTAGATTGGATAAGTGAACTAGATAAATATTTTGAATATGAAGAAATCAGGGAAGACAAGAGGATCAGGTTTGCTATCACCAAGTTGAAGGACATGCAGCACTATGGTGGGATAGTGTACAGGCATAAAGGAGATTGAACAAACCATTGATTAAAAAATGGGACAGGATGATTGCTAGAATGAAGAGTAAATTTATGCCTAAAGATTATCAAATTGCCCTTTATAGACAAGTACAAAACCTGAGGCAGAGAATGATGACCGTAAATGAATATACTGAAGAATTTTATAAAGTAAACCTGAGAGTTGGTTATGTTGAAGATACCCCTGAGAAAACAACGAGGTTTGTAAATGGTCTACGGATGGAGATCCTAGACGAAATTAGTATTCTTTCCCCTAAGACCATAGAGGAAGTTTATCATAGTGCTTTGAAGGAGGAGGAAAAGATTGCTAGGAAACAAAATGAAGAGGACAGTAGACCTTTGGCAGAGGTAGGACTGCCAACAGCAATGAAGAGGACAGTAGTTTGAAGACTTCGGGACAGACTGAAAGGGAAGGTAACACTAGAGGAGGAAGGTCATACCAACAAGGAAGAGGTAATGGCAGAGGCAGAGGAATTGCCTATCAGTGTTACAAGTTTCATAAGTGGGGACACAGGTCCTTTGAATGTCCTGGAAATGAACAAACTGGGCAAAGGGGAGCATATGTTGCTCAACTCGATGAAGTGGAGGCACCACCATAGGAGGTGGAAAATATGTCAGAAACCGGGGAAGCCTTGGTGTTGAACAAGGTATTATTGAAACCAGCTAAGGAAGTAGTTGATCAGACACAGAGGAAAGTCTAGACTGTGTTCAAGTCGCGTGGGAAATGTTGCAAATTAATCATAGACAGTGGAAGTACTGATAATCTGGTAGCTACTGAAATGGTGGGGAAATTGGGTTTGAAGAAGTTGAAGCACCCAACTCCATATAGGGTGTCTTGGTTGCAGAAAGGTCACCAACTGTTGGTCGATGAGCAATGCGAAGTAGAGTTTCATATTGGCAAGTACAAGGACAAGGTGACTTGCGATATCATGCCTATGGACATGTGCCATATTCTGTTGGGCAGACCATGGCAGTATGATAGGAAGGTCATCCATGATGGGGAAACAAATTGTTACAAGTTTGTTAAAGATGGGATAAAGCATATGCTAGTGCCCATGAAGGAAGAGGATGTTGTAGAAACCAGTGGGACAAAAGCATTACTGTTAGGCGGAAAAGAGTTTCTATGACAGATGGAGGATGATGAGGTAAAATATGCAGTTGTGCAAAGGCCAAAACCAGTATTGATCCATACTGAAGTCACTGACTTACCTAAAGAGATACAGGACATGCTGCAAGAATTTAGTGATATTGTGGTAGACGATCTACCAGAAAAATTACCACCAAAGTGGAGCATTAGTCACCATATTGATTTTATTCCAGGAGCTAGTTTACCAAACAAGGCTGCTTACTGGATGAATCTGAAGGATAATGAAGAAATCAGGAAGCAGGTGCAGGAGTTGTTAGATAAAGCACTAATTCGGGAGAGTTTAAGCCCTTGTGCAGTTCCGATTGTTTTAGCTCCCAAGAAAGGAGGTGAGTGGCGAGTGTACACTGATTCCCGGGCCATTAAGAAGATCACTATTAGGTACAGGTTTCCTTTACCTTGGATGGATGATATGATGGATTGTTTGAGTGGATCAGCATACTTTTCAAATATAGACTTAAAAAGCGACTAACACCAAATCAAAATTCGAGAAGGTGACGAGTGGAAGACAACTTTCAAGACTAATGAAGGCTTATACGAATGGCTAGTTATGCCATTTGGATTGAGCAATGCCCCCAGCACGTTCATGTGTTTGATGAACGAGATGCTGAAGGAATTCATTGGTAAATTTGTGATTGTATATTTGGATGATATACTTATATTCAGCAAGATGAAGGAAGAGCATTTTCGACACGTGAGGTATGTATTGGAAACATTGCAGCAAAATAAATTACTGATAAATTTGAAGAAATGTTTTTTTTTTAAGAAAGAGTTAATTTATTTGGGATTTGTGATTTCTGAGAATGAACTAAAAATGGATCCGGAAAAGGTTGCAGCCATAGTTAGCTGGCCATCTCCCAAAAGTTTGTTTGAGGTATGGAGTTTTCATGGATTGGAAAGTTTTTATCAGAAATTTATTAAAAATTTCAGTGGGATTTGTGCACCCATGGTGGACACCATTAAGAAGGCAAATCAGCCTTTCCATTGGATAGAAACGGAAGAGAATATTTTTCAACTGCTCAAAAGAAAAATTACTGAAAAAAACAATTTTGAGACTACCAGACTTTAATAAACTTTTTCAAGTTCGTTGTGATGCCAGTGGAACAGCCATTGGTGCAGTACTCAGCCAAGAGGACAAGCTAGTAGCCTATTTCAGTGAGAAACTAAATGAAAGCAAGCAGAAGTACACGTCTTATGACAAGGAATTTTATGCAGTGGTTCAAGCGCTAAAGCATTGGAGACATTATCTGTTGGCCAATGAATTTGTCTTGTTTTCATAAAATTATGCGTTACAGTATATTATGCAACAACATAAGCTGAACCATAAACATGCGAAGTGGGTGGAGTACTTGTGGAGTTTTACATTTGTGTTGAAACAAATCAGCGGTCAAGCCAACAAAGTGGCAGATGCATTAAGCAGAGGAATTTGATCCTACAGGAAAGTACGATACACGTATTAGGATTCAAACATCTTAAAGACTTGTATGAGGCAGATGCAAATTTTAAAGAAGCCTATGAAGCTTGCCAAAATCCATTGGTTAGAGATAACAGTTCATGGCTAGACTATAATATGCAGGAAGGTTTGTTGTTCAAAGGAGGGCAGTTGTGTATTCCGGAATGTTCTATGAGAGAGAACTTAATCTAGGAAAAACATAATGGAGGTTTAGCCGGGAATTTTGGCATAGACAAGACCTTGGATCAGTTGAGCCACTTTTACTATTGGCCGAAGATGCGTAGAGATGTATAGGGTTTGTGACTAGATGCAAAGAGTGTCAGCTTGCAGGGGGACACAGCTAGAACACGGGGTTGTATATGCCCTTACCTATTCCGAACAGACCATGGGACTTAGTCAGTTTAGACTTTGTCTTAGGTCTGTCAAAGACACAACGGGGATTCGATTCCATCATGGTGGTGGTGGATCGTTTCACCAAAATGGCACATTTCATTCCATGCAGGAAAACTAGTGATGCCACACATGTAGCACATTTGTTCTTCACAGAGATAGTCAAATTACATGGCTTGTTGAAGTCTATTGTTTCAAACCGAGACGTTAAGTTTACAGGACATTTTTGGTGGACCTTATGGAAAAAATTAGACACCAAACTAAACTTCAGCTCAGCTTATCATCCGCAAACCGATGGCCAAAATGAAGTGGTAAACCAAAGTCTGGGAAATCTATTGAGGAGTTTGGTTGGAGAAAATTCTCGACCATGGGATCGTGTGCTTGCACAAGTGGAATTTGCTTATAACGATTTGCCCAACCGAAGCACGGGCAATAGTCCTTTCCAGATCCTATACGAAATGCACCCACATGGAGTACATGAGTTACAGGATTTGGGTCAGTTGGAGCACAGGAGTGCCGATGGTGAATATTTTGCAAAGGCAATCAATGATCTTCATGAATAGGTGAAATTAAAATTACAAGAAAACAGCCAAAGATATAAGCAGAAAGCATATTTGAAAAGGTGGGAGGTACAATTCAACGTAGGAGACCTGGTATTAGCACACCTATGCAAGGAGAGGTTTCCTAAAGGCGAATACAACAAGTTGAAATGGAAAAAAAATTGGGCCTTGCAAGATTCTTCAGAAGTTCTCTACGAACGCTTATGAATTGCAGTTACCTCCAGGTATAGGAATTTCACCCATTTTTAATGTGGCAGATCTGTACCCCTACATTGCAGCAAATGAAGAAGACAGTTCGGAAAGACTAACACGGGGCACCCAGAATGAGAATGATTTGTGGATTAAAAAAATGCCCCCAGCAAAGCCTTTAAATATCAAACTGATCCTAGACACCTAGTTGGCCAGACAAACTCTAAGGAAAGAATATTTGTGATACCTAGTCAATTGGAAGGGCCATCCTATTGAAGATAGTTATTGGTTAGATGCTGGCCAGATTCAAAGCGTCAGGTACTCTATTGAAGAGCTCATGGACAGGAGCCATGAGTTTAATTTACCCCGGGAGCATGATGCAGGAGCATCCGAGTGAAAAGGTGACAGCTAGGAAATGTTTTTATTTTATTTTATTTTACTGGACAAAGAGAAAAACATTTTGAGTTTCTGTTTTATTTTGTTTCATTTAAAATTAAGGCTAACTTAGCCATTGTTCTTTAAAATTAGGCAAGCAGATCAAGATAGGATTAGTTAGGGACTCGTTTAAAAAAACTGTTGGACAACTGAAAAGTAACTGAGGAAGAGTTCCTCAACTATAAAGAAACTGTTAATAATTCATTGAAAAAGAAAAACCAAAGATCATTGAGGAGCTGCCATCCAGAGAGGAGAGAGAGCTCAGAATTTGTGATTTACAATTGTTTTGGACCTCTATAAAAGCAAAAAATTCTAGAACCTGTCATTAAGGAAGTAGGATAGTTTCTTTTCCCTTGTGCATAAATGTTTCAAGCATCATAATGAAAGCAAGACAGTGAACAACTCATTCAAAATCCGAATAGCATCGACAATAATCTTGTAATGGAAGGCATCTCAGACCAGGAACTAGACAAAGGTAAACCAGCATATACAATACATTTTTCCTTTTCCTCAACAAAAAAAAACCAGGTACTTTCCTGTACATTTCATTTCATTTCCCATTTAACATTTCACTATACAAAATCTATAACCCTAAAATTGTGGAGGGTTCTAAACCCCATGCAAACCAAAAACATTATAGTTCACAGGCTAAATACTAGTCAAACAGCGAGGGCATGAAAACCTCTGAAACTACATACATACATGGAGGAATCGAAACCCCAAGGGTTATAACCAATTACAGACAGAACAAGCAACAGAGCAAGCAAGAGGAAGTTGCAGCCATGGAAAGACCCTACCCAGGTTTCCCTAAGCCTGCGAATAGTCCCAAGGATGAATCCATGGAGCAGCGTTCCCCTGGAAGGCCCTGCACACCACCACAACAGGGTAGCAGTTAGGTAGGGCCCTGAGACCAAAACACAATCTACAGAAAACCAAGAGGGGAGTGAGGATTTACCTGGAGGAGGTCTGATTCCATGACAGAGGAAGAGAGCCGAGACCTGCAATAGAGGGTTTCTCCTAACAGAAATGCCATGAGAGGGTTCTGCTTGCTCACTAAGGAGCCAGAACGTTAGAGCCTCAAAAACGAAAGGGGAAATTGCAACCAAAACAAGAGGATTACCTAAGAGTGAGTTCGCTGAGCCATCCTATGCAGCAACAAGGTGAGAACCTGTGTTTGCATAGCCGAATCATCACTAGACCCAACATCAAACACACAAATCAGCACAAAACAGAGCAGAAATGAAGTATGAGCCAAATGACAGAGACAGATAGACTTGCAAGTGGGAAAGCAACCTGAAACCCTCCAAAAAGCAGAGAAGTGAATCACCATAGAGAGCTAGCAGAGGCACGGCACCAAAAACCACCACAGGGAACAAGTGAAGCACAACATTAACAAACCACCATACAGGACAAGCAAGGCACAACACTTACCAACCATCGCAAGAACTAGGCGAAAGCACCAAGCGCCCATAGAGCCAAACCAGACCATAGAAAAGAAGGAATGATTTCCAAATACCCTCGGCAAGTGTGATAACCCGTGGTTACAAAGGGTGGGAAGAACACCATATGGCTTGCCAAAGTCTATTGTTTCAAACCGAGACGTTAAGTTTACAAGACATTTTTGGTGGACCTTATGGAAAAAATTAGACACCAAACTAAACTTCAACTCAGCTTATCATCTACAAATCGATGGCCAAACCGAAGTGGTAAACCAAAGTCTGGGAAATCCATTGAGGAGTTTGGTTGGAGAAAATTCTCAACAGTGGGATCCTGTGCTTGCACAAGCAGAATTTGCTTATAACAATTCACCCAACTGAAGCACGAGCAATAGTCTTTTCTAGATCCTATACGAAATGCACCCACATGGAGTACATGAGTTACAGGATTTGGGTCAGTTGGAGCACAGGAGTGTCGATGGTGAATATTTTGCAAAGGCAATCAACAATCTTCATGAATAGGTGAAATTAAAATTATAAGACAACAGCCAAAGATATAAGCAGAAAGCAGATTTGAAAAGGTGGGAGGTACAATCCAACGTAGGAGACCTAGTATTAGCACACCTATGCAAGGAGAGGTTTCCTAAAGGCGAATACAACAAGTTGAAATGGAAAAAAATTGGGCCTTGCAGGATTCTTCAGAAGTTCTCTACGAATGCAGATGAATTGCAGTTACCTCCAGGTATAGGAATTTCACCCATTTTTAATGTGGCAGATCTGTACCCCTACATTGCAGCAAATGAAGAAGACAGTTCGAAAAGACTAACACGAGGCACCCAGAATGAGAATGATTTGTGGATTAAAAAAATGCCCCCAGCAAAGCCTTTAAAGATCAAATAGATCCTAAACACCTAGGTGGCCAGACAGACTCTAAGGAAAGAATATTTGTGATACCTAGTCAAGTGGAAGGGTCATCCTATTGAAGATAGTTCTTGGTTAGATGCTGGCTAGATTCAAAGTGTCGGGTACTCTATTGAAGAGCTCATGGATAGGAGCCATGAGTTTAATTTACCCCGGGAGCCTGATGCAGGAGCATCTGAGTGAAAAGGCGACAGTTGGGAAATGTTTTTATTTTATTTTATTTTGCTGGACAAAGAGAAAAATATTTTGAGTTTCTGTTTTATTTTGTTTCATTTAAAATTAAGGCTGACTTAGCCATTGTTCTTTAAAATTAGGCAAGCAGATCAAGATAGGATTAGTTAGGGACTTGTTTAAAAAAACTGTTAGACAACTGAAAAGTAACCGAGGAACAGTTCCTCAACTATAAAGAAACTGCTAATAATTCATTGAAAAAGAAAAACCAAAGCTCATTGAGGGTCTGCCATCCAGAGAGGAGAGAGAGCTCAGAATTTGTGATTTACAATTGTTTTGGACCTCTATAAAAGCAAAAAATTCTAGAACCTGTCATTAAGGAAGTAGGATAGTTTTTTTTTTCCCTTGTGCGTAAATGTTTCAGGCATCGTAATGAAAGCAAGAGAGTGAACAACTCATTCAAAATCTGAATAGCATCGACAATAATCATGTAACAGAAGGCATCTCAGACCAGGAACCAGACAAAGGTAAACCACCATATACAATACATGTTTCCTTTTCCTCAACAAAAAAAAAACCAGGTACTTTCCTGTACATTTCATTTCATTTCCCATTTAATAGTTCACTGTACAAAATCTATAACCCTGAAATTGTGGAGGGTTCTGAACGCCATGCAAACCAAAAACATTATAGTTCATAGGCTAAATACTAGTCAAACAACGAGGACATGAAAACCTCTGAAACTACATACATACAAGGAGGAAATGAAACCCCAAGGGTTATAACCAATTACATACAGAACAAGAAATAGAGCAAGCAAGAGGAAGTTGCAGCCACGGAAAGACCCTACCCAGGTTTCCCTAAGCCTGCGAACAATCCCAAGGACGAAGCCATGGAGCAACGTTCCCCTGGAAGGACCTGCACACCACCACAATAGGGCAGCAGTTAGGTAGGGCCCCGAGACCAAAACACAATGTACAGAAAACCAAGAGGGGAGTGAGGATTTACCTGGAGGAGGTCCGATTCCACGATGGAGGAAGAGAACTGAGACCCACAACAGAGGGTTTCTCCCAACAGAAATGCCATGAGAGGGTTATGCCTGCTCACTAACGAGCCAGAATGTTAGAGCCTCAAAAACGAAAGGGGAAATTGCAACCGAAACAAGAGGATTACCTGAGAGTGAGTTCGTTGAGCCATCCTATGTAGCAACAGGGTGAGAACCTGTGTTTGCATAGCCGAATCATCACCAGACCCAACATCAAACACACATATCAGCAAAAAACAGAGCAGAAACGAAGTATGAGCCAAATGACAGAGACAAATAGACTTGCAGGTGGGAAAGAAACCTGAAACCCTCCAAAAAGCAGATAAGTGAATCACCATAGAGAGCTAGTAGAGGCACGACACCAACAAACCACCATAGGGAACAAGTGAAGCACAACATTAACAAACCACCATACAGGACAAGCAAGGCACAACACTTACCAACCATCGCAAGAACCGGGCAAAAGCACCAAGCGCCCATAGAGCCAAACGAGACCATAGCAAAGAAGGAATGATTTCCAAATACCCTCGGCAAGTGTGATAACCCGTGGTTACAAACCCGAGGCCAGTACAAAGGGCGAGAAGAACACCATATAACACATTAAAACCTCATACCAAAAACCCTACCACTGACTTTAATTCGGAAACAAAAGAGTTAAATTGTCGCTGCTATGTGTCCCTTCTCGGGATCGCCACCACTAACCTTAACTAGATCCTTCATGAAAATCTGACATGTTTCAATCATTTCCTTGTGTTAGTCGATTGTTATGCCATAATGATAGATTCAAACCCTAAGATCTCTGGCGGTTATTTATCTGGACTTGATCAATGGTTCATAACAATTAAGGTTATTGTGAAAACACAATAACTACCCTCATTTTCTCATTTTGACATTTTGCTAACAATGCTCTGCAAGCTTTGACGTTTTGACTTTATTCATGATTTAATCGTTGGTTTTGTATTACCTAGTGCACAACTATGTTACTTTTTTGCTTTCAAGCATTTGAAGTTCATGACTTACTCATCTAGAATGTACTCTGTAATAAATTCAAGGTTTTCACTTATAGGGTGAATTCTCTTTATCTATACAGATTTATGTGCTAGAATTTATATTTTTAGTCTTCATTTGTAGTTGTAGAATTTATATTTTTAGTCTTCATTTGTAGTTTTATTTTGCAGAGTATATCGTTATATGACCATGTATCTAATTTTTGTACCATTTGGGTACAGGAAATAATTCAAATCATTCATAGTTCATTTTTTGCTTGTCGGTTTGTTTGAATCCTTCCTTTCTTTGGTTTGAGCCATGCATTAGTAATGTAAAATAGCTCAACGACTAAGTACCCTGACTTCCTAATAATATATAAAACCCTAAGCTATATTCCTTTATGGAAACTTATGTATCTTCAGGATTCCATGATTTTTAAGTCACAATGTTTAATTTCCTTTCTACAATTTATGTACTTATAGTTTCACTCAATGTTTTAGAGAGTTTTCTCCTTTTTATTTTCAAATTCCAGATTATATATATCTATATATATATATCACTTATTTTAAACTATGAATTCCTTTGTGTGATTCTAGAATTGCATTTCATCATAGATGGGTTTTGTTAATAGAAACCATAATCCTATATGGGTTTTCAATGAGATATGGAAAGTGTTTTATCAGTGTAAACCCTACTTGAATAACTATTACATGTGTTTACCCTCATGACCATTTTACTTGCATACCCAGTTATCTTCTTTGTAGGGTTATTATTTTATTTAAGTTTTTGTTTAATGTAGACAATGGCTAAGTTTCCTCTTTGTATGTCACTATTATCTTTTTTTATGTCTGTAGCGACTATGTAACTACGTTCTATTTAATTTTTCCATAGGTGTTTAACTTCTTTTTTTTTAATTAAAAAGTATCTCATGTCTGTACTAACTTGTTTATTCCCTTGCAGATATTTTTGAAGAACACGAGGCTTGAATCCTTCTCAAGGTAGTTATGACGCAACCCTCCAATGATTCTTCTTTTATACCATTATTATATTTCCTTTTTACCATTTTTATAATCAGTTGTTAATTACTTATTCTATTTCTTTGTGTCTTTGCAAGTAATTCTTTAATATACTGGTTGGATTTTCCATTCTTTCGACATTTTTGGTTTTGGGTTACTTCCATGACTTATAGGATATTAAGTTACCTTTACTAGGTTGGATGCTCCTATAACCTTGCATTATTATCTTCTTGTACCTAGTTCCTATGTTCATGGCTCCACTACCAGACTTCTATTTTTTTATTATATAAATCTTAAGTGTATTTTTTTATTTACACTCTTGGTTTGGAAGAATGTAAACATCAAGCATATACGCTTGCATATGTACTCTTAATTATGAAATTTGTCCCTGAATATATTTTTAACTAAATATAGTAGGGTCAATTATTTTGGCCCAAGCTTCTACAAACATGTTTTCCATTTAATAACTTTATCGTAAAGCTATGTATATGTAACACCCTCCTCCCACATTTACCCAAGCTAACTGGTCCATTGGGTTAAACATGTGACAAGTGGCTACTATGATGTGATTCAACTCCCTATGTGCATTTTAGGAAGTGAAACCAACATAACGAAACCAAACTAACCTTCCAGACATGCTACAGAACCTTCAAGAGCCAACCAACCCTTCCAGGTGACCAACCCTTGAGACAACTTGACATTTTACTGATCTGGACACTCAACCGCTCCCATGAAAATCCATGCATGCAACTGATGCCTTCCAGTCATTCCCACAACAAGGCATGCCCGTGACTGTGGACTTTTCCAGAGAGTTCTGAGCCAACAACCCCGGATTCTGAGTCATTTTCTCAGGGCTAAGTCTCAAACCACTGCCCAAAACTCCATGAGACTTTCAGAAATGAACAATAACAATGGAACAAAGCTACAAATGAAATCACTGGTACAAGTACTTGATATGAATCCTACTAGCCATGACAACCATTTTGTCAAACGTGTCACAAATATGTAATCTACATGTCATAACAACATTTCTGAGCATAGGGATCTCATACTTATTTGAGAATTGTAAGGAAACATTGATGTCTTATCACAATAACTACATTATCATCTATTAGGTCATATATTCATTGTACATTTATTTTCTAATCAAAACATGATGAGAGCCATACATCAATACTGTAATAAAACATACTCATAACCAACATATAACCAATGAAAATAACAAGAAAATAATAGCCATAAAAACCACATATGAACCAATACATTTACACATGAAATACCAAGGAGAAGGAACTCTTATTAATGAATGCATAAGCCAACCAGGTCTGGGACTTCCATGAACCATCCGAACATAGATTGGCTAAACCAAATATTTATTTTAGTCAATCATCATCGTGCCATATTCCAAGCATGAATGTGGGACTCACAACAAAACTAATCCAGGTTTCCTCATGCTTTACTGCAATCCTCACCGGATCACTAGCCTTAAACAAGCATGGATGCCTTCGGATCTCACCACCTACACCATGAGGAATTTTCCTCTCTCCTAGTCTCTAGGCTTTACCGTATATCCCGTCGTTCACAAGTCGAGGCTTCTTAGGCATAATCAAGGCTCCACCCTCCAAACTTTACTGTATAGCCTATCATTCATTGGTTGAGGATTCCTAGGCCTGATTAAGGGAACACACCTCTAGGATTTACCATATATCTTGTCATTCATCGACCGAGAATTCCTAGGCCTACCGAGGTACAATAAATTCGACTTTATCGTAATCCCACCTTCTCTGGTCCAGGGATTCCTAATCCTTTTGTTCTTTTTTCAAAGACCGCCTAACTCAGTTTCAAAACCATTCAGAAATCTAGCTAAACCAAGTAAAAGTGAATCTGTCACACCATGGCTATCTGGAAATGGCAAGGCATGGCTGAAGAACACTATCACATCTAGAAAAATCCATGCCCATGAAAGCAAGCAATCCTGATGTAGTCGATTGATCCTGCTCTTCCTTGCTTGATCTTTGCTTCCCTTTTCCTTCTTTTCTTTTCTTGATCCACTGTTGAAGTACGCTAAGAAAAATCTCAATATCCAAGAGTGTGAGAGAGAGAATAGAGAGAGAGCTCCAAAACTAAACTAATAAAAGGCTCAACTAACAAAAAGATACAAAATGATCCTCAAAATTGTTTTTATCAATGAGACCTCTATTTGCTTCCTTTTTCATTATTTTTGTTTCATTTTCCTCGTCACATGCAACTTATGATCTTTCACCTTCCTTTTCTCCCAATTTCCTTTATTTTCATAAAAATATTGCCAAAAATGTCATTTTTCCTTTCCAAAGTCTTTGTTATTGCCTTTGTCAATTTCCTTAACCATAATAAACCAAATGAACACCCACACTAGGATGTCTTGCCCAACATTAAGCTTGGAATATGTGTCCCATGACCTTTGTTATTATTTTTCCTTTATTAACTTTATTTACAACGGAATTTTACTAGGGTTGTTACAGAACCCTCCCCCTTGGGGGAACACTATCCTCGGTGTTCAATAACACCTACAACCAGCAAGACCATTGATAAGAAACATATACTGCCCATGGAGCTTTTACCAAGGTTGTTATAGAACCTTCCCCTTGGGGGAACACCATCCTCGGTGTTCAATGACACCTACAACCAGCAAGACTGCTAATAAGAAAAATATATTGTCCATGGAGCTTTATGACTTAGCTCAATGCAAGATTTACAATGATCAACCTGTTGAGAAGCAAACTAAGATAAATAACATAACAACATGACAACCATAATGACATTACGTTCATATCACTTATTAGAGCTTTATAACACAGCTCATGGCAGTATTTACATCCATATACATATGTACATATAACAAAAGCATCAGCTCAACCAGTGAATAGAGAAGGATAGATAGATCGCATCTGATAAGTCAACTCCCATGTAGCTTCATTGGGCTCAAATTGCTTCCACTGCACTTTAAACTGCTTGATGGCTCGGTTTCGAAGCATGAGCATCTTTCTCTACAAACTACACTAAGGTTCTCATTGGAATTCTCCTTCTGGCTCCACCTGCAATATAGACCAATCAATCACATGATCAACATTTTTAAGATACTTCTTAAGCAATAACACATGGAAAACATCATGGAATTTCATTGTCAGAGGTAGTGCAAGTCGATATGATAATGGTCCAATCCTTTCAAGAATCTTGAAAGGTCCACAAAACTAAGATGCCACCTTGGAACATGATCCAATCCTCAAGGAGATCTTCTTCGACTTGATGTGAAAGTACACATGTTCCCCAACCTGAAACCCTTTAAACAACCTGTTCCGATTTGCATAATTTTTTTGCTTGTCCTGTGCTGCCTTTAGATTATTCTTTATTACATGCATTTAATGTTCCATCTCTTCCAACATGTTTGGTCCTATCAACACCCTGTTCACTGGATCACTCCAACTGATGAGAGCATTACAACTTCGCCCAAAGAGTGTCTCGAATGGACTCATCCTCACTAACTCCTGATAACCATTGTTGTAAGCGAACTCAACCAATGGAATGTACTCCTCCCATATCCTTTGTTGATGCATCACATACATCTTCAACATGTCCTCCAATATCCTGTTGACCCTCAATGTCTATCCATATGCCTGCAGATGATAAGTTGTGCTAAAGGCCAACTTTGTCCCCAAACCTGCAAACATCTCCTTAAAAAACTTAGAAGTCAACTTAGCATCCATGTCTGACACAATCTTCCTTGGAATACCAAGGAGTCTCACTATATCTCATGTACTAATTTGATATTTGACTTAATTGAAATCTTAAAAGGAAATTATTATTATAAAATACAACTCAACAATTAAATTTATTTAAATTATTATTATAAATGATAACTTCCAAAATTAATTGAAAAAGTTAACAATACGCAATTTAACGCCTACGTGTAATTTATTTACGTTTGATCTAACCAAAGATTACTGTAAATGTGTCAAGATTATATTTTTTTTTTTTAACGGGAGAAATCATGTCTCAAATAATTTTTAAACATATTTAGTTTTACTCAGAATTGGACAACAAGAATTGTGAGGATCAAACATTCTCACTCAATTATTGGACCACATCCTTAAAACTTATCACTAGCATATATCTACCTCAAAAAATCCAATTTCTTTACATGTAATTTTTTTTTTATAAATCGCCATTACTTAAATGTTTTATATAATTATTTAATTTTTAAATTTTTTAAAATATTTATTTTTAGATTTAACTTTGATGCGAAATTTTAAACTAAAATAACTTGATACATATAACGCTATTCGATACAAGCCTTCTACCTAAAAGTAAAATCCATTAACGGTGACAGAAAGCTGCATGGATTACAGTAGAGCCAGCACATGGAGAAGCGCTATCCTGTCAGTGAGACAATTACATATCTCATGACAATCGGTATGAACATTCAACTTCCAGCTTGCAGTTGTTAGGAGCCTGGAATCAGCAACATAATTCGAGATTTCTTGTCCACAGTGTAGCCTACAAAATGAAATATGCCACTTTATGCAGTCTCCAGAGATGGCCATGCAGATTGTAAGGCTTAAGCAGATAGAATCTCCGAAAAGCCAAAGCTTTTTCAACTAAAACCTGTAAAAGCAAGGACACCGAGGAACCAGATTTTTCAACTAGAACCTGTAAAGCCGTCGTACATTATCGGGTAAAGCTTCTTCAACTAAATCCTGAATGGCAGGCTGCAGCGAGGAACCATATTTTCCTATACCATCTATGTAGTTTAACTTAATCTTTTCGTTCAATTTTACTTATTCGATAGACATCTAGTTGTGTAATTCTCAAAAAAATCAAACGCTGGATCATTTTATATTAAGACAAATGCTCTAAACAATTAAAATTTATCACCTTCTATATATATACACATTGGGTGAGATTATGATGTCTCACAATTTAATTCCAAAAAATAAAAATATTATTGTATCATTTTAATTCTAAAAAATAAAAATATAATTGTATCATATTTGTTGGGTGTAAAGTTTGATTATTTCTCAGGTCTTGTTTCAGCGAAGTTTAGATCCTTAGCTTTGGATCTCTAGCTTTGGAGTTTTTGAAATAAAAAATAGATAAAAAATTGCCTTATGAAATATTGTAGTCAATTTGGATTGTTTATTAAGTGGAAGATGCGACCATAAAAGTTAAGTTAATTTAGAGTTTTTTTTGCCCAAAAAACAACCCTCAATTTATATGAGGAAATTGTATCGGGATTGTGTATTATTATTCTATGCAAAAAAAAGATGCGACTCACTCTATGAAAGCTAAGAAGAAATTATTGCAGAAAAAGAAATTATTGCAAATTTGTTATAAATGGTCTCTCTTTATTTTGGAAAAAAAAAAACCACTAAAACTTAACTCAAATTAAATGAACCACACATATATGTATTTCTCTTGTTTTATATTTTTTTATATTTATGTTTCCAGAGTATTTAATATGTTACATTATTCTATTATTTAATTTCTAATATCATTCATACATATATAATCTCCCACCACCCAATTCAAAAAAATAAAAACATAAACATAGTCAGACCACGCCTATGATCTCCACAAAGGCAAAAAAAGGAAAAAAGAATGCCACTACTTATTATACTAAAAGGACGTTCGTTGGCATGTACCCGTTAAAGGGCTCATCATAAATGTCCCTTCAAGCCCTAACCAAGTCATTCGGAACAAGAACTCCCGAAAATAACATTTTGGTTCGACTGGACTAACCTAAGGTAGAATGACATCTTTATGGAAGAAATCTTTGACATTTCTATTTTAAATTTCATTATTAACAGTACACTCTCAATGAAATTTCATTATATAAATAATATACCCATTATACACACTAATTTTTATATACCCATTATACACACTAATTTTTTTTAAAGAGACCTTATAATTTTATTTAACAATTATGTTGTTAGAAACTTTCCTTTTAAATTCCTTATTTAATTAATTCTCAATACCATTAATAACTATTCGTCTAGTTTACCTTCACCAAGAACGGTTACCATATGCATCTAATTTATTTTCCTAAGAAAACTTATTTCCTTATCTAAGTAATAAAATCTCTAGCTCTTGATTATGATTGTTACAGTCTATGTTTCTTCCCTTATTTTGGTGGTACTAATTATAAAGAGTGCTTTGATACTATTGATTATACAATATTATATACATTGCTATATAAAATTAGTTCTCTATCAATTAAGAATGAAGTTTATCCCTGTTTAATTTCAATTTTCATATAGAATATATCTATCTATATATACTCGGTATATATTGTTAATCAATGACATTATATTTAGCATAAGTCTATATTTAACAATATTTATATCTCTACCTAAACACATTTATAATTACATTTATTTGAGTTTATATATAATATGTGTTAAATGACATTCTCCGGAAGTATATGGTATATTTCTCTAACCTTAACTAGATCATTTATGAATCTTCGACATGTTTCAATCATTTCTTTGTGTTAGTTGATTGTTATGCTACAATGATGGATTCAAACCCTAAGATCTATGACGGTGATCTATCTGGACTTAATCAATGGTTCATAACAATTAGGGTTATTGTGAAAACACAATAACTACATTCATCCATCATTTTCATTTTCATTTCTCATTTTGAATGTGCTCACAAGGCTCTGCAAGCTCTGTAGTTTGACTTTTTTCAAGAGTTAATCGTTGGTTTTGTGTTACCTAGTGTGCAACTCTATTACTTTCTACTTTCAAGCATTTGCAGTTCATGACTTACATATCTAGAATGTACTCTCTAATAAATTCAAGGTTTTCACTTATAGGATGAGTTCTCTTTATCTCTACAAATTTATTTGCTAGAATTTATATTTTCAGTCTTCATTTATAGTTGTATCTTGCAAAGTATGTCGTTATATGACCATGTATCTAATTTTTGTACCATTTTGGGTCTACAGAAAATAATTCGACTCATTCATAGTTCATTTTTTGGTTGTGGGTTTTTTTGAATCCTTTGTTTGGGTTGTGGGTGAGTTAATCATTGGTTTTGTGTGACCTGGTGTGCAACTCTGCAACTTTTCTACTTTCAAGCATTTGCAGTTCATGACTTACACATCTAGAGTGTACACTCTAATAAATTCAAGGTTTTCAGTTATAGGTTGTGTTCTCTTTATCTATAAAGATTTATCTGCTAGAATTTATATTTTTAGTCGTCATTTATAGTTGTATCTTGCAAAGTATGTTGTTATATGACCCTATATCTAGTTTTTGTACCATTTGGGTTTGCAAGAAATCATTCGACTCGTTCATAGTTCATTTTTTGGTTGCGGGTTTGTTTGAATCCTTCATATTTTGGTTTTGACCATGCATTAGCAATGTAAAATACCTCGACGACTAAGTACCTCAACTTACTAATAATATATAAGAACCTAAACTATATTCATTTATGGAAACTTATGTATCTTCAGGATTCCATGATTTTTAAGCCATAATGTTTAATTCCTTCTCTACCATTTAGGTACTTATAGTTTCACTCAATGTTTTAGAGAGTGATATATATATATATATATACTCTCCATTTCTAGTTGTCTTTCTTTTAATTAAAAAGTATCTCATGCCTGTACTACTCCTTTATTCCCTTACAAATATTTTTGAAGAACATGGGGTTTGAATCCTTCTCAAGGTAATTATGACGCAACACTCCAACACTTCTTCTTTCATACCATTATTATTTTTTCTTTTTACCATTGTTATAGTCAATTGTTAATTACTTATTTTATTTCTTTGTGGCTCTACAGGTAATTATTTAATATACTTGTTAGATTTTATTTTCCTTCAAAATTTTCGGTTTTGGGTTACTTCTACGACTCATAGGACATTCAGTTACCTTTACTAGGTTGGATGTTCCTATAACATTGGATTCTTTTCTTCTTGTACCTAGTTCCTATGTTCATGGCTCCACTACCAAACTTTATTATTTTTTTATATAAATCTTAAGTGTGTTTGTTGATTTACACTCTTGTTTTGGAAGAATGTAAATTTCAGGCCTCTGCACTTGCATATGTATTCTTAATTATGAAATTTCTACCTGAGTGTATTTTTCATTGAATGTAACAGGGTCAATTATTTTGGCCCAAGCTGCTACATAACATTTTTTCCATTTAATAATTTTATCATCAAGCTATGTATATGTAACACCCTCCTGCCACATTTACCCAAGCTAACCGGTCCACTAGGGTAAACATGTCATGAGAGGCTATTATGATGTGATTCAAATCCCCATCTACAATTAAGGAAGTGGAACCAACATAATGAAACTAAACTGACCTTCCACACATGCTACAGAACCTTTAGGAGCCAACAAACCCTTCTAAGTGACAAACCACAACTTGAAATTTTATTGATTTGGACCCTTAGTCACCCATGACAATCCATGCATGCAACTGAGGCCTTCTAGTCACTTCCAAAGCAAGGCATGCTAATGACTATGGACTTTTCCACAGACTTCTGAGCCAATGAACCAAGATTCTGAGCCACTTTATTAGGCATAGGTCTTAGAACACCGCCCAAAACTTCATGAAACTTTCAGAAATGAAAAATAATAATGGAACAAAGCTACAAATGCAATCATTATTACAAGTACTTGATCTGACCCCTGCTAGCCGTAACATGAATTTCGTCAAACATGTTACAAATATGTAATCTACAGATCATAACAACATATTTGAGCATAAGGGTCTCATAATTATTTGAGATTCGTAAGTAAGCATTGATGTCTTATCACAATAACTTCATTATCATCTATTAGGTCATATAATAATTGTACATTCATTTCCTAATCAAAACATGATGAGAGCCATGCATCAAGACTGTAATAAAACATACTCATAAGCATCATATAACCAATAGAAATGAAAAATACATAACAACCATAAAATCCACATATGAACTAGTACATTTACACATGAAATACTAAGGAAAAGGAGCTCTTATTAATGAATGCATAAGCCAACTAGGTCTAGGACTTTCACGAACCATCCGACCACATATTGACTGAACCAAATATTTCTTTCATTCAATCACCCATGTGCCATATTCCAAGCATGAATGTGGGACTCACAACAAAATCAATCCAGGTTTCCTAAGGCTTTACCGCAATCACCACCAAATCACTAGGCCCTAAAAAAGCATGGATGCCTCTAGATCTCTCCACCTACACCACGAGGAATTTTCTTATATCTTAGTCTTTATTCTTTACCGTATATCTTGCCATTCACCAGTCGGGGATTCCTAGGCCTAATCAAGACTCCACCTCCAAGCTTTATTGTATATCCTGCCATTCATTGCTTGAGGATTCATAGGCTTGAATGAGGGCACATAACTCTACGTTTTACTGTATATCCCACCATTCAATGGTTGATGATTCCTAGGCCTACTGAGGTACACAAAATACGGCTTTACTATAAGCCCACCTTCTTCGGTCCACGGATTCCTAGGCCTTGTCTTCTTTTTCAGTGACCAACTTACTCAGTTTCGAAACCATTCGGAAATACAACTTAACCAAGTAAAGGAGAACCCATCACACCATGTCTATCTGGAAATGGAAAGGCAGGGCTGAAGAATATTGTCACACCTAAAAAAACCCATGCCTATGAAAACAAGAGAACCAAGAACACACATGCTTGTAGGATGCATGCCACATCTAGCAAGGAAATCACACATGAAAATCAATGTCTACAAGCAATCTCGATGTAGTCGCTTGATCCTGCTCTTCCTTGCTTGATCTTTGCTTCCCTTTGTCTTCTTTGCTTTCCTCAATCCAATGCTGAAGTGCTCCAAGAAAACTCTAAGTGTCCAAGAGTGTGTGTGAGAGAATAGAGAGAGCTTCAAAATTGAACTAACAAAAGGATCAACTGACAAAAAGCTACAAACTAATCCTTAGAAGCCTTTTTATCAATGAGGGCTCTATTTTCTTCATTTTTCATTATCTTTCCTTCGTTTTCCTCCTCACATGCAACCTATTACCTTTCACCTTCCTTTTCTCCGAATTCCCTTTATTTTCATAAAAATATTGCAAAAAATGCCAGTTTTCCTTTCCAAAGGCTTTTCCATTGCCTTTGTCAATTTCCTTAACCATAATAAACCAAATGAACACCTAAACTAGGACGTCTTCCATAACATTCAACTTGGAATACGTGTCCTGTGACATTGGATATTATTTTGCCTTTATTAACTTTATTTACAATGGAAATTTACCAGGGCTGTTACAGAACCCTTCCCCTTGGGGGAACACCGTCCTTAGTGTTCAATGACACCTGCAACTAGCAAGATTGCTGATAAGAAAAACATACTACCCATGCAACTTTATAACTTAGCTCAATTTAGTATTTACAATGATCAACCTGTTGAGAAGCAAACCAACATAACCAACATAACAACATGAAAACCATAATGACATTAAACCCATATCACTTATTAGAGATATATAACACAACTCATGGTGGGATTTAAATCCATATACATATGTACATATACCAAACATATACCAAAACATATACCAAAAACATCTACTCAACCCGTGAATAGAGAAGGATACATATCCTGCATCTAATCAGTCATCTCCCATGTAGCTTCATCGGGCCCAAAGTGCTTCCACTACACTTTAACCTGCTCGATTGCTCGGTTCGGGAGCATGAGCATATTTCTCTACAAAATACACTAAGGTTCCGGATGGAATTCTCCTTCTGGATCCACCTACAAAACAAACCATTCAATCACATGATCAACATCTTTAACATACTTCTTAATTAATGACACATGGAAAACATCATGGACTTTCACTGTCAAAGGCAATGCAAGTATATTAGGCTACTAGTCTAATCCTTTCAGCAATCTTGAAAGGTCCACAAAACTGAGCTGCCAACTTGGCTCATGATCCACTCCTCAAAGAGCTCTTCTACAACTTGATACTCATGTACACATGTACCCCAACCTAAAACTCCTTAAACAACTTGTTCTGATATGCATAAATTTTTTACCTATCTAATGTTGCCTTTAGATTCTTCTGTATTACCTGCATTTCTTGTTCCATCTCTACCAACATGTCTGGTCCTATCAACACCCTGTTCACTATATCACTTCGAATGATGGGAGTATTACATCTTCACCCATAGAGTGCCTTTAATGGACTCATCCTCAGTGACTCCTGATAACCATTTTTGTAAGAAAACTCAACCAACAGAAGGTACTCCTCTCATCTCCTCTATTGATGCATCACATACATCCTCAAGATGTCCTCCAATATTTTTTTGAACCTCTATGTTTGTCCATTTTTCTGTGGATGATAAGTTGTGTTGAAGGCCAACTTTGTCCCAAAACCTACAAATAAATCCTTCCAAAAATTGGAAGTGAACTTAGCATCCCCGTATGACACAATCTTCCTTGGAATACTATGCAGCCTCACTACATCTCTGATGAAGACATGTTCCACACCATTACCTGAATAAGTAGACTTCATTGGAATGAAGTGTGCTACCTTTGTCAACCTATCAACCACAACCATAATAGAATATTAATGTCTAGATGTCCTCAGAAAACCTGTGATGAAGTCCATGGAAATGACCTCCCATTTCCACTATGGAATTGGAATCGATTATAGTAGTCCACCTGGATGTTTACACTTTGCCTTTAACTATTGACAGTCCAAGCACCTAGCCATAAACTCTGCCAGTTTTTTCTTCAGATTTGGTCAATGATACAACTTCATTACTATTATGTATGTCTTCTGATATCTCGGGTGACCTGAGTAAGGCTTAGCATGAAATTCCCTCAAGATAAGCTTCTTGAGTTCACTATCATTCAACACATTTATCTTGTCCCTAAAGATGATCAAACCATCCGCTGTAAGATGAAGCTCCACATCCTGATCACCTATACTATGTTGTAACATGTGCATAAGCTCCACGTACCTATCATCCTATTGTCCTACCTGCAAGATATGATCCTATAAATCTTTCACATGGGAGCTCATAAATTCTATGTGATTTACATGTACCCTTCTACTAAGAGCATCTGCAACCCTGTTATCTTTACCCTTGATGTACCTAGTCTCAAAGCCAAATTCAATAATCATGGCCAACCATCTAGCTTGCCTGGAATTCAGATTTGGTTGATCGAATAGATACCTCAATCCACTGTGATCTCTCATCAATAAAAAACATCCTACTAAGAAGATAGTGCGCCCACATCTTCAATGCATGGATGATCGTTGCCAACTCAAGACCATGTGTCGATAATTCTGCCCATGCTCATTCAGTTTCCTTGATTCATAGCATACCACTTGTCCTTCCTACATCAGGACTCCACCAAGAACTCTCTTTCAAACATATGTACATACCACAAACTCTTTGTCTGAATATGTACTCTTTAACGCTAGAGCATTTGTCAATAGATGCTTCAACTACTCAAATTGTCTACACATTCCTCTGTCCATTCAAATTTCTTACCTTTCCTCTCAGTGACGTATTAGGATATGAAATCTGAGATAAGTTCCTAATGAACCTCCTATAATAACCTACTAACCCCATAAATGATCTTATCTCATCCACATTCCTAGGAGTTTCCCATTCCATGATTTCTCTTATATTTTCTAGATCCACTGCTATGCCTTCCTTGGATACCACATGTCCCAATTAATGTACCTTTCTCTGAAAGAAACTACATTTATTGAGCTTAGAATACAATTGATTCTCTCTAAGCAATTTAATCATTGTTTCTAAATGTTCAATATGTTCTTCCTCATTCTATATCATCAATGAACACAATAACAAACTTATTCAGATAAGGGCACAACACACTATTCATCAAGCACATAAAAGTAGTTGGAGCATTAGTCAAACCGAATGGAACTACAACAAACTCATAATTCCCATACCTTGTTCGGAAAATAGTTTTGTAAATATTGTCTTCTTTGATGCGTACCTGATGATATCTGAATCTCATATCAATCTTCGAGAACAATGTTGTTCCATTCAACTGATCAAACAATTCATTAATACTCGGTAACAGATAGCTATTCTTGATAGTCACCTTGTTCAAATTCCTATAACCGATGCACAATCTGAGTATACCATCCTTCTTCTTCATAAATAATATCGATGCACCCTAAGGCAATACACTTGAAGCGATGTACCCCTTGTCAATCATTTCTTTCAACTGCAACTTCAATTCTACTAACTATGGTGTACTCATCTTGTATAGTGTCTTTGATGTTGGTGTTTCCCTTGGGACCAACTCAATAGAAAATTCCACTTCTCTATGAAATGAAAACTCTAAAATCTTTGTAGGAAATACATCTTGAAACTATTGTAAAACTATGTACCTACTCAATACCTCCGCATCCTCAACATCCTTAACTTTATCACTAGAAATATGCATGGAAAATAACACACACCCATTCCGAGATTATGCTTTAGCTACATAACTGTGACCACTCTGACTAAAATTGCTTTATTCTTACGATGCAAAATTCTTTGTTCTCTATTTTCATCCAAACACTCAATAGCTTTGTCATAACAATCCACCTTAGTCATGTGAAGATACAACTAGTCCATATCCAAAATCATACTATATGATTCGAATGGTAGTACATTCAAATGTGTTGAGGTAGGCATACCATTCAACTCGAATGCACAAGCTCTTATTCAATGATGAACTATCTTCTTTTTACCTGTAGCCAACTACACTAACCAAGAATCTACATGCACTACCTTATTCAAACCAAACTTATCCACCAGATCAAGATTGACATAACTATATATAGATCTAGGTTCAATCAAAATAGAAAAAATTCATCACAAAGCTTACCATCCATCTCGATAATAGATCCCTATGATCTTTCTGCATGTTATCCAATATTGAATAGATATGAGGAATGCTCTTCCCAACATCCCCAATTGTCTGCGCTTCTTGTGAACTGTAAATCTAAGGCATACCACCCTGATTCTACAAACAATTCCTTTTAAGATTCTCCTCACCACATGTCCAACACAACAATCGTCTTGTCTAACTACGTTGAACATCTTGTAAGGTGCAACATTCTCTTTCTCACCTGCATCTTGAGGCCTTGTTATTTTTTACCGTCATTTACCTTTATATTTTTCTTTCCATTTCCAACCTTGTTGCAATTCCATCTTACACTTTGAATGCTCATAACAGTGCTTCAATTTCTCAATAACTTCCTCAAGTGACCGAGGCTCATCATACTCATTCTGATCTCTAAATTTTAATGTTGATCTACTAACAAATCTCTGAAATTTTTCTTTTTCATGCTTAAGATATAGTACATACCTCAATAACTCCAAGAACTTAGCTGTATACTCCTCATCTGTCATCGATCCCATATTTAGCTCATAGAAATCCTTAGCTTTGTTGTCGTAGTACCTTTCTGACAAGTACTTCTTCCATAAAAGTCTCTTGATTTCATGCTAACTGAACTCTTCTATCCTAATATCTCTAACCCGCTTCACATCTTCCCACCAGATGTTTGATTTCCCTTTGAGGCTAAAGATGGTTATTATGGCCTTCATATTCTGTGTGTACTCATGCAGCTCAAAGAACTTCTTTATCCCAAGTAACCATGCCTCTACATCTTCTAGCATCTTCAAATCTCCATCAAAGTTAGGTGGATTTTATTTCTTGAACTCATCTGGAAAATTCCCCCCGTCATTCCTCCTGTAAGGATGATAAAGATGACGATCCTAATACCTTTTTGAACCAGAACTAGAATAGAACATGTGTTCATCACCTATCCTATCTCGTGTATCCAAGAATCTGCCATATCTAACCATGTCATCCCTATCCAACCTGTACCCACCATGAGATCTACTGGCATATGTCCCATTAGTCCTATCCTCTTGCCCATGGATGATCCTAAGTAGCCCCTATCTCTACAAGTTTAACAAACTTTGAAGAATAACTGCATTAAATTCTGCTTATTTCTCCCATGCATGCATGATCTTGTCATTATCTTCCTTGCAACTTCTTATTTATGCCTTCAAACTTCTCAAAGTTTCTACTAAGTCAGAAGAATGTCCATCACCATGTTTTTTATCGGATTCATAGGGAGAATCTTGTGAACTATAGTCTACCATCTTGCTAGTCATCTTTGATCTCTTTCCGACAAGTGTACCATGTCATCTAAAACCAAAACATAACATAATAAACATACCTCAATATAGTTCAGGGGAGGATATCTCATCTACAAGATCAACCATATTAACACAATACATGTATAATCATAATCATAGCAATATATAAACATCATTTCAACCATTATCTAGTTATCAATGCATGACCATACCAACCACATACCATGACCTCCTACACTAAAACTATCAGCATATCAATCAATGACATGCATAACCAATGCATAATTGACATACACTCATGACGACCACATCCAACCAATGACACCATAAACTTTCACATGGCGACACAACTGCCACCATGACCACCACCATGCATACACAACAAGCACATAGACCACAAACATAAAGAACACATATGAAACTAACATGTATGCATGACCAACACACAGCCCATCTAGTCCAAGGGGTGAACCATGTTATCATACCACTCTGTAACACCCTCCTCCCACATTTACCCAAGCTAACCTGTCAACTGGGGTAAACATGTCACGAGAGGCTAATATGATGTGATTCAACTCACCATGTATAGTTAAGAAAATGGATTTGACATAACGAACCCAAACTAACCTTCCACAAATGCTACAAAACCTTCAGGAGCCAACCAACCCTTCCAAGTGACCAACCCCTGAGACAGCTTGACAATTTACTAATCTCGACCCGTCACTCCCATGACAAGCCATGCATGAAATTGAGGCCTTCCAGTTGCTCCCAAATCAAGACATGCCAATGACTGTGGACTTTTTTAGGCATTTCTAGGTTAGTGACCCCGAATTTTGAGCCACTTTCTCAGGCCTAGGTCTCAAGTCACCTATAAATTTAATAATTTTTGTATGTGATGCTCCCCCAAAAAATCCTCAACTTAGTGAGAATATCATTATCAAGGGTGAAACCCCGACCAGAAGATGAAAATGTAGAAATGGATGAAAAACATAAGACTTTTTTAGGTCGTAATAAGATGAGGAAAAAAATGATGTACAATATTATAATGTATTGCATAAGATGGATTGTTGTATAAGACTTTTGATGTGTAAAAAGACATATTTATGTATTAATATAACACTTGAATGAGTTCTTTCATACTTGTTTTTCGACATGTGACTTTGAAGGAGATATTGCATAATTTTTTGTACTTATGTTAGGAAAATATGAAATATACTTGCTTAGAAGTTGTCAAAGGATGAATTTGAATAAAAATGTTTCTTTACCAATTTTCTGTTTTGCTAGTGTGAATATATGAATCTTGATGTGTTTTTATCAACTTATTTATAGTGCATAAATTGGGTACTGGGGAATGGAGACTCACGTGGGTGGGGGGCACGATAGTGGGAATAAAATAGTCCACCTTCACATGGTTGGCCCTATTCAGTAGAGAATAATTTAGGATTTGGACAGTTTTGGAGAAAACCTCCCTCATTCCAACAGACGAATAACAAAGTCAATGGTGACTTCGTCATTTCTTCGTCAAATTAGGGAGCGTTTTCTCCAAGCTTAAACTACTCCAATAAATTATTCTTAAAACCAAGAGGATTTTATTCAGGTATTCATGTGCTTGAGTCTTTCTAATTTTTATTTAGTCATAAAAAAATTTCTAACTTTATTTTATTATTTTGTTGATTCTTTATCTACCTTTTACACAATTTATGTATATTGTAGGTATTCTTATTCCAGAAAGATGCCATCCACCAATATAAGATGGATGGAAAGAAAGTGGATGAATTGCTAGGCATTTGTTATCATTTTTGAATAAAAATATATGTGATTAAATGGGTGGCATTTAGATTAAATGGAAGATATTCGTTTAAAAATATAATTTGAGAGTTGTCGGTGCAATTGGGGTGTTAGTGTTGGTATCTTCATCCCTCCATCAGTGATCAAATTATCTTGTTGCATTGCATGTTAGGTGTCTCATCTGATCAGCTGCATTCCATTAGGGTCATGGATCATCTGATGGTGGTGGCATATCATAAATTTTTCCCTCATGTTCTTTTCCTGCTGGCCCATTGTCATACATTTAGGTCATTTGCAGTCTTTTTTTTCCTTAAATCTGCAAAAGTCATTTTTAGGGTTTTAGGTCTCATTACGTCCACGGTTTCATCAATAAGGTATTGAAAATGCTCAATAATGGTCGGCAGGCACATGAGGAGTTCAAATAAATTCTTAACAACAATAATTTCAATAATCACATGCTCAGTGATTGACTTTTCCTCAAAACCCTGTTTTGAGGAAAAACAAAGTTTTTTATGTTTTATGTACAAATATCATGTAATTTTATTTTTCTATATGTAATAATTTCAAGAGGTAGCCCTGGTCACCTTGCCAAGCCTCTGCCACTCCAATTCCTGCAAAAGAAACAAAATGTCAAAGCATTTAGTCCATCAAAGGCAAAAAGTAAGACAAACTGCCCAAAACAGAGTTTAAAAAAACAAGTGAAAAGTAAACATTAGCAAAGTGGGTTTTCATAAGTCAAAAATTAAAACCATTGGTATATAAAGTGTTTTTTATGTCAAAGAGGCTCATTTGTGTCCAAAGGAGAAGAGAGCAAGTGCAATTTGTGTTTTTGAAGCCAAGGGAGAGATTTTGTACCAAAACAGTCAAAATTACAGGCGTGGGGCACCTGGCTTGCGCGGTGCACACAGAGCACTATTTACAATCAAATCTATAACTGGTGTGACGCACCAGAGAGGCACGACGCACCAGTCTTCAAGGCCCTAAATCATTCAAATCTTCCTCCAAAGCTCCCAAAATCGTAAATTCCTCATTGCACAAGTAAGTCAACACTCCCATATGCCCAATGCATGAGTTTGCTTCAGTATTTATGGTGATTCAATAGGGAAAAATTTAAACCCTAGCTCCTTGCACAGTTTGTTGAGAAAACTACCTAGGGTTTACAAATCATTGTTTTTTGCTGCTAAATCCTACCCCTACCATTTTCACTCCCTCACTACATTTCATTCACCTATTTTCTCCCTCCCTTTTCATTCATACTTACCTATTCCCTATTCCCCATATCCCTAAAACTACTAACCCTAATCCCTACCTTCACTTATCCCAAACCCTAATCAACAACCCTAAACCCTAAATATTATTCCCTAAACCCTTCTATTCCCCAAAAACTCAACCAGTAGCATCCCCAACCCCTCATATACAGTCCCTTCACAGTCCTTGTCATCAATCCCTATCTTTTAGCAGCAAATACCTATTGTCAATCTAAAATCTCTTCATACTCATCTAAGAAAACTCTAGGATTGGCAAACATGGAGTCAGATTCTTATTATGATAGAAATGAGGAAATAGTCAGTGACTCCTCCAAATAAATTCATGCCCCAAGGAGACCTCACAAGAGTGGAAAACATAACCAAGAGGAGCCTACTTCACTTGCTGAGCTGTTGGCTTGCCCTCTTGCTGTCACATGCTTCCAACATCAATCTTGTTATCAATTTTGTGAGATGGTGGAAAGAGTCAAATACCACCATGAGCTAGCCAAACTGTTTGTGCTCCATCTTCACAATGGCCAAGTCAATTTGGCAGGTGTGACATTCACTTTGACACTTGAGACTATAGCTCAAGCAACTGGTATTCCAAATGTAGGTGAGTAGTGGAATAAGGGGCAGCTGGTGGACAGAGATCATTATGAACCTTATATAAAGGCTGGTTTTTAAAGGCATGTCAGTAGGGTCTTCCCTTTCAGGTACCTACAGGACACATATGCTCCCCTTATGAAACTCATAATCAAATATTTCAGCTGTGAGGGCAGATTTTCTCGCTTATACACCTATCATATCAGATTGTTGATGCATTTCACTAGGGTGAGGATGATGAACCTCCCCTATTTCATTTGTCGAAATATTGAGAAGATGACCACATTGGTGCAAAGGAAGCCTCCTCATCAGCAGTATAACAACATCTATCACTTTGCACTAATCAAAATTGTGGTTTTGCATCAGCTCAGTTTACTGAATGTTTCATGGGAGGATTTCATTTCACATGAGGTCTTTACTGGTCCTAAAGTGCCCCCATCAGTTTTTCATGAGGTAGGAGGGCCTTCACATCGGCAAGAGGTGCATGAGACACAAACCACTAGTGTGCCAGTGTTTGTCACTTACCAAAAGGGAACTAGAAGATTGTTTGCAGCAGCAAAATGAGTATTATCTCCACTCAGGGTGGAAGGAGTCTCGTTTCCTCCAACAACAGAGTAGGTACAGGACAAGGGTAAGCAGCCATTGCATGATGAGGGACATTCAGGAGGTCAAGAGGCAGATTTCATTCTCATTCAAGATGATGACACTAATTTGAGCTCAAAGCTCAAGGAGATCATTCGGGAGCAGCAAGATGACATTCATGACTTGTCTCTAAACCTGCAAAGAGCCAAGTGGATAATCAACTATTTGGAGCATAGGAACAAACAATTAGAGGATCAGCAAACCATTATGGAGCTCCAAAACATAAGGGCAAACCGGCAAGCTGCCAAGAGGAAGAAAACCAAGTTGACACCACTTGAAAAGAAATTGAAGCTGATCGTGAATCTTGGCTTGAGAGGACAAAAATGCACTTGGAAAAGATGCTAGAGAAGGCCAACAAAGAGAAAAAGATGTTGAGGCACATGGCCTACCACTACTTGGCAAGAAACAAAGCTTGCAAAGCGAGAATTAGGACTTTGAAGGCCAAGTTGAGGAAAGCATTGAGGAAGAGAAAAGAGCAAGATAAACTCCAGATCTTGGCTGAGGCTTCCTTAGCCCAACACAGCACTTGATGAAGGACACTCAGCCCAAATTTCAAGAAATTTGGGAAACTTTTTGCAAATTTTGAATTTTTGGACTAAAAAACAAGTTTTTCTGCCTAGTGCGCCGCGTCACCTAGCGCGTGCTTTTGCTCGGGACCTCCTTTGGAGGAAAACTCAGAATTTTTGGACTCCTCATGAAAAAATATGAATTCCCTCACATGGTCAAGAAATTTTGACAAGTTTTGAGCTTTCAAAAGGGTCAAAAACACCTCAAAAATGCCCTTTCTACCCCTTTTTGGCCACACAGGAAGCAGTGTTGGGAGAACTCATTTTTGGAGTGGAAAATGGACACCAAATTCAGAAATTCCACTTGTTATGGAAAGTAAACAGGCAGACCTTTCCAACAAGCCCACTTGGAGCAAATTAGGTGCACGGGAAGGCCTCCAAAATCAGTTCCAAAGTAACGCGGCACACAGGGACAGGAGCGCAGCGCACAAGATGAAATTTTGTCATTTTGGCCAAAAAACTCTATTTTTCAACTAGTTTCTTCTCAGTTTGACTTTTCTCTCTCTCATACTAAAACTCATGATGTAATTTGATGTAACTTGATGGAATTTTATGTAAATATGCTAAAATTTCACTCATGGAGGTAGATACATCATGAAAAGGTAGTTTGCAACTGAATGAATCAGTTTCCTTGATTTTAGAGGCAAGTTGTTCCACTGCCTACTTTTCAGTTCTTAGTTTAGATCTTGTTGAAATAGCTCCTAAACTCATGAATTTGACCCCTAAATCCTAGCATGAGTTGTTTGTTGCCTATATCTAGTAGTTTTTCAGTCACTAGTAAAGGTTGGACTCTTGTGAATGCTTCGAGCATTATTGTACATTCATCTCTGCAATTTGGCAAAGGAATAGACCAAGGTTTGCAGCATTTTGTGGGATTCTTGTGGCAAGTTGATTTGGTATTTTTTTTCCTTCTGTATTTCAAGTTTACAAGTGTTTATGTATGCCATCATCTCTTTCTGTTCAGCTTAACTAAATGAATCAAGGATAAAGGTAGAATTCATTGATGTTGCAGTGCTCTACCTATGGTTTATTTAGTTATTCATTTTTTCAACTGTTTGAAGAGGATCCCTGAGAATTTCATGCCCTCTCCAACTCCTCACTAGTCTTAAGACTCTCCATCTCATTCAATTTAAAGTACTAAACCATTTTCCTACCTCGCCCCATAGAAACCTCTGCAAGACTGTGTCCATTCCCCAGACCCAAATCTGCCTTTCACATTTGAGCCAGCAAACCAACATTAAATTCAATCAAACTCCTTTGAGCATATACCTAGCCTAAAATTAGTCTTTACATCAGTCATCTCAAACCTCATTGATCATATTTTCCTGAGATTGACAAGGAGAGAGCCCTCTCCCAACCTGGTAGGGCTAGCTACCAGGTTAAGCGTGGTTTGATGTTACCCTAGATCCTGCCTTTCTCAGCTTGAGGTAGATTTAGGCCCTAACATATTGGTGACTCCACTGGGGAAACGAAAAGTTTGTTGTTTGCTTTATAAACTACAGACGGAGCCTGAAGTTAGCCAAGTAGCCTTCGAACTACTCTTGCTCTGCAAGTGCATAGTAGATGAACGCTGCTTCAGTCAATCTCCAGTTTAGTTTATGAACTGAACATCTGGTTTCCTCAGTAAAATGTAATCAAGTTCAGATCTGATTGTTGATGGTGGACAACAATCAAACACCGCAAGGTTGAAATCATTCACCTGGCGACTCTAAATCAGTTTCGAGATCAGATCCAAGGACTCCACTAGAGGATGAACCTGACCAGCAGAAACATGAAAGGACAATATGGAAAGATCAGGTATTCAAGTTGGAATTTCATCCAAGACATTTTGTTCTTTGTTATAAATTATTTCTTCTCTTTTCCCGAGAATGTCAAGAAGGCTTTGCAAAGTATATTGTATTTGAGAAAAGATCCTCGGCCTGCATTTGATTCCTTCCCTTTGAAGATTGTGAATACCAAAGATTTGCATGCCTTTGAGCTTGATCAAGACCCTTTTCCTGAATCTTGTGATGACCGTCTTCAAACTGATGAGCCTCAAGAGACCAAGACTGATTCTATACTTTCTGTACATACCCCTATACCTTGTAAAATTCCAGATCGATACAAGCCTCTGATTTTACCTCCTATATCCCATGCTTTCCCTAAAAATCATGATCTATATCTACCAAGATTTGATGGTGAACGCGACAATATCATTGCTGAGAGACATGTATTGAATTTTGAGTCCTTTCTTGACCTTTTTGAAGTTGATGAAGAAGATGTCAGTATTAGGATTTTTGCTCTTTCTTTGCAAGGCAAAGTCAAGAGTTGGTTCAAAACCCTGCCTGATGCGAGCATCTCAGATTTCCAGCAGTTCATCAAAGTTTTCCTCGACAGGTGGATGATCAGACAAAACCCTTTCTTGATTATAGAAGAGTATAACCAGCTGAAAATATTGCCAGGGGAGACAGTACAACAGTTTTCTGCTAGATTTAACCAAGTTTATTATTCGATGTTGGTTAATATAAGACCTCCTCTTGGATCCGCTCTCTTGCACTACCTGGGTGCCTTTGATCCGGAAATGGAGTTTCAGCTGAGAGAAAGGAATCTTGCAACACTTGAAGAGATGCAGAACAGTGCAGTAGATGTAGAAGCTAATTTACTGATCAGAAGGGAAAAGTTGAAGGAAGAAGAGATGAAGAACATAGATCCAGAGGAATCGACATCTCTAGAGGTAAAGCTTGACATTTTGGTAAGTGCAGTGGAAGAGATTATGCAGAAGAGCACTACAAGGAATGAGTATGATGTTCAAGCTCATGGCTCGCTGATTGAAGAAGAACAAGTTGTTGATCCACAACATTTTCTTTCTTATCCCAGTTGTCATAGACTTAATAATTATTGTTTTGTAATCATCTTGGAGAAGAAAGATCTGTTGATATGACATGTATGCTTGATGATGTGTTTTATACTGACGATTTGCCTCAGTTTGATCAGTATGATGATGATTATGTCCTCCAAACAGAAGCTAGTCTTGTAGACAAATCAGTAGCTGGTCTGTGGGAGGAAGAAGTTCACTTTCAGCAGCTCGAATACAGTGATCAACCGATGCATATCAGCTATGGAAATGATGAGGAAAGTGCAGCAAATTTTGAAGTAAGTGAAGGATATTTACCTTTTTGTTTTGCTTCATTTCAGTTCATCAGATACAACATTCATGCAATCAAAAATCAAAAATCAACTATCGACAAGTCTTTGTCTTGACCATCTTGAGGGAAATGAAAACCTTGTTCAAGACTTTTCATATCCAGAGTTGCAGCCCCCGAATGCCATTGATTGTCAAGTTGCAGATGAAGACTTGGAAGCTAGACCATATGATCAAATGATGCAAGATGATTCCATACCTTTTTGTTTTGAATCATTTCAGTTTCTGAAGGGAAAACTACATAGTATATATTCAAATGAGTAGCCTGTAGGAAATCATGTAATCTCATCAGAACCAATAGAAAATGGGTTGCAACAGTCTTTTCAAGTTTTTCATAATCCAATAGCTGATGTGTTGGATGATGTCTGTAGTCAAAGTCCTTCTCCTATATGTGAGCTTGACAAAAGTATTGATACAAACTTGATCCGGCAGCTGGTTTCTTTGTCATTTTCAGCAGGAGTCTCATCACAAAGCTCAGATCAAAGTTTTCATTCATGGTATGAGGAGAAGAGAAGTAATCCATTGGATGAGTTAAGTCCTAATGTGCATGAGTTTCAAGATCCTTAAGCAGTGTTTTTGGAGGCAGATAGAAAATCCATAGTATTCAACGGACCTGCTTACAAATTTTCATGGGTGTTGCCTTTCAGTAGTTCTTTGTTGTTGTTCATAAGCAATCACTTGCAGAGAATTCAAACAGCAACCGAAATACTTACTTGGTTGCATTGGTTGTTTCATTTCACTTGATCAGGTGATGAATGGAACAACTAGAGTAGGTTGTATTGAATAAGCTCCATTTTGAGCATATTTTCTAGTTTGTCAGTTGTGTTTTAGTCTTGAGTCATTTTTTGTTTCAGTCAGTTGAAAGATATTTTCATCCGAGTGTCCAATTTCAGCTTTTGAGAGTCTTGTTTCAGTTTTGAATTAGTCAGTTCAACTATGAGTCTTGAGTCAAAGTTTCATAGTAATTGGTTTTTGGATGTTTTGAAGTTATTGACTCCATTTCCCAATGGATGAAGGCACTTGTCTACTCTCCCAAAGATCTGCAATTCTTGGCACCTCCAAGGAGCTACCATCCCCATTGGAGCCAATGTTAGTGTCGGTATCTTCATCCCTCCATCAGTGATCAAATTATCTTGTTGCATTGCATGTTAGGTGTCTCATCTGATCAGTTTCATTCCATTAGGGTCATGGATTATCTGATGGTGGTGGCATATTATAAATTTTCCCTCATGTTCTTTACCTGCTAGCCCATTTTCATACATTTAGGTCATTTGCAGTCTTTTTTGTCCTTAAATATGCAAAAGTCATTTTTTAGGGTTTTAGGTCTCATTAGGTCTAGGGTTTCATCAATAAGGTCTTGAAAATGCTCAATAATGGTTAGCAGGCGCATGAGGAGGTCAAATAAAGTCTCAGCAACAATAATTTCAATAATCACATGCTCAGTGATTGATTTTTCCTCAAAACCCTGTTTTGAGGAAAAACAGAGTTTTTTATGTTTTATGTACAAATCTCATGTAATTTTATTTTTCTATGTGTAATAATTTCAAGAGGCTGCCCTGGTCACCTTCCCAAGCCTCTGCCACTCTAGTTCTTACAAAAGAAACAAAATGTCAAAGCATTTAGTCCATTAAAGGAAAAAAGTAAGACAAACTGCCCAAAACAAAGTTTACAAAAACAAGTGAAAAGCAAACCTTAGTAAAGTGGGTTTTCATAAGTCAAAAATTAAAACCATTGGTATATAAAGTGTTTTTTATGTCAAAGAGGCTCATTTGTGTCCAAAGGAGAAGAGAGCAAGTGCAATTTGCGTTTTTGAAGCCAAGGGAGTGATTTTGTACCAAAACAGTGAAAATTGCAGGCACGGTGCACCTGGGTCAAGGCGCGGCGCACTTGGCCTACGCGGCACACATAGAGCACTGTTTGCATTCAAATTTATAACTGGCATGATGCACCAGAGAGGCGCAGTGCACCTGTGAGTGGGCGCGGCGCACCAGTCTTCAAGGCCCAAAATCATTCAAATCTTCCTCCAAAGCTCCCAAAATCGTAAATTCCTCATTGCACAAGTAAGTCAACACTCCCATATGCCCAATGCATGAGTTTGCTTCAGTATTTATGGTGATTCAATAGGGAAAAATTTAAACCCTAGCTCCTTGCACAATTTTTTGAGAAAACTGCCTAGGGTTTACAAATCACTGTTTTTTGCTACTAAATCCTACCCCTACCATTTTCACTCCCTCACTACATTTCGTCACCTATTTTCTCCCTCCCTTTTCATTCATACTTACCTATTCCCTATTCCCCATATCCCTAAAACTACTAACCCTAATCCCTACCTTCACTTATCCCAAACCCTAATCAACAACCCTAAATATTATTCCCTAAACCCTTCTATTCTCCAAAAACTCAACCAGTAGCATCCCCAACCCCTCATATACAATCCCTTCACAGACCTTATCATCAATCCCTATCTTTTAGTAGAAAATAACTATTGTCAATCTAAAATCTCTTCATACTCATCTAAGAAAACTCAAGCATTGGCAAACATGGATTCAAATTCTTCTTATGACAAAAATGAGGAAACAGTCAGTGACTCCTCCAAGAAATTCATGCACCAAGGAGACCTCACAAGAGTGGAAAACATAACTGGGAGGAGCCTACTTCACTTGCTGAGCTGTTGGCTTGCCCTCTTGTTGTCACATGCTTCCAACATCAATCTTGTTATCAATTTTGTGAGATGGTGGAAAGAGTCAAATACCACCATGAGCTAGCTAGATTGTTTGTGCTCCATCTTCACAATGGCCAAGTCAATTTGGCAGGTGTGACATTCACTTTGACACCTAAGACTATAGCTCAAGCAACCGGTATTCCAAATGTAGGTGAGTAGTGGAATAAGGGGTAGCTGGTGGACAAAGATCATTATGAGCCTTATATAAAGGCTAGTTTTCAGAGGCATGTCAGTAGGCTCTTCCCTTTCAGGTACCTACAGGACACATATGCTCCCCTTATGAAACTCATAATCAAATATTTCAGCTGTGAGGGTAGATTTTCTTGCTTATACACCTATCATATTAGATTGTTGATACATTTCACTAGGGTGAGGATGATGAACATCCCCTATTTCATTTGCTAGAATATTGAGAAGATGACCACATTGGTGCAAAGGAAGCCTCCTCATCGGCAGTATAATAGCATCTATCACTTTGCACTAATCAAAATTGTGGTTTTGCATCAGCTCAGTTTACTGAATGTTTCATGGGAGGATTTAATTTCACATGAGGTCTTTACTGGTTCTCAAGTGCCCCCATCAGTTTTTCATGAGGTAGGAGAGCCTTCACATAAGCAAGAGGTGCATGAGACACAAACCACTAGTGTGCCAATGTTTGTCACTTACCAAAAGGGCACTAGAAGATTGTTTGCAGCAGTAAAACGAGTATTATATCCACCCAAGGTGGAAGGGGTTTCGTTTCCTCCAACGGCAGAGTAGGTACAGGACAAGGGTAAGTAGCCATTACATGATGAGGGACCTTCAGGAGGTCAAGAGGCAGATTTCATTCTCATTCAGGATGATGACACTGATTTGAGCTCAAAGCTCAAGGAGATCATTTGGGAGCAGCAAGATGACATTAATGACTTGTCTCTCAACCTGGAAAGAGCCAAGTGGATAATCAACTATCTAGAGTACAGGAACAAACAATTAGAGGATCCGCAAACTATTATGGAGCTCCAAAACATAAGGGCAAACTGGCAAGCTGCCAAGAGGAAGAAAACCAAGTTGACACCAATTGTAAATAAATTGAAGCTGATCGTGAATCTTGGCTTGAGAGGACAAACATGCACTTGGAAAAGATGCTGGAGAAGGCCAACAAAGAGAAAAATATGTTGAGGCACATGGCCTACCACTACTTGGCGAGAAACAAAGCTTGCAAAGCGAGAATTAGGATTTTGAAGGCCAATTTGAGGAAAGCATTGAGGAAGAGAAAAGAGCAAGATAAACTCCAGATCTTAGCTAAGGCTTCCTTAGCCCAACACAGCACTTGATGAAGGACACTTAGCCCAAATTTCAAGAAATTTGGGAAACATTTTGAAAACTTTTAAATTTTTGGACTAAAAAATAGGTTTTTCTGCCTAATGCGCCGCGCCACCTGGTGCGCACTTTTTCTGGGGACCTCCTTTGGAGGAAAACTCAGCATTTTTGGATTCCTCATGAAAAAATATGGATGCCCTCACATGGCCAAGAAATTTTGACAAGTTTTGAGCTTCCAAAAGGGTCAAAAACACCTCAAAAATGCCCTTTCTAGCCACATAGGGAGCAGTGTTGGGAGAACTCATTTTTGGAGGAGAAAATGTACACCAAATTCAGAAATTCCACTTGTCCTAGAAAGTAGATAAGTAGATATTTCCAACAAGCCCACTTGGAGAAAATTTGGTGCACGTGAAGGCCTCCAAAATCAGCTCCATAGTACCGCGGTGCACAGGGATGGGAGCGCAGCGCACATGATGAAATTATGTCATGTTGGCCAAAAAACTCTGTTTTTCGACTAGTTTCTTCTCAGTTTGACTTTTCTCTCTCTCATAGTCAAACTCATGATGTAATTTGATGTAACTTGATGGAATTTGATGTAAATATGCTAAAATTTCACTCATGGAGGTAGATACATCATGAAAAGGTAGTTTGCAACTGAATGAATCAATTTCCTAGATTTTAGAGACAAGTTGTTCCGCTGCCTAATTTTCAGTTCTTAGTTTAGATCTTGTTGAAACGGCTCCTAAACTCATAAATTCGACCCCTAAAGCCTAGCATGAGTTGTTTTATGCCTATATCTAGTAGTTTTTTAGTCATTGGTAAAGGTTGGACTCTTGTGAATGCTTTGAGCATTGTTATACATTCATCTCTGCAGTTTGGCAAAGGAATAGACCAGGTTTTGCATCATTTTGTGGGATTCTTGTGGCAAGTTGATTTGGTATTGTTTTTCCTTCTGTAGTTCAATTTTACATGTGTTTATGTATGCCAACATCTCTTGTTGTTTAGCTTAACTAAATGAATCAAGGATAAAGGTAGAATTCATTGATGTTGCAGTGCTCTACCTATGGTTTGTTTAGTTATTCATGTTTTCGACTGTTTGAAGAGGATCCCTAAGACTTTCATGCCCTCTCCAACTCCTCACCAGTCTTAAGACTCTCCATCTCATTCAATTTGAAGTACTAAACCATTTTCCTACCTCACCCCACAGAAACCTCTACAAGACTGTATCCATTCCCCAGACCCAAATCTGCCTTTCACATTTGAGCCAGCAAACCAACATTAAATTCAATCAAACTCCTCTAAGCATATACCTAGCCTGAAATTAGTCTTTACATCAGTCATCTCAAACCTCATTGATCATATTTTCCTGAGATTGACAAGGAGAGAGCCCTCTCCCAACCTGGTAGGGCTAGCTACCAGGTTAAGCATGGTTTGATGTTACCCGAGATCCTGCCTTTCTCAACCTGAGGTAGATTTAGGCCCTAACATGGGGTACTCTCAAAACTAGTTTATTGTCCTCTGAGAACTTGTTTTCATATAAAAATAATGTCTACCTTTAATTAAAATTATGTGAATTGAAGGTATGTTTCTCAATTTTTGTTCTCTTCTTGACAAATACAACATTCATCCATCGTAGATAACCCAGACGCTACTCGTGAAGTCGAGAGGCAATATTGGTTGTATTGACAAATATTGATGCTCTGTTTGAGAAGTATTTGCAATATTGCATTTTCTTTTTTTATTGTGGTAATTGTTTCCTTTCTTAGAGTTTTGAATATTAGTTCTAGGTTCTATTAACATTTTTCAATTTTTTTATAAACATGAATCACTAATGCATTATGGAGATGCTACAATTGTTAAATGTTGGATTTTCCAGAAAGAGGAAAATAAAGGAAATATGGATATTCCCTATGCATGTTCTTCCATTTTGAAGGTACATGGTTTAGGGTAATAGATAAGATGGGTTTGTATAAAATATTTAGTTTTCTAATTTATTATGTTGATTTCAACTATTTTCTAGTAGATAAATTGGGTACTGTGGAATTGAGAGTGATGTGAGGGAGGTGGGGAGAGGACATAAGAGCCTCCACTTTCATGTGGTTGGCCTTGTCTAGTAGAGAATAATTTAGGATTTGGATAGTCTTGTAGAAAACCTCTCTCGTTCCAACATACGAACAACAAAGTCATTTTTGACTTCACTGTTGCTCCATCAAATCGAGGAACTTTTACTCCAAGATTAGACTACCTTGATAAATTGTTCTTGAAACCAAGAGGAGCTCATTCAGGTATTCATGCACTTGAGTCTTTCTAATTTTTATTTAGTCATAAAAATGTTTCTTAATTTATTTTATTATTTTATTGATCCTTTATCTACCTTTAACATAATTTATGTGCATTGCAAGTATAATTATTCCAAAAAGTTGTCGTCCACAAATGTAACATGGTTGGAAAGCAAGTGGAAAAATTGATAGGTATTTGTTATCATCTTTGAATAACAAAATATGTGATTAAATGGGTGGTATTAATATTAAATGGTAGATTAATTAGACTATCCTTCTTCAACTAAGGGTTATATCACTTAGACTAGAATAAGTTAGATGCCTTTCCATGCTTAACCCACTAAGTTCATCCAATAAAAATATCATACATACAACCAATTGTAACCTTAAAAAAAAATCAATATAATACCTGGCCATTCACAACTTAAGAAATATATATTCAAGCTGGAACAGTAACTTTCAAAACACATAAAACATCCACAATGCACAACAAATGTAAATGGGTTGCACTGAAGAGCCTCCTATGACTATCCAACGACCTTGTACAAGCCAATCCTTGAAGCATCAATATGCCTTCCTCCTATAGGGATTACATCCATATTATTATTAGTTAGTTGACATAAGTTTGTTGCTCTACCTAATCCCTAAGCTTGGAAAAACATCACATAAGACTTATATTACTCAACTCTTGTCTTCTTGTCTCCTATCATATTCCAAACCATTTCATGTAGTTCTAGATGTGCTTAGAATACTTCCCAAGCATCCCTAACAACTAGGTCACAATGCCCACGTTGTTTTGAAGTTTAGCTACCCATATTACTGTGATGAACTGCATTTACAAGTGCATTGTAATTATACCTTTGGTGGGTTTTCATGAACTCCTTGATATATTTTTTTTTCCTTGTAAATGGTAATAAATGAAATAATTCCTTCAAATAGAAATAGTTCTTCACTTCCTAGGGCAACCTTTTGACAATATTTGAAAATATTCCCCATGAGGATGGACTACACACTTTATTTGCAGTTAGTTATGTTAAGTTGTGTCCTGGCTACCATCCCAAGAATATTTAAACCAATTATAGGACTATTTGTACAATATTTCTTCCAAAAAAAGCAATAGGTCTAATTTGGCTTCCATCACCCCATCTCAACTGCTCCACAAAGCCTTAGCATATTCATGTCTCCTATCATGCTTTCATAATCCAACAAAATTACCATGCTTAGTTATGAAACTTTAAAAGTGGTGCACTCTCTTGTCAAGATGCAAATGTTGTTGGGTTGTGTTAGAGTAGGGGCGGAGGCCCCCCCTCGTTGCATCGATTGCGCAGCGGGGTGTTTGAGGGGAGCAGTTAGCCCCCCTCTACGGGGTCCGGAGCAGTGCCCCGGGAAAAAAAAAATTGGACCATATATTAGGTTGGGCGAACCTATCTATGGTTTTCAGTCCATGGTATTGGATGTTTTGGCATGTATAAATATGTATTGTAACATTGAAAGGAACATAATGAAAAATCAAGCTGGTAGTCCTAGTTTTGGGATCCAGGGGAAAATCTTTGTGTATATGTGTTTTATGTGTTATGCCCTCACATTGTTTATTTTTCTGTGTTTTAGAATTCGTATGCAGGTAATTTCTATACGGGGTTAAAAACTACATTTGGTATCAAAGCTATTTTGGCTTCAAGGGGATGCCTTTGTTGTTGAGGGGTTTCGCTCGGGCCTATGGTAGACCTTGTTCAGTGGGAGATCTGCGGGATCGATTCTGGTGGTGAAAGAAGATGGTGAGCAGTGGAAAGATAGAGATCGATAAATTTAATGGTCAGATTTTTGAGTTGTGGAAACTCAAGATGGAGGATCTGTTGGTGGATAAAGATCAGTGGATCGCAGTAGATCCGAGTACTAAACCAACAGGAGTGACCGATGAAGAATGGAAGAAGTTGGATCAGAAGGCAAAGAGCACAATATGATTGTGTGTCTCAGATTCAGTATTGTTGAATGTATCAAGGGAAGCTACGGCGAAGGCTTTGTGGAACAAGTTAGGGACTTTGTACCAATCTAAGTCTTTGGTGAATAAACTGTTCCTGCAAAAAAAGCTGTATAACCTGAGGATGAAAGACGGAGACTCAGTGACAGAGCATCTAAATGCATTTAATATTGTGGTAAGTCAGTTATCATTGGTTGATATCAAAATTTCAGATGAAGATAAGTGCATTAGTTTGTTGTATTCTCTACCAGATTCGTGGGATAGTATGGTTATTATAATAGGTAGCAATGCAACTTCCATTCAATTTGATGAAATAATATCATCCTTACTGATGGAGGAGATGAGACGGAAAAATATGGAGAGCCAAAATGGTGATGCGTTGTTTGTACGAGGACGGTCCCAGAACAAAAACAAAAATAAGTCATCGAGTGGGAGATCTAAATCTAGAGGGAGATCTAAATCTCCAGGAAAACCTGTAAAGGTGGTGTGCTGGAAATGTGAAAAGGAAGGGCACTACAAAAGGGACTGTAAATCTAAAGCTCCTGACAAAGGAAAGGGATCTGATGATGCTCCTTCTGCAGAGGCGAAAACCACCTCAGATGAAGATGGGGATGTGTACTTGGCTTCTTCAAGTACACATGTAGATCATGAGGCATGGTTGATTGACTCAGGTGCATCCTTTCACTTCACTCCCCATAGAGAGTGATTCTGCGAGTATGAGAAATACGATGGTGGTGATGTCTTCTTGGGGGATGAAAGGAAGGCTAGAATCGTTGGTCGCGGAAAAGTAAAGTTTAAGTTGCAATGTGGAAGAGTTAGAACACTTCCAGGTGTTCTGCAAATTACTACATTAGCCAGAAATCTGATTTTTGTAAGCAAGATGGATGATGCAGGTGTAAAAATAGTGTTTGAGAAAGATACCTGCAAGATGGTTCGGGGGGCACTAGTATTGATGCGGGGAGTTCGGAGTGGAACTCTGTATAAGGTACAAGGTAGCATTGTTGTTGATGGGTGCAACAGTTCTGTGGTTCCTGAAAGTGGAGTAGAAAATCTATTGGTCTCTGGAGAGAAGACCATGCTGTGGCATCGAAGACTTGGACATATTGGAGAGAAGGGCCTTCGAATACTTCATGGTAAAGGTATGGTAGAAGGTATGAGTAATAGCTCTCTGGATTTTGATTTCTGTGAAAATTGTGTATATGGGAAGCAGAATCAGGTGAGTTTCCCCTCTGGTGGTAAGAGGGTGAAACAGATATTAGAGCTTGTGCACAGTGATGTGTTTGGCCCTGTGAAGGTTCCATCACGAGGTAAGTTTGTGTACTATGTATCATTTATAGATGACCTCTCAAGGAATACATGGATATATTTCCTTCAGAAGAAATCTGAAGTCTTTGACAGGTTTAAAGAATTTAAGGCTCTGGTGGAAAACCAGACAGAGAAGAAGATAAAGGTGTTGAGGATAGATAATGGTGGAGAGTTTTGCAGTAAGGAATTTGAAGAATTATGTAAGAAGTGTGGTATAGCATGGTAGAATACTACTCCATATACACCTCAGCAAAATGGAGTTGCAGAAAGAATGTACAAGACATTGATGGAAAGGGCAAGAAGCATGCTCAGTGGTGGCGGGTTAGGACAAGAATTCTAGGCAAAGGCGGTGGAGACAGCATTTTACCTGGTCAACAGATCACCTTCATCACTGTTGGAGGATAAAACTCCACAAGAGGTATGGACTGGTAAGAAACCCTCTCTTTCACATCTGAGGGTATTTGGATGTGATGCATATGTACATGTTCCAAAGGAGAAACAAACCAAGCTGGATAGTAAATCTATAAAGTGCATCTTTATTGGGTATGAGGATGGTTTAAAGGGTTATAAGCTTTGGAACCCATCAACAAGGAAGGTTGTGTACAGCCTAGATGTGGTGTTTAGAGAGGTGAAAGATGTTATTAAACATGAAGTCCAACCAAAGGAACCTGAGAAGATAGAGTTTGAGCTAAAGGAAGAAGAATCGGACTCTACAACAGAGGAGGAATCAGAAGATGAAGAGCCACAAACTTCGAGTGTGAGAAGATCAGTTCGAGAAAGAAGGCAGCCAGAAAGGTATAGTCCATCTACTTTCTGTTCAAATTTTTCTTTATCTATTACTGATGATGATGCCAGAAATATGAAGGAAGCAGTAGATTCAGAGGATGGAAAACTCTGGAAAAAGGCCATGGTTGATGAAATGGCATCTTTGCACAAAAATGAGGCTTGGGATCTGGTGGAATTGGCGGCTGGAAGGAAGCCCATTGGCAGCAAATGGGTGTTCAATAAGAAGACAAATGCAGAACGAAATGTGGAGAAATACAAAGCTCGGTTGGTAGCAAAAGGTTATTCCCAAGTGCTGGGAATTGATTTTGGTGATATTTTTTCTCCTGTTGCCAAGGTAACTTCTGTTAGATTACTTATATCTATTGTTGCTGCTTTTGATTTTGAGGTAGAACAGATGGATGTGAAGACAACATTTCTTCATGGGGATCTGGAAGAGGAGATCTACATGAAGCAACCTGATGGCTTTGCGTTGAAGGGTAAGAAAGAACTGGTATGCAAGTTAAAGAAGTCTCTGTATGGGTTAAAACAGTAACCAAGGATGTGGTATCAGAAATTTGATACATGTATATGGGGACTTGGCTTCACCAGAAGCAAAGAAGATCACTGTGTGTATTTTAAATTAATTGGTGATCGTGTTATTTATCTAGTCTTGTATGTGGATGATATGTTGCTGGTTGGAAATGACAAGGAAATTATCCAGTATTTGAAGACCCAATTGTCCTCCAAATTCAACATGAAATATCTTGGTGCTGCAAACTATATTTTGGGCATGGAAATTAAAAGAGATCGGGCAAAGAGGAAGCTCTGGTTAAACTAGAGGAAGTATGTTGAGACAATATTGCAGAGGTTTAATATGCAGGATAGTAAACCAGTGAAGGTTCCTATTCTTGTAGGTGTAAAGTTATCTGCTGAACAGTGTCCCAAGACACAAGAAGAGGAAGAGGATATGTCCCGTGTTCCATATGCAAGTGCAGTCGATAGCCTGACGTATGCAATGGTCTGTACTAGACTAGACATTGCACATGCAATGGGAGTATTGAGCAGGTTTATGTCAAAACCAGGGAAGGAGCATTGGACAACAGTGAAGTAGGTTTTCAGGTATTTGCGTGGCACTAGAGATTATGGTTTGTGCTACCAAGGAAGACCAGGATTGGACAGAGTTTTGGATATCCATGGCTTTGTCGATGCAGATTGGGCTCGAGATTTGGATCAGAGAAGATCTACAAGTGGGTATTTGTTTAACCTATTTGGAGGTGCAGTAAGTTGGATGAGTAAGAAACAATCTGTAATGGCACTATCAACTAGAGAGGTAGAATACATGGTAGCGACTCATGCAAGCAAGGAAGCAATTTGGTTGTAGAGATTGTGTTTAAGTATGGGGTTAGTACAGGGAGCTATAATGATAGACTGTGATAGCCAAAGTGCAATTTTCTTGGCAAAGAACCCTGCTTATCATTCAAAGATAAAGCACATTGATGTTCAGTATCACTTTGTGAGGGATATGATAGAAGACAAAAAGGTGTTGTTGGTAAAGGTGGACACTTTGAAGAATACTACAGATGCATTGACAAAATCTGTGAGCTCTGAGAAGTTCTCCTGGTGTAGAGAAACAATGGGCATTTCAGGGCTAGAAAAATGACTAAGCTCTCCTGTGGCCCCCTGTGGAAAGAAAACAACAAGTGGGAGAATGTTGGGTTGTGTTATATTCTTTCCACGACTAACCTACGTAGTGAACCAGGGGGTTAGAGGGGGGGCGGAGCCCCCCCTTCGTTGCACCGATTGCACAGCGGGGGGATCACAAGGGGGGCGGCAGCCCCCCTTGTCCGGGGGGTTTGAGGGGGGTGGGTAGTCCACCTCTACGGGTTCCAAGGCAGCGCCCCGGGAAAAAAAAAATTGGACCCTATATTAGGTTGGGGGAACCTACCTATGGTTTTCGGTCCATGGTATTGGATGCTTCGGCATGTATAAATATGTATTGTAACATTAAAAGGAACATAATGAAAAATCACGCTGGTAGTCCCGGTTTTGGGATCAAGGGGAAAATCTCTGCATATATGTGTTTTATGTGTTATGCTCTCGCATTGTTTATTTTTCTGTGTTTTAGAATTCGTATGCAGGTAATTTCTACACGGGGTTAAAACCTACAAATGCTTCATACCAGGCATCAATGTTGAAGCCTTTGGAAAATCTTTTATTATTGTGAAACCCCTTTGGATTATTTCGCTTACATGAGAATGGCACACATTAACTACCACAGTGACAGGCTTCTCTTATGGATATAGATTCTTATTTAGTAATTTCCTAGTGAACCTATGCAACGCTACCAAATTTCATTGGTTTATCTAAAAGTCCTTCAAATATTTGTTCAATTGGAAAATTGAAAGACTTACTCACAATATTCCTTGTCTTCAGAAAATTATGCACCATGGCCTTGAAACATATCTTGGCAGTTTCACAACATATGTTTGGTAGAAATATATATGGGTGATTTTCTACCCATTATCCCCACTTAATAAAGGTTGCATGGTTAACCATTCAAAAAAGGATACCCAACCAAAGAGAATGAATCTACATATTTTCTTCTTCTACAATTGTCCCAATTACTATCGATGGTGCAAACAATATAAGAAAATGAAGCACCCTAAATACTAGTAGTAGACACTTAATGGCCATATTTATAAATATTTAAAGCCTTGCCACACCACAATAATCATTCCCTCCATAGAAGGTGTTGTCATGCAATCTATCTTTCCAATCAATTCCAAACCCCCAAAACAAGGATGGAAATCTCATCCACCCTTGACTTCAATTGTCGACTACTTCTTTCCTTAGGCAGATATAGGTTCCATTGAGATTTTTGATTTTTCATATGGACTTCAATAAATTTCCTTTTAGAATCATTTGAAGTTAAACTTTGTTTCCCTGTTATCCTTGGATGATTATGCTCATCCTCATTGGAGCTCGATTCAAACAATCTGTTATCTAATGTTGAAACCTTTCCCAGAAGGATCTTTTCATTCAAAAGGATAGATTGAAAGTGGGCTTCAGCTACCATAGAAACAACTAGAGTTAGGCACTAGGGAGGTTCGGATAGTGGATGTTTTGAATAAAACTATTTATGTTCTTCAAAAGAACTTGAATTCATGATACAAGCATGCTCATTGTGTCATGGAATTTCTTTAATATCTAAAGGTTTCCTATGGGGCAAGTCATCAAACTAAGTAGTTTCATTAACTACATCTCTATTATCTTAAACATGTTTTAATTTGATCTCCTCAACACTCGAGTTTAGTCTACTAAATCATAAAAACTAGTTGATGGTTGAATGATTGTATGTGACATCATTGTTTCTCTTCTCCTAGGTGTGAATTCCTACTCAATGTCACTAACATCACTATCTTTCATGCTGAGAAGATATTTTTTCTTTTTGTTCCTACCATCAAATTTTTCTCTCTCCCCTTCTAATGCATTTAGACCATACAATAGATGTATTGTCACTAGTATTTCTATTTGAAGGTTGTTGATAAGGGGCCATCCTGCTCATCATTTTTACATGCAATTCATAGCCATTTTTAGCCTTTCCTCTTACCTTCTCATTCAAAGTGAGGTCTAATTATTAAAAAAATTCATTCCATGTTGTTCGTCATTGACTCATGTTCAAACTATTGGAAAAAACTAATGAACTTTGAAAAACATCTATTATGAGGATATCTACATAAAGTTTGTGAATTTCTTGAAGATGAAGCTAAATATTTGGGACTTTCTCATTCATTCACAAACATATATTTGATCATTGCAACATAGGTTTATAATGATGTATAAAATCAACTATTACATAAACTAAGCTAGTGAAGAATACCACCTCAAATAGTAATGTAGATCCATCTAGTTCATCTGCAACATATAGCGTTGAACTTTCACACTAGGTTTTGATGGAGTGGTCTCCATCATAATATCAAGTTTTTGTGCAATTCCAATGTTATCTATATGGACAACTACCTAACAATATAAAGAACTATCATTTCTTTAAGTATCCCAATGATTATTTTTATTAGCATTATTCTCATTACTTGCAAGAAAACCTAAAACATTCTTAGCATATTTTTCATAGAATCAAAAACAATTCAGGTTAGTAGAATCATCCAAACCCCACATTCACAAAATATACATAGCTAAAGGGCCCCTTGTGTAGTCATTGATAGTATGCCTCTTATATTGTGATCCCATTAGTAAGCTTTAATGAATTTTCCAATCACAATTTTGAAAAAAGTCATATATTTTTTTAATGATATCGAACTGCAAATGGCTACACTTTAATTACAACAATATCCCCTTATATTTTATTATAAACCAAAACAAGGATATTGTGAGTTACCTCCAAAAGTATGTTGGTATTTGAATAATTTTGTTGCTGACAAGTGAAGGTGGAACAAAAAACTTTACATTTCCAAGTAAATACGACACTCCCTAATGCTTGTGAAAATCTAGACTGCTACAAACAAATTCCATCCAAGCTTCAATGGGATCTTCATATGTTCATGTACCCAAGGCATGGATAAGGAAGGATTTATAAACACAATCAAATAATGAGAAAATAGATGTCCCAATCATATTTTGTTCATACATGAGAATTGGAAACATATATTCCCTATCTTGGAAAAATATCCATGAACCCAACTCAAACTGCAAATCATGGTCAAAGGAGGCTCCAAAATCAATTTTCAATTTTGTTTCTCTCTATCTTGGTCAAGGAAACTCATGTAACATATAATCTTTGCATACAACTTATAACTAACAAAACATTGAGATAAATTCAAATATCGACATGGTCACTTATTGTATACATTTGCACCAATAATCCATTGTTTTGAATTTCTCTCATTCCTTGCATTCACTTCCATAGTCACAAAGAACTAACCTATTTCACATTCAAAAAAATAACACCATTCTAGGGCTACTCATTACTGATAATTTGACTAGGATATCCTTCTATGTAGTGCTCCTCCATAGGCATTGAAAATATAGAAGAACTTTCTATGGCTGGAATTTCATGTGTTCACAATATGATTTGAAGTATCTAATTGTTTTCTCCGAAATGTAATTGTCCTCACTACCCCATGGAGCCTTCAAAAAAAAATTATTTTTAATGTCTATAAAAGGAGAGTGAAATGTTGGTATCTTCATGATGAATTTGAATATCTCCCATAAAAGCATGAGAATCCTCCACATGACTGTAGATATAACATTTAAACCTTGAAATATTGGGCTAAGAATATAAAAATTTAGCTGAAAGTGGATTTTGGTACCCTATAATTCCAACGAATCCAAAGAATGACAAATATTAGGGTTTGCATTTCATCATTAATTTCCTTGGGATCTGATGTTGGTTTTTTACTTAGGTAATTATCATAATTGTATTTATGTTATCTCTATGCAAAAATACGATTTCAACCTCCTTCTCTATTGGTTCCTCATGGAAAGGGCCCATAATGTGACCATTATTTCAGGAAACTAGCAAATGGGATTTGATTTGAAAGTCTAAACTTTTGTATTTCTAGCTGAACCAACATCATCTCTATGCCTTATTTCTCAATCCCTATCATGGTCATGTGAAGTTGTGGATACAACATAGTTTTTAAATGAAGTGAATTGAAGGAGTATGTCATAATTAATTCCTCCCAATTATCCATGATGAAATGGAAATGATCCCATTGACCCACATTTGAGAATGGAATAAACACTCATCCTTCTTGAGCTCAACGTGATTCACTTGCATGGCATAATTCTTGAGAAATAATATTATGTGTTAGACTTGATATTCTCTTTTTAAATGCATCATACCCCATCTGAAAGCATCAAATCCCAACTCTAGATTTTCCATTCTTTGTCCTTAGAGGAGTTCTTTCTATCTTTAGTATTTTTTTTTTTTAACTACATCTCCATTGTTTTCACTGAAAAGGATTTAATTGCATGCATTACTCATTGTAACTCTCTATGATTTCAAGGTTTTTATATTTATGTCCTCTTTAAATGTGTATAGGCATAATGTTACAACTAGGGGGTCCTACTATGATGCAATAAACACTAAGAGTGCATTAAACATTTTCCCAACCATCTTTGTCACAATAGCCAATACATAAAAGTGACATGTACCACTGGTAATAATTCATGACCTGGGTTATTTATAATATGGGTTTCCTTCTTTTGCTAGCATACCCACTAACAAGTCTATTCAAAACAAAAAAATTGAACTCGAGCCTAGTTTTGATAATGTGGGGATGGACCCACCTTCCTTGTTCCATTGATTCGAAACAAGCACACAAACTAAGAATATGTTGAAGGCTTGAAATGTCGTTGCATCAACATCGGGGATAACCACCCAGTCAAGAAATTGAAAATTGTTCCTTTTCCGTTTGGAATAGTGGCTCTGACTCGGGATATTAGGACCAATTTCCCTTTAAAAGTATAGAATTGAATTTGAATTATAATGCTGGTGAAATGGATGCGATGAATAGAAATACAGGAGTACAAACATATATATATATATATATATATATATATATATATATATATATATATATATATTACTGTTGGAAATAATACTGAGATGGTGGGGTGAATCAGTATTATCAGATCAGATAAAACTTTTCAATTCATACTCAGATTCATACACGCAGCTTCAGTTAAGGATATCAGCGTATACACGCGACTTTGTTAAGGGCAACTAGCGTACATGCAGTAATCTTATGATTCAGTTAGCTTATCTTCAGTAAATGCATCAAAACATTATTACCCATATTAACAGTAAACAGGTGCAGTATAACAGAACAGATCATCACACATAAGGCACACACATGAACACCATGATATAAGGTGGAAACCCAATGTGGGTGAAAACCACCTGCTGCAATTTGTTTCTATCTTCCTTTAATCAGAAACTTCTTTTACAATGTACTGGTGCAGTCCTTTACCAGCACGCAGGCTACAACCTGCAGAGGGCTACAACCCTCTTAGCTCTTGTACTAGCCGATCCATTTACTAGTACGTAGGTGCCTGCCTACAGAATGCTCCAACCTTTACTCGTTCTTCAGCTGCTCCTGGAAGGGAGCTACAACTCCTTTGCTCTTGTACTGGCTGATATGTTTACCAGTACGTAGGTGTCGGCCTACGATCTACCCGGGACCACGTTTCATACATTTTCATACTGGATCCATAAGACAATCACCATTGTAGTACAACCTGCATCATCAATTACTGAAGCACTGAAACACTGAAACTCTGTCAACAACACAGTCACCAGAACACAGAGCAGACACAGAACTCTGCAATAACCATCAGACCCATCTACAACTTCAAATATCAAGCTTTACAATGTACATGCTACTTGGATGAACCCAACCTGCGTGTATACGCTCTTTTTCCAAGGCCAACCCGCGTACAGATCTAAAAATATTTCCTTATAACTTTGCAGCTGTACCAGACATCAACTATAACACTTATAGAACATTATTTGCGTCAGTATGCAGATCTAGAATAAACATAATCAACCATATAAAGATAGTTCATTTCAAACCATTTGATCCCGATCTCTCCTTAGATCTTGTTCTCCATCAACCGGTGAGATCTCTCCTTAGCTTAGATCAAGCAATGCATCATCAACCCATAACCTGCATACTGGATCTGATACTTCATCAGATATTCAAGACATTTCAGATACGCTTGCCTAATGATTTCCTTCTCCTTATATAGCCTTAGGCCTTGTTCAATACCAAGGGCCAAAACCATAGAAATCCAATACCATCAACTTCAAAACTAGGGATCAACACATCCGTCGAGACACCAAGGTCCAAAACCATAGGCACAACTTCCAAGGAATAACCGCCGTGGACCAAAGATAAGTTTTCCACATACACGCGCTTTTACTGAAGCCATCCTGCGTGTACACGTGACTTGGTATATAGTGAACCTGCGTATACGCGACTTGGTATATAGTGAACCTGCTTGTATACGCGACTTGGTATATAGTGAACCAGCGTGTATATATTTTCTCTTCATACTTGTAGTCTGATCATCAATTCCTTGCTGCTATCCTTCTGCACTATGATTTGTCATCAGTGTGATTTGCCATCAAGGACAACACTTGTCTCATAATGCCAACAATCTCCCCCTTTGGACTTGATGGCAAAGCTAACTTGTTACACTTAGAACTATCATCTGATTCCTTTGAGTTGTCCTCCATCAGTCACATCTGACATCTCTTCTGAAGATTCATCCAGTTATACATAAGTGAGATGTTCTTCTATGAGAGGGTTGCCATCAAGTACAACACATGCATCATAATGCCAACAATTACTAACTATCTATTTCTTGGGATTTAACTTATCTTTATATGTGCTATTGAAAGATTCTCTAATATGCTAAACAATATAGATCATCTAGTGATTCAAGAAGTAAGTACAAGAAAGATAATTAATTTGATTAAATAGTTAATCAAATTAATTGTTTATACATATCACATATAAGATTTTGTATTTTTCATAATGCATTCAAAAATAACAACTTCATACTCTTCAATAGTGAATAAGTATTCAACTGCATATAAGATCATACATAGAAAAATAGTAAAGAAAAGGTGTAACTATTAATTAGATATAAACATAGCAATAACACAAAGATAATAGTACCTAATATATCAATGCTCTTCTCATAAGAAAAATAGTCTTGGTTTAGCTTTCCTATTAAGATGATTCAAAAGGTACAATAGTGCAACTCTCTTAAGTCTTCTTTACAAAAATTCAAAACCCCTTTCTAAAAGACATGAAAGGGTATTTATAATTAAAGGATCAACTATAAAAATAGCAAATACTTGAAATGTTGAGGAGGTTCAAACAAACCATCCTTAAAATAAAACTAAAAGATAAAAATAGAGTTTGTTGGAACAAATCATCCATAATGAGAAGCTTGTTGTCCTTTCATTTGCTACCTGAGTTCATAGATATATATCATGGGCTTTAATTCTGGAGGATGAGTTGGGTTTAATCGCATCTATCCCGCATAAACTGCATCGGAGAGTGTTTGGATCATATGAGTAGTTGTATTGGTTAAGCATCGTAACATAAGCCATTGGTTGTGTGGTTTTACCAAGTGTTGGCAATAATGTTAAAAAGATAGCTTAGATAACTTTTTGATGTTATTCGCCTTCATCTTGGACCAATCTTCCCAGTGTTTCATTATTATTTTTACATCGAGCAATGCATCTATAGGGAATTATTGAATCAAATTAGCCTTGAAAATATTTTCGTGAATGGTTTTGGTGAGGTTGTTTGTGATGTCCCTTGCAATAAAGATGGTTGCCTCTTCCTATTTCATTTTGATATCCCAGTTCTGAAAAAAGGATTTCCTTCTGTGAATCTTGAATCCTTGGAGGATTGGCTACTATTCCATCTGCGTTTTCCTACCGGGAAATATAATCAAAAATATTTTCTTCAATGTCATCGAAGTATGTCCTCAAATTGGACAAGTTCTCTTACATGGATCATTGACTATTGTTAACTTCTGGCAGACAACATCTTGTTGCTAAGCTAGGAGAGTGTTAAGCTCCCCTGCTTATTTCTTGAAATCTTCAAGCTTAGGATTATCTTTGAGTTTATCAATCCTAAGTTGGAGTTGTTGCAATTGGTTATTACTTCTTTTGATGTCAACTTCATGTTGAAGCTTCATCTCATCAAATATTTTCTGCAGTTGGGTTACATGTGCCTGTCATCCCTCATCAATACTCTATTTTGTATTGAGTAATGCATGTTCTAATTGAAGGATTTTGTCATCCTTCTCCTTGCTCAACTGTTGTACTTATGAGGCTTTATCCATGGTGGTTGTAGCATATGGTCTTGTGAACTGTGATAGCCTTTTTAGATCATTGGCAGGGTTAGTTTCTGGATCCTTCCAAACAATATCCAATGGTATATTTCCTGGCCCTAACGCATGGGACTGTTCAGTTATTTTCATCTTCCTCTGTCTGCTCATGACATCTCTGTGCTTTGGACTGTAAAATACATCTAGGGGAGGGATTTCTTCTATTTTGAGTACAACTTCAGATATAGGGTGAGCCGGAAAGATTTCCAGGTCGTCGATATTGACCACTTTATTTGAAGACTCAATAGTCAGTGGGACCTTCTTTGTAATCTCAGGAGTCTTAAGAGTTTGATTCGGTGATGAGGATGTGCTTCCTATGATGTTGTATTAACGATTTTATCAAATTGTTCCTATACCTTGTCTAACTTGCTCGTAGACGATGACTCCTCAGTTTGTCGTGTCGATGTTGTGCTTTATTTATTTCCCAAATTGAATTTGAGATCCTTTGAAACATGGGCTGAAACTCGTTTCTACTGTGAATCTGATTGCAAAATCCCTAATATATCAAGGGGGGGATTCTCTAACCTTGAAATCTTGTACTCTCTTAACTTGATTAATTCTTTAGGGTTCAAGCGAGCTTTGGCTAACATTTCTACCTGTTGATAGTCTTGGGCTATTTCAAACAAGTCATCGAAATCATTAGGCTTGTGCTGAAATTGCCGAACTTTGACTTGAGCTATGAAATTCTGGGCTACCTTGGCTAGATCATACTACCTAGGCTAAACAATGGGAAATTTCATACACAATATATTATCAATTTCAAGCATTGCATGCCTGAAATTCTCTAAAGTAAAAACTCCACAACAAATAGGAAAATATGGCTAGATAGACTTTTTGGCTTCCTTAAGGGATTTGGTTAAGCCATTGCCCATAGTTTGATAGGCAACTTCTCGGGCTAGGAGCTTGTCAGGTACATAGAGAGGGAGGACATGAGGGGTAGCTAGGCTTCCATAAATCCTAACATAGGTGAATAATTCCTCTCCAAACCATTTTCCTATAGTTGTAAGGTCATCCAAATCTTCTCTTGAAAACCTAGGAGGTCTTTCATAAAAAATGACTTGGTACAAGGGTAACATCATTCCATGGCAGATTTTATAAAAATGGGGTTGGTAATTGGACTCCCAGAGGATTTTATGGTAAATATGGATCGGGGTAGGGTCTTCAAGGGTCCATTTCCATCCCATAGATGGAAAGTCAGAGGTGAAACACACTGCATCCATAATATAAGCACTCATGTAGAAAGGGGGCACAATCTTGTTAGTAATATTGTGCTTGCTTCAATAGGCTAGGATATGGAAGACTATATTGTTGGATAGGATAGTGGTCCAATCCATAATGTAGGCTTTAGAGGTAGCCTCCATTAGGGGAACCCATTCTATTTTGAATTTCTGTGTTTTAGGTTTCCTGAATAGTCTACACATCATAGCAAAAATGTGACAATGAGCACAAGTAAGGGAGGCTAGAGAATACAGTCTTCATGTTTGTACTTTCTCGGCTCACACCTCCACTACCTTATCGGGCCCGACTGAGCTTCATTTTCTGCGGCAAATGTTTGAATAAATTACGCATCATAGATTTTTTGTGGCTCTGGAAGATGATACATCCTTCTTAGATCTTCATCTTTAAATGACCCAATTAGCATCTATGTCCTCAGGTTTATGAAGGTTCTATCTATGATGTTCACATTGTCAATAATCCATTTGACCAAATTAGTATATGGAATAATGTTTGGTCGGGCCACAATTCGGTGGAGATAGGAATTGGTGACGTTTGCCCAGGTGGTTTTTGAAGTCAATGTAGAGTCACCTAGAACTGTGACTTGTCTCTTAACTTCTCTGGGTCCTTATTCTTCAAATAGTTTATATATTTATTCCCAAGAACAACACCTGGAGTCCGTAGCACTTGTCGTATCAGAGAACAAATGGAGGCATCTCAGTAACCACTGTAGTAGGTGGAGTCGATTGTGGTGGCACCATTGGTTTCTTGTTCTTCTTAGCAGCTCTTGACATTTTGCATGAGCCCTATTTATCGAGACTAGCTTGCAATAGAGAGAATGCAGAGAATAAGGAGAAAAACTTAGAATTAGAAACTTAAGGCAAGAATGGTGAAATAGCATGAAAACATGCATTTAACACAAAATCTTGAAACACTAAATGTGATCAATCAAATCATTTACATTACCGAGAACCATCAATACTGTTATAACTAACCATAAATGAAAAATAATGGGTTCACATGTTCTTTGTACAGGTCAGCACCCTGCTGGCTTATTTCACATCGCAAGTTTCTTTGGTGTGCATATTATCAAATTCACGAAATCTTCCTCTCACCAATATGCGATGGATTAACCTTTTAGATATGTGGCAAAATGCTTGTAGCAGGAATTATCGCATCAGAAGTTCCCTTGGCAAGACTCGTCTTGAGTTTTGCGATGCGATATGAGTATTTCAATGAGAAAACTGCGATGGGGCACTTCTCGCGATATCGGAGAAAGTTTTATTGAGAGGTCGGAGTTGTGGTAACAAATGTAAAATGCCGATATAACTTTGCATTGTTTTATTTGCGATGATGACATGGCTTGCTGGCAGGGTCAATTCTGACCTTTGTGCACATGGAGGGTTTCTCTTTATTAAAGTTATATATGACCCATCGTTAATTTATTGAGTCTTAGGCAAGTCGCATTGCGCTTTTGCTTAAAGGCCTACTTTGCTCTAACCTATGTGATTGTCGATATGCGATATGTGAGGGGTCCTATTAACTTTTTTCTTTAGTCATTTAAATTCCAATAGATTTAAAGCCTAAGTGCGGATAACATATTTTTTTGGGTTTTTTAGGAATCTTGTTTTATTTAATTTTTTTAAAAGACTATACTAAATTTTTTAAAGGGTCCCCATTATGGCTAAGTTAACTTATCTAATTATAATGGGGGTTGTTGAGTGACACAACAATTGGTGATTCACTGGAAGAACCAGTTATCTCTGAGAAATGTATATATAATGAAATTTAAACTTAATCAGAAGAAAAAATATTTAGGAAAGAAAAACTATTTTGAAATATTAGGTATATAAGATTACTCTGAATAAAAAAAATACTCATTTTCATTGTAACTTTCTTGCAACCTTTTATTTCTCTATCTGTATTAGTCATTAATCAATTGTAAAGATAAAGCAGGGGACCATTGAAGCTTAGCTTTTAAGATGAACTTGCTTTGTCACAGGTAGAGCCACTGCTACCAACAAGTGTTCATAGCCTTGACAAGGTTACCTTTTAACTGACAATGAACCAGGATCCCATCCACTTTAGTTGTAATCTTTAGAGGCAAATTTTTTTCTTTTCTTTTCTATTTCTTTTTTGAAGATATTTTTTAAAATTGATTGTCCTAGTTTGGTATCCAGATGATGACAATTCCATTCACAGGTTGTAATAAAGTTAAACAATCTAGCTCGTGATGAGACTCCTTGTCTTATGATTATATAACCATAAGCCATTATCCTGGTTTGGTGACCAGCAGTGACAATGTAAACATATTATTTTCCCATGATCATGGTACGTAGGCTCTTGATGAGGCCTCTTATCTTTTAAATTTATTATATTTTTGAATTTCACTAAAAATATATGACTATTGGATGGGGAGCTTCATTCACTCCTTAAGGGTGTTGGACGACAATTGAAGTTTAAGGTTCTGGAACTCCAAATAGTCTTTACTTTTTTAAAGAAAACCTTTCCTGACTGATAACTAGATTGAATATTTTATAAGTGTCTTTAGGTCGAAAGAGATTTCAACTTCAATGGAAAAATATTTCAGAGTTTTATAATAATTACCCAATTCTTCAAGTTCGTAATTATTTCCTAAAGATTTTATACTTTGAGAAGTCAAAAATCATTGAATGATTAGAGATAATGATAAAAATCCATTTGTATGTTACTTAACATTATTTATACTACAAACATCGATATGTATATGTGAATATTTACATATTTACATTAGAACTGATGTTCCTTCAAGAAAATATTTTTTGAGAATTAGCCCATTAATAGGAAGAGAATCCCTCTTTCCTTGCAAATCTTGCAAAATAAAAGTTGATGGGCCTAATTGCTCAATAATTTGAAATGGTCCAAGCCACAATTTTTGAAATTTAGTGTGTTTTCTTTTGTCTTCATGTACCTTATCCCATTTCAGGACTAAGTCTCCAATTTGAATTTTTTTCTTATCAACTGAGCTTATATCAAAGGAAGAATTTACTAGTTGTTAATGGTGAGCATGTGTTTGTTTGGAATTTTTCCTTTCTTCTTCTAATTTTAGTATTTGTGATATCCTTAATTGTAGAGAGGAAGAAGGTTTTTCTTCAATAAATTGTACCAGAGCTGATGAGGGAAGGACTAGATTAGGAGGGAGAATAACCTCCTTCCCATACACTAGATTAAAAGGATAAGTACCTATGGAGGCCTTCTTAGTTATTCTATCAGCCCATAGAGAAAAAATCAGAGATTTATGCCAATTATTTTGGCTTTGATCAACAGTTCGCTTAATAATCCTAATGAGGTTTTTATTAGTTGATTATGCTAAACCATTTCCCTAGGGATAATAATTAGCAGAGTATTTAAGTTTAAATCCTCTTTTTAAAGCAAACTTAGTCATATTGTTTCCTGAAAAGTAAGATGCATTATAAAAAATGAGTGCATTAGGTAGACCAAACCTGGTAATAATGTATTGATCAATGAATTCAGTGATATTGTCAAAATTGGCTACTTTAAGCGGTATCACTTCAACCCATTTTGTGAAATAATTTGTAGCAGTAAGGATAAACCTATGTTTCTTGGAAGAGTGAGGAACAATCTCACCAATAATATCCAATCCCCATTGTTCAAAGGGTTTTTCAATGTTGACTGGTTGAAGGGGTAAGGCTGGTTTTCTCTGTCTTCCTGTAGCAATTTGGAAAATTTTACACTTTCTGACATAGGCATGTGTATCCTTGAAAAGAGTTTGCCAATAGTATCTAGCATTTGGGATTTTGTGAGTGGTGGTATCTCCTCCAAAGTGTCCACTAGCTAGTCCATCATGTAATTCCTGCAAAACCCTTTGTGCTTTAGATTTTTCTAAGCACCTTAACAAAATCGAATCATAATTTTTTCTAAATAACACATCATCAATGAGTTCATATTGATTGGATTTCAGCCTTAAAGCCCTTTTACTTTTGTAATTGAGTTCAGGTGGAGCATAACCATTATTTAAATAAAAAATGAGATCAACATATTGAGATTCAGTATCAGTAAGGCATACCTCATATATCTGGATAGTGTTACCTAATTCTTCATCAACATATATTAGAAGCTCTAATAATTAGTCTGCAAAAACCTTGACCTCTTAAAATTTTAGTAGGTTTAACTTCAATGTCATATTCTTGTAGAGCAGTGACCCAATTTGCTCTCTTTTCTCCCAATTCTTTTTTAACAAGCAATTGTCTTACTGTTGGGAATGGGACAATTACTTTAATATGAGTTTTTAAAAGAAAAGACCTAAAGTATTTAACGAACTTAAAAACTGCAAAGGCTTTTTTCTCCACCTGTGAATAGTGGAGATCTACTCCTTGTAAGTTAGAGCTAAAGAAGGAGATCGATGCCTCTACCTTTTTATCATTGATCTATGTTAGAACTGCAACACAGGATAACTCGGAAGCAAATGTATACAAGCTGAATTAATCAGAAAAGTTGGGATTTATTAAAGAGGGAGCATCAATAATAGCTTTCTTGATTAACTCAAATTATTCTCTTTCATTATGTCCCCATTTAAAAACTGAGTTTTTCTTGATCATAACTTGTAGAGGCAAGACAATTTGAGAAAAATCTGGAACAAATCTTTTCACAAAATTAATCTGTCCTAGGAAAGATTGCATTGATTTCTTATTATGAGGCAAAGGAATATTAGAAATTGCCTTAATTCTGTCAGGATCTATGTAAATCCATTCCTTGGATACAATAAATCCTAGAAGTTTCCCTTCACTAAGTGCAAATTATGACTTCTTGGGGTTTAATGAAATCCCATATTTAATACACCTTTCAAGAATTTGTTTTAAATCACGATAATGATTTTCCTTTTCTTGGAATATATAGTAATATCATCCAAGTAAACAACAAAAATTTTATTGATGAGACCTCTAAAGGCAATGTCCATAGCTCATTGGAAGGTTTCTCCTACATTTATTAATCCAAAAGGCATTTTTTGATATGCATAAGTTCCCCATTTAGTCCTGAAAGTAGTCTTTAATCTGTCATCTGGATGAACAAGGATTTGGTTATACCCTGAGAATCCATCTAGAAAAGAAATCAGTTCAGAACCTGCTACTGACTACAAGATTTGTTCCATGAGTAGAAGTGGATAGTATTCTTTCTCACATGGTTTATTTAAATTTCTAAACTCGATGAAAATGCGAATATCACCATTCTTTTTCCTGACAGGCACCAAATTTGAAACCCACTTAGATTTCCTAATTGGAACAATGATTTTTGCCTTGAGGAGTTTGTTCAGTTCGCTCTTGATTTGAATTTAAAGATTGGGATGAATTTTCCTTAGCTTTTTTTGAACAGGTTAACATCAGGTACCATTGGGATAGTATGTTGAATGATAGAGGAATTGTAAGTTTTCAAATCATCATAATTCCAAGTGAAAATATTTTTGTATTTCTTTAACAGATGAATAAAGGACAATTTCTCATCTAATGAAAGTCCTAGGCCTAAATTAATGTTTTGAGGTTTCAGATCAGATCCAAGGTTTATCAATTCAAACCTCAAAGTTGAACTTTGTAGTTTGCAGTTAGTGACCTTTTTAAATATGTCCTTTAAGTCATAAATCTCCAATCTTGAATGCAAACTTTGGTAAGGAATTTTCCGCAATTGATTGCTTCATTTGTTTGTCATGTTTGTCTTCATCTATTACCTTATCAGTATATGACCCTTTTGATGTTAAGAAACTTACAATGTCCTCGTCATCATTAAACACAAACCAATTAGTGATATTGTCAGGAATTGAAGGGCGAAAAATTAATTCAATGGAAAATCTATCTGGATTATAATCCTCTGGTGGGATCAGTCTGGATGCAACATTAGCTAGCAGATCATCACTAGCATTTTGAAGTCTTTGGATAGGATAAATATTAAATGCAATAAAATTGGAAGTAAGAGTTTGAATGAAAGATTGATAATGTTTCAAGTGGATCGAGACAAAATTCATGGTGTTTCTCACCCATTTAATAACAATTTCAGTCTCCAAACACTTGAAGGTATTTAACATTAAGACGTATTGCTTTGTACAAACCCTAAACCAGAGCTTCATATTCAACAATGTTATTGGTGCATTCAAACTCTAATCTACATGCTATCATTTTTTTCTCTCCTTCAGGATTTATTAAAATACATCCTACTCCAGCACCATCATTGGATCGAGAACCATCAAAATATAAAGTCCAAAACAAAGATTTAACTACTGGTTTATCTACAATATTTACACATCTGGATGAGTCTATCTATGAAAAATTTTCAACTTGAGAGGTGACATAATCAATCTTGAAAGGAGATTCTTGTGCATTGAAACTACCCAAGAATGACTCTAAATAGTAGTTCCCAAGAATGTTATTGGTGAAGACCACCGATTCATTTTCCTCATCCAAGTCAGTTACTGAATATTTCATGTGCTTTTCTCAGTCAATGCGAATTTGATTAGGCTTACCATTGTAAGGAAGCCACATATGAGACCAGTCAGTAGCGAAATAACCATGTAACTTCTCTGACCAATCTCTGCTTAGAATTAAACCATAAAAGTCAGGAATATCAGCAACTAGTACATCAATGATTTGACAAACTTTAGCATTAGAAGAAAGTCTAATGAGAACATAATTGATTTCCCCTAACACTTTGACTTTGGTTCTATCGATTTGAATAATATGTACAGTAGACTTTTGGGGTTCAATGTTCAGTTTAAGACAAACTGAATAAGGCAATACATTTGAAGATGCCCCAAAGTCTACTAAGCAATTATGCACATTCTTATTGAATATTTCAAAGGTCAGAAGGAAAGGAGGAGTATGAGAGTTTGACCTATCTCCAATTAGGATGGCATCAGTGGGATCAATCTTATCTGAAGGATCAATGGGGGGTTTTCCTATTCCTTTAGAAGCTTTAGAAGTAACAACAATGGGCAAAGGGGATGTAGGAACTGCATTTAATTCTTTAAGTAAAAAATTATCTTGTTTCTTTAGTTTAGCTACTTCATAGAAGGAAATGTTAGCCTTGACCTTCTTCATATCCTCAACTATATTATATTCTATGGTGTCAGAAACAACCAGAGTTTTAGATGTAGATGGAGAATTGGAAGAAGATGGAATTGAATTGGAAGATGTAGAAGTGGATTTCTTAGGTGCAACTTTGTCCTTAGTACTAGGAGTAGAAGATTTCTGCTTTTGGGTTGATTGTGATGAATCTACAAGACCTTTACTCCATGTACTAACTGGAAAAGCTTCATTTTCTTATTCACTATCCAAAGTAGGAAGAATAAAGTCCCATAATCCCTGAAGTTTGGTTGTTTATTCATCTTAGGATTCATTGGAAGTTAATGTTGTTTCTTATTCATCCTCCTCTAGATCAGATTTAGTATTTAATATGACATTAGGAGGCTGAGGGTTTGCTTTTTGGGTTCTCCTAAAAGATCTGAAAGGTTTTTTAGAAGACTCAACTACCTGTATTTTGATTTCTACCATTTCATTCGACATCGATTTAAGGACCTTTTGTAATCCTTCTAGATCAAAAGGACCTTTGGGATTTTTCTTCTTTGGTCCCTCTCGGAAGATAATCTTCTTAGTTTTTCTTTCTTCTTGAGAAGTTTTCTTTTATAAGGCAAGAATTCTTTTTTCTACAGATATTGACTCTTTCATGTTATATACTAAAGTGGCTCTATTAGCCCTATCTACAAAAATTGTGATATTGGAAGGAAGAGAAGAAATATACCACTCAATTTGGACATCAACACCAGGTTTAGAGGTATTTGGAATTTTGTTTAACAATTTATTGAACCTAGAATTCAAATCCTTGATTTTCTCATTTGGATTGACTTTAAGGTTGGAGAGATCATTGATTAGAGTAGAAGTTGTGTGATCATCACCAAACTTAATAATAAAAAAATTCTTCAAATATATCCCATCTTGTGATAGATGTTGGTGGTGTTAGGTCCCTATACTACCAGTGTAACCCCTTATTGTTATTAGTGCAACCCCCTTATTGTATTATTGTGCCCATATAGTCCCCATGTTGTTATTATTATGCCCCATAGAAGCCCGCTATTGTTATTGTTGTGCCCCTACAATATTATTGTTATGTAGGTTGTGATTGTAATGGGACCACTTAGACTCATATATATAGAAAGGAGGTCTTATCATTTGTATCATCAAAGAATTGTTCATTTGTGTAATGTAAAGGAGGTTTCCCCCTCGAAGAGGCTGATTTTGAAGTTGTTGATCTATCTTTTCTTCTATTTTGTGAGTTGGTTGCCTAACATTTGGTATCAGAGCCTACATAACAATAATATTGTAGGGGCACAATAATAACAATAGTGGGATTCTATGGGGCATAATAATAACAACATGGGGAGTATATGGGCACAATGATACAATAAGGGGGTTGCACTAATAACAATAAGGGGTTACACTAGTAGTATAGGGAACTAGCAAGAAGAAATGAATCCGACCATATCTTATAATGCATTGGCAGGAATTACCACTCCTCAAACTCTCAAGATAGAAGGACATGTTATGAAGAAAAAGGTAATAGTGTTGATTGATTTAGGTAGTATCCATAATTTTACACAAGAAGGATGGATCATGGCGCATGTGTCCGGATTATAGGGAGATCAACAAGCTTACTATTAAAGATAAATTTCCCATTCCTATCATTGATGAATTATTGGATGAATTACATGGAGAAATTTACTTCACCAAGTTGGATCTTCATTCAGGATATCACCAAATCAGAATGAAGACTGAAGACATTCCAAAAACAACATTTAGAACTCATGAGGGTCATTATGAATTTTTGGTCATGCCTTTTGGCCTTACCAATGCACCTTCTACATTTCAACGTTTGATGAATTCCATTTTCAAACCCTTCCTTAGAAAATATGTGCTAGTATTTTTTGATGATATACTAATCTATAACAAGCCTTGGAAGGATCATGTTCAACATGTTGACAGGGTGCTCAAACTATTGGGGGAGAATCAACTATATGCAAAAAGCTCCAAATGTTTCTTTGGCGTACAAGAGGTGGAATATTTGGGTCATATTGTATCTCATGAAGGTTTTAAGGTAGACCCTAACAAAATTAAATCCATTAAGGAATGGAAAATTCCCACATCCATAAAGCATCTGTGAGGATTTCTCAGGTTGACAGGGTATTATCGAAAGTTTGATATGAATTATGGGAGAATAACATCACCTCTAACAACATTACTAAATAAAGATGCATTTTCTTGGACTCCATAAGCAATGAAGGCCTTTTATCACCTTAAAGAGGCAATGTGCCAAGCACTAGTCTTAGTTACGCCAAGCTTCACAAAAACCTTCATTGTGGAATGTGATGCCTCAGGAAATGGAATTGGTGTTGTTTTAATGTGAGAAGAAAGACCCATTGCTTTCAAAAGTCGTCCAGTCAAAGCAAAGTATTTACATAAAGCTATTTATGAGAAGGAAATGTTGGCAATACTACATGCACTTAAGAAATGGTGACCTTACCTGATGGGAAGACACTTCAAGGTAAAAACATATCATGATAGTCTTAAATATTTTTTAGAACAAATATTATCTTCAGAAGAACAACAAAAATGGGTCACAAAGATGTTGGGTTATGACTTTGAAATCCTCTACAAAAAAGGGAAGAAAAATGTTGTTGCAGATGCACTCTCAAGAAAGGATGAGGATGTGGAAGCATTGTTTGGTTCCATTCCTATTATCTAACCAGATTGGATAAACGAAGCAAGGGATGAATGAAAGAATGACAAAGAAGTGTGGGCACTCATTCAAAATTTGTAGCAAGACCCCAATACATCTGACACATTTAGCTAGAAAAATTATTTGTTATGGTACAAAGATTGCTTATACCTCTGTAAGAATTCCCAACTCAAACAAAAGATTCTTCTAGAATTGCACACCTCTCCCTTAGGAGGGCACTCCGAATTTTTAAAAACTTACCACAGGGTTAAGAAAGAATTTTTTTGGGATTGCCTTAAATCTTATATTCAGAAGTTTGTGGCAGAATGTTTAGTTTGCTAAAAAATAAAGTTGAGACAATTAAGACCCCGGGTCTGTTACAACTTTTATAAATTCCGAGTCAACGTTGGGAGGAGGTTTCAATGGATTTTATCACAGGTTTACCCAAGTCTGAAGGAAAGAGTTTCATCATGGTGGTAGTTGATAGACTTACAAAGTATGCACACTTTTTTGCATTATCTCATAGATTTAAAGCCAGTACAGTTGCTACTACATTTATGGAAACAATTCAAAAGCTACATGGAAACCCAAAGATTATTATAAGCGACAGAGATCCCATTTTCGATGGAAATTTTTGGACAAAATTATTTTCTTGTTGGGTACTCAATTAGCTCATAGCTCATCTTATCATCCTCAATCTGATGGGCAAACTGAGATAGTGAACAAATGTTTGGAAGGATATCATCATTGCTTTGTATTTGATAAATAGACACAATGGGTCAAGTGGTTGCCTCTAGCTGAATGGTGGTACAATACTTCCTTCCATACTGCAGCAAAAATGACCCCATTTATGGCACTTTATGGATATCATCCACCATCCATCACATTATATTTAAAAGAAAATTCTATGGTTCAAGCAGTGGAATATCAAATCGAGCATCAACGACAAGTTCTCAAACTCTTAAAGGATAACCTCACTTTGGCACAAAATATAATGAAACAACAAGCAGATCAACATCGCAGCGAAAGAAGTTTGATGTATGTGACTGGGTATTTCTATGACTAAAACCATATTCCTCAAGCAAGCTAAGAAGGATAATAAATTATCACCAAAGTATTATGGTTTGTGCAAGGTGTTACAAAAGATTGGTACTATTGCATACAAATTGGAGCTTCCTGCATCTTCCTGAGTGCACCTAGTTTTCCATGTTTCATGCTTAAAGAAGGTTATAGGTGAGAAGATCCCAAATCAAACAATATTTTCAGAACTTGATGAAGAAGGAAAAATCATATTGGAACCTAAAGAAATCACAGAAACAAAAAATCAAAAGCTATGAAATCAATCAATTTCAGAGTATCTCATCAAGTGGAAGAACTTACCCATTGAAGATTCCACATGGGAGGGTGAGATTTTTATACAGAAGCATCCAAAACTACTCAAGCATTAAGGACAACAATTTTTGGAGAGGGGCATGTTAGGTTCTTATGCTACTACTGTAACCCCTTATTGTTATTAGTGAAACCCCCCTATTGTATTATTGTGCCCATATAGTCCCCATGTTGTTATTATTATGCCCCATAGAAGCCCACTATTGTTATTTTTGTGCCCCAACACTATTATTGTTATGTCGGCTCTGATTGTATTGGGACCGCTTAGACTCCTATATATAGAAAGGATGTATTGTCATTTGTATCATCAAAGAATTGTTCATTTGTGTAATGTAAAGGAGTTTTTCCCCTTGAAGAGGCTAATTTTGACGTCCTTGATCTATATTTTCTTCTATTTTGTGAGTTGGTTGCATAACAGGTGGTAATGAGAAGTACCAAGAACCTGCATATCCTTCAAGGGTGTATGGAAATAATCTTACCACAAAATCTTCTTCTACCACTCCATTAAGATTAATGGGAAGCATAAAATTATGGAGATGTTCTTTAGCAGCGAGTCCATCGTCAGGATTAAATTTTGGTAACCATCTTTCGGGATGCTTAGGTAGAGGATGGAGAGGTAATGCCATTTGAACAGCTCGAGGACTAGTCCATGGTCTCACTGCTGGTGGGTTTTGTTGTCTCCTTGCCATTATGGGAACTTGAGTAGAAGGAGTTGTAATAGTAGAAGAGGCTGACTATGTGGAAGAAGAAGTAGCCCCTGTGTTAGTGTTGGTTGAATCAACACTAGTTGATTGAGAAGGGAGAGAATGAAAGGGAGGATTAAGCGGAGGAGAGAAAAATGGTGATGAGGTATGAAATGAAGGTGTTTGAGGTGGAGTAGATGATAAAATCTTGCTAGTGGATGATTGAGCTTAGGGATTTTCATCTTTCTTCGGTGGGAAGGTAAGGGAAACTCAAATGGAGTAACCCCAAGTTTCTCACTTTGGGAATGAGTCAAAATATGAGTAGATTGAAAAGATGAGGAAACACTACTTTCAGACAACTCAGATTGTTGTGGCTTTTCTTCTGAAATAGAAATTCCTTCTAATTTCTAAATTAAAGTTTGAACTTCAGGTATCTCCTAAGAAGGACGTTGATCAGATGACTTAGGTAGTGTGCTAGGAGACTTTGTGGTTATTTTCATAGCTTCCAGTCTAGGAGTAGGTGATTTGGAATGGGATATAGAAGTTAGGGGAGATCTTGAGGGGGAGTGACTCTTTAGATGTCCTTTTGACGTGGGATCAAACCTCTTTTCCATTCATAGTCAGGGCCCTCCTTCTAGCGCAAAAAAATTTGAAGGCTCAAAATGTCGATGCCTCAACATCGGGGATAACCACCTGGTTGGGAAATTGAAAACCATTCCTTTTCCGTTTGGCATAGTGGCTCCGACTGGGGATATTGGGACCAGTTTCCCTTTAAAAGTATATAATTGAATTTGAAGTATAATGTGGGTGAAATGGATGCGATGAATAGAAATACAAGAGTATATATATATATATATATATATATATATATATATATATATATATATATATATGACTAAATATGTGTGATTGAAAGATTCTCTAATATGCTAAACAATATAGATCATCTAACGATTCAAGAATCAAGTGCAAGAAAGATAATTAATTTGATTAAATAGTTAATGAAATTAATTGTTTATACATATCACATATAATATTTCGTTGTTTTCGCACTGCATTCAAAAATAACAACTTCGTACTCTTTAATAGTGAATAAGTATTCAACCGCATATAAGATCATACATAGAAAAATAGTAAAGAAAAGGTGTAACTATTAATCAAATATAAACACAACAATAACACAAAGATAATAATACTCGATATATCAGTGCTCTTCTCATAAGAAAAACAGTCTTGGTTCAACTTTCCTATTAAGATGATTCAAAAGGTACAATAGTGCAACTCTCTTAAGTCTTATTTACAAAAATTCAAAACCCCTTTCTAAAAGACATGAAAGGGTATTTATAATTAAAGGATCAACTGTAAAAATAGAAAATACTTGAAATTTTGAGGAGGTTCAAACAAACCATCCTTGAAATAAAATTAAAAGATAAAAATAGAGTCTAATGGAACAAATCATCCAAAATGAGAAGCTTCTTGTCCTTTCATTTTCTATCTGAGTTCATAGATATCTATCATCAAATTTAATTCATAGGATGAGCTGGGTTTAATCGCACCTGTCCCACATAAACCGAATCTGAGAGTGTTGGGAGCATATGAGCAGTTGTATTGGTTAAACACCGTAACATAAGCCATTGGCTATCTGGTTTAACCAAGTGTTTCCAATAATGTTCAAAAGTTAGCTTAGATAACTTTTTGATGTTATCTGCCTTCGTCTTAGACCAATCCTACCAATGTTTCATTAGTATTTTGACATCTGGCAATGCGTCTAGAGGGAATTCTTGAATCAAATTAGCATTGAAAAGATTCTCGCAAATGGTTTCAGTGAGGTTGTTTGAGACGTCCCTTGTGCTAAATATGGCTACCTCTGCCTATTTCATTTTCATATCCCAGTCCCGAAAAACTATTTCCTTCTGTGAATCCTGAATCCTTGGAGGATCGGTTGCTATGCCATCTGCGTTGTCCTGCCAGGAATATAGTCAGAAATATTTTCTTCAATGTCATCGAAGTATGTCCTCAAACTGAACAATTGATTCATCAATGAATCACTTGTCTTACACAGATCATTGAGTGTTGTTAACTTCTGGTAGAAACCAACTTGTTGTTGACCAAGGAGAGTGTTAAGCTCCCTTGCTTCTTTCTTGAAATATTCAAGCTTAGGGTTATCTTTGAGTTGATCAATCTTGAGCTGTAGTTGTTGCAATTGGTAATTATTTCTTTTGATGTCAGCATCATGTTGAAGCTTCATCTCATCAAAGATTTTCTACAGTTGGGTTACATGTGCCTACCATCCCTCATAAATACTCTATTTTGTATTCAGTAATGCCTATTCTAATTGAAGGATCTTGTCAGCCTTCTCCTTGATCAACTGTTGTACTTCTAAGGCTTTATCCATAGTGGCTATAGCATATGCTCCTGCGAACTGCAATAGCCTTGTTAGATCATTGGCAGGGTCAGCTTATGTATCCTTCCAAACAATATCCAATGGTATATTTCGTGAACTAATGCTTAGGACTATTCAGTTCTTTCCCCTTCCTCTGTATGCTCGTGACAAACCTATGCTTTGGACTATAAAATACATCTAAAGGAGGAATTTATTCTATTTTGAGCACAACTTCGAATGTAGGGTGAGTCAGAATGATTTAAAGGTGATTAATATTGGCTACTTTATCTAAAGACTCAATAGTGAGTGGCACCTTCTTTGTAATGTCAGGATTCTTAAGAGTTTCTTTTGGAAATGAGGTTTGTGCTTCCTGTGATGTTGTATTAACGATTTTATCAAATTGTTCCCATACCTTATCTAGCTCACTGGTAGACGGTGACTCCTCAGTCTGCTGTGTCGATGTTGTGCGTTCTTTATTTCCCGGATTGACTTTGGGATCCTTTGAAACCTGGGCCAAAACTTGTTCTTGCTGTGAAACTGATTGTGAAATCCCTAATATATCAAGGGAGAGATTCTCTAACCTTGAACTCCTCTCTGAACTTGATTAATTCTTCAGGGCTCAAGCGAGCTTTGGCTAACATTTCTACCTTTTGATAGTCTCGGTCTATTTCAAACAGGTCATCGAAATCATCAGGCTCGTGCTGAAATTGCCGAAATTTGACCTGAGCTATGAAATTATGGGATACCTTGGCTGGATCATACTACCTAGGCCGAACAGTGGGAAATTTCATACACAATATATTATCAATTTCAAGCATTGCATGCCTAAAATTATCTAAAGTAAAAACTCCATAGTGAATAGGAAAAGATGGTCAGATAGACATTTTGGCTCCCTTAAGGTATTTGGCTAAGTCGTTGCCCGCAATTTGATGGGAAAATTCTTGGGCTAAGAGATTTTCAGGTACATAGAGAGGGAGGACATGAGGGGAAGCTAGGCTTCCATAAATCCTAACATAGGTGAATAATTCCTCTCCAAACCATTTTCCTATAGCTGTAAGGTCATCCAAAGCTTCTCTTGAAAACCTAGGAGGTCTTTCATAAAAAATGACTTGGTACAAGGGTAACATCATTCCATGATAGATTTTATAAAAATGGGGTTGGTAATTGGACTCCCAGAGGATTTTATGGTAAATATGGATCAGGGTAGGGTCTTCAAGGGTCCATTTCCATCCCATATATGGAAAGTCAAAGGTGAAACACACTACGTCCATAATATAAGCACTCATGTAGAAAGGGGGCACGGTCCTGGTAGTAATATTGTGCTTGCTTCAATAGGCTAGGATCTGGGAGACTAGATTTTTGGATAGGATAGTGGCCCAATCCATAATATAGGCTTCAGAGGCAGCCTCCATTAGGGGAACCCATTCTATTGTGAATTTTTGTGTATTAGGTTTCCCAAAAAGTCTACACATCATAGCAACAATGTGACAATGAGGAACAACAAGGGAGGCTACATAATACATACGCTTGTCTTCATGTTTGTGCTTTCTCGGCTCGTGCCTCCGCTGCCTTATCGGGTTCGATTGAACTTCATTTTCTGCGGAAAAATTTTGAAAAAATTGTGCATTATAGATTTTCTGTAGCTTTGGCGAATGATACATCCTTCTTAAATATTCATCTTTAAATGACCCAATTAGCATCTATGTCCTCAGGGTTATGAAGGTTCTATCTGCAATGTTCACATCGTCAATAATCCATTTGACCAAATCAATGTATGGCATAATGTTTGGCCGAGCCGTAATTCGATGAAGATAGGAATTGGCAACGTCTTCCCAGGTGGTTTCTGAAGTCGATGTAGATTCATCTAGTGTTGTGACTTGTCTTGTAACTACTCTGGGTTCTTCTTCTTCAAATAGTTTATATATTGCTTCCCAAGAAGAACACCTGGAGTCTGTAGTGCATGTCATATCAGAGAACAAATGGAGGCATTTCAGTAACCTCTACAGTAAGGGGAGATGGTTGCGGTGGCACCTTTGGTTTCTTGTTCTTCTCTTGACAATGCACCTGAGTTTTGTTTATTGAGACTACCCTGCAACAGAGAGAATGCGGAGAATAAGGAGAAAAGCTTAGAATTAGAAACTTAAGGCAAGAATGGTGAAATAGCATGAAAACAGGCATTTTACATAAAATCTTGAAACACTAAATGAGATCAATCAAATCATGTACATTATCGAGAACCATCTATACTATTATAACTAACCATAAATGAAAAATCATGGGTTCACGTGTTCTTTGTACAGGTCAATACCCTACTGGCTTCTTTACTGCAATTAGAGATATGTGAAGACCAATTTTATGATGTAGGAATGGAGCTACATTCCTCCCATGGTACTATAAAACCTAATATTATAGAAGTATAAGAAATCACATCGGGTTGAGATATTATGACACAATTTGCAAATAAATTTTGGGTTTCAATTTTTTTTTAAATTTTCATTGGCATCGGTATTTCAACAAACGTTCTAACAGTACATGATGTCGCCACTATGGAAAAATTATCTGAAAAAAACTCGGCGTAGGCATTAGTCTTGCGATGCAGGCTTTTAAAACATAGGATGACACCACAATGGAAATTTTGTCAGAAAAAACTTGGCGTAGGCGTCGGTCTTGCTACTCAGGTTTCGACAACACAGGACGTCACCATTGAGAAAATTTGTCTAAGAAAACTTAGCATAGATGTTGGTCTTGTGATGCAGGTTCTGACCGAACAAGATAATGCCAGTATGGAAAATTTGTTGGAAAAGACTCGGTGTAGGTGTCAGTCTTGAGACGTGGGTTCTTACTGCTCTGAACGTCACCATTATGGAAAATTTGTGAGGAAAACTCGATGTACAAATCAGTGTTTCGAAAAACATTTATGACAACAGGTAACAATTTTCACGATGATAACGTTCGACACCATGTCACTATATCAACACATATTTCATCGAATTTATGATGGGTATGTGGAGGACTCTTGATGAAAGTGGTTTCCTTGGATCACTGAGGTTACGACGATGTTTTGCGTCAGAATTTTGATGAAAACTTAGGATGTCAAAATTTTAACTGCAAGACATGTGATGTTTACTAGAATATGTATTTGTCATGAGAGCAATGAGATGGGTCGTAATAACAACCGAAGTCCATCAAAAATTGAGTGAATGTGTAGTAGTGATTAATCATCAATTTATCTTTTCCAACCATCAACATGTCATCAACATATAATAATAAGAAAGAAATTTCCATTTTCATCTCTTTTAATGTATGTACAATTATCTACATTTAATATTTTAAAGCCATGATTAAGCATAAAAGATTCAAACCTTTTATAGAATTAACGAGGATCCTGTTTCATCCCATGTAGACTCTTCTTTAACTTGTAGACCAAATTTTCTTTTCCCTTTTTAACAAAACGTTATGGTTGTTCCATAATTATATCCTCTTCCAAATCTCCATGTAGAATGGTTTCCTTGACATCTAGTTTCTCTAATTCTAAATACAAAATAGTTACAAAACCACGTACTACTCATATTAATGACATTTTAACAACTAGGAATTTTTTTCCTTAAAGTCAATACCTTGATTTTGTCCAAATCCTTTCACCATTAGTCTTTCTTTGAACCTTTGTTTAGTTTCCTTTCCTTCATGTTTTATTCAGTACACCCAGTTATTATTTAATACATTTTCCCCTTGTGGCATTTCAACCAAATCCTGTGTCTTGTTGTGATGTAGGGATTTTATCTCGTCTTGTGTATCCTTTTTCCACTTCATACCATTTTCTCATTCACATGCATCCTGCAAAGAGTAAGGGACACCTTCATTAGAAAAGAAAATATATTCTAAGGAAAAATACCTTTGTGAAGGTATATGTGGCCTGGTAGACCTACAAACTAATAAATTTTGTGGCAAGATTTCTCTTAATGGTTGTTGATTTTGTTCTTAATATTCTTCTTCTTCTTGTTCCTCATTTTCATTTTGTTGCAAATTATTTCCATGAATTCATTCATGTAGTGTTGGTTGATTTTCATATTGTTCCTGAACAAATTTTTGTGTCTCCACACCTTTTTCAACAACTTTAAACATTTTTTCTTCAATAAAAATGACATCCCTACTTCTGATAGTTCTCTTTTTAGAGGGTTGTACAAAATATAACTTAACTCAATATCAACATATATCTTAAGAAAAAACATTTAAATGACTTTTCATCCAACTTAGACCTTTTTTCTTTAAGAATATGCACTTACACTTCACTATAAAAAAATATTCAAGTGGGTGTAGCATAAATGTTTACGAGTCCATACCTCTTTTGGAATGGCACCATCAAGTGAAGTTGTGGGAGAGTGATTTATTAAGTAACATGATGTGCAAACAACTTCTTCCCAAAAATATTTAGGAAAACTAGAAATTAAAAGCATACATCTCACCTTTCCATTATTTTTGAATTCATTCTCTTAGTTGTTCCATTTTGTTGTGGGGTGCAAGGAACTATTTTTCATACTTTATTCCATATTTATTGCAATATTCTTCAGAGGCCTTGGAACAATACACCCCACCATTATCAATTCTAATGCATCTCAATAATCTATTCATTTCCCTTTAAACAACCACATGAAATTTATAAAAGGTATCTAAGACTTTATCTTTGATTTCAATAGGGAAATCCCACACCTTCTTTGATGCATCATCAATAAAAGTAACAAAATAAGCATCTCCTTCTAGTGATTATATATTAATTGGGCCATGAATATCATAGTGTATAAAATCTAATATTTTTATATCCCTCTGAGGCCAATCTCTTATAAATGATACCCTTTTATGTATACCCATAATACAATTTTTGCAAAATTTAACTTATGTATCTTTTATATTAGGCAAAAGCTTTTTCTTAGCAAGAATTTTTAGGCCTCTTTTAGTCATGTGCCCAATTATTTTGTTCTGCAAATCTATTGTAGACTCCTCCTTTGTAACAATTTAAAATTTGAATTTTGCAAGCTTAATTTTAAGTTGTAGAGAGTGCATATTTTCTACTCTTTTGCGATAACTAGTGAACCTTTTACAATTTTCCATTCTCCCTTTCCAAACACCATATGGTAGCCTTCATCATCTAACTTTATAGCTAAAAAACAAAATCTTCCAAGCTTTGGTAAATGCCTATCCTACTTAAGAAATAAAATATAATTATCTTGTGCCTTTATGGGAACATCTCCTATTCCTTTAATATCAAAAAGAATTTTATTGCCCAAGCAAATCTTACCCATATTATTAGATGTATAAGAAATAAAAATATATTTGCTTGGTGTAGCATGGTAGTAGGCTCCATAATCTTAAATCTAATCACTATCTTAATTGGATGTATAAAGGAATGCATCATCATAAGCAATAGTAATTAATACCTCACCTTATGTTTCCATGGTAGTGGTTTCTTCATTACTATTGTTATTGCTAGATATGGTTTGCTCCTTCTTTAATATTCAACAATCCCTTTTGATATGGCCAAGTTTCCTACAATGATAGCAAGTTATTTTTTCACGCGTAGAATTTGACCTCATTCTAGAGATTGATCTCCTTGATTTCCTTATGTCATGTTGTCTTCCACGATCACCAAAATTTACTCCCTCCATATTTGATATTTCTTCTACCATAGATTTCCTATGCATCTATTCGTTTAATAAACTATTAGAAACATCTTCAAAGCTTATTCTACCTTTTGGTGTTGCATTACTTATGGTGACAACCAAGTTCTTCCAAGTATTAGGCATAGAGATCAAGAGTCAAAGAGCTTCATTCTCACCATCAAACGTAATCTTCAATGAAGTGAGTTGGTTCACCACCCTTTGCAACTCATTTAGATGTTTAGCTACTAAACTCCCTTCCTTCATTTTAAGATTACATAACCTCTAGAAATTAGAAATAATTTATCGACTTTTGTGTCTCTTTCATATAAATCATCAAGCTTGTTCCATAAATATACAGTGGCATTCTCCTATGAAACATGAAAGTATACCGTTTTCACCAAATATTGTCGAATAGTAACAATTGCTTTTCGATCTAACTTCTCCCAATCTTCATCTTCTTAGATTTTCCCTTAATTGAAAAACTTATATCTTTGAGTGTGAGCATGTATTCCATCTTAAATATCCATATGGTAAAATTTACCCCAGTAAGAATTTCAATGCTTTTCATTGACTCCATTGAGCCACTTGTAAATAAAAATTACACACACTAAATCTCCAATAAAATATTTGCTTCGATTTCCATTGTTATATTTTACATAACAATCAATAAATTAACAAAAATAGATCTAAGATCAATAATAAATTTGTAAATCCAATAATACAATATTTATCATAAATAAAATAACACATGCAATCGAGAAAAAAGAAACACAAATTTTATGTAAAAACCCAGGTATATAGTAAAAAAAACCAAAACCACTAGAAAAAATCAATAACTCTTTTATTACTATCAAAAATTACATAAGCTTTAGCTTGTGAGCCCAACTCCCAATTTACTTTGACACCATGAATGAACTCATTCTTATTTATAGAAAAATTATATATCACATTCAAGGAAAATCATTCATTACATTCGAAAAAAAGTCTTTATTACTTTTGAGAAAAAATCTTTGTTACATTCAAAAATAAATCTCTATTAATTAATTAAAAAATATTATTTTATATATTTAAACTCACACATAAAAATATAATTTTTATATATTTGCACTCACACATAACATAACCATTGTGATTTGGTAACTAGTCAGACCTTTCTTGTCAACGAATTGGGTTGATTACCACCTCATTTTACCCTTTTTTGGGTGGGTCACTTTGGCCAACTAATTTAATCATCGGGGTGTGGACCCATTGAATAGCGTCGACATCGGGTTCAAAAATAACTAGTGTCGATGTTGAGCCCAAAAGGTATGTCGTGGGGTGGGTAGGGTATAAATTTATAAATTTGGTGAGAACTCCTATATGTCATTTGTCATTTAAATTTTTTTATGCTTCTTTTAAAATGTTTTCCGTATAAAGTTTTATTTTTATTTCTAATCATGATTTAAATATCATTTGTTATATGTTTTTGTTAATTTTATTATAATTATTGCAGTCATATATATGGAATTTCTATAAAAATCAATTTATAAAAAATATCAAAACACTTATTTCATGATATATTTTATATTGATGAAATTAAAAAAACTATAAATTCCATATAGTTTTTTGATTAATTAGGCCGGAGAAAGAAGAAATGAATCCGACCATATCTTGTAAAGCATTGGCAAGAATTACCACTCAAACACTCAAGATAGAAGGGCATATCAAGAAGAAAAAGGTTCAAGAAGTGAAAGATCACATCGAGAAAGAAGAAATGAATCCAAGAATTGTTCATTTGTGTAATGTAAAGGAGGTTGCCCCGTCAAAGAGGCTGAATTATAAGGTGTTGATCTATCTTTTCTATCTTTTTGTGAGCTGGTTTCATCGAGCATCAACAACAAGTTCTCCAACTCTTAAAGGATAACCTCGTGTTGGCACAGAATAGAATAAAACAACAGGCAGATCAACATCACAGCAAAATAAGTTTTGATGTAGGTGATTGGGTATTCCTAAGGCTACAACCATATAAACAAATGTCCCTCAAGCAAGCTAAGAAGGATAATAAATTATCACCAAAGTATTATAGTCCATACAAGGTGTTGCAAAATATTGGTACTATGGCATGCAAATTGGAGCTTCCTACAGCTTTTCGAGTGCACCCAGTTTTCCATGTTTCATGTTTAAAGAAGGTTATAGGCAACAAGCTCCCTGTTCAAAAAATATTGCCAGAACTTGACGAGGAAGGAAAAATTATATTGGAACCAGAAGCAGTCACAGAAACAAGAATTCGACAACTACGAAATCGATCAATTTCGAAGTATCTCATCAAGAGGAAGAACTTATCCGCTAAAGATTCCACATGGGAGGATGAGAATTTTATACAGAAGTATCCAAAACTACTCAAGCATTGAGGACAACACTTTTTTGAAAGAGAGGGGCATGTTAGTTCCATTAATACTAGTGATTACCCCATTACTATTGTAGTTGTATCCTTTATTAATATTGTTGTGCCTCTATTGTCCCCATATTGTTATTACTGTGCCCCATAGAATCCCTCTATTGTTATTTTTGTGTCTTTATATTATTATTGTTAGGTCGGCTGAGTTATATTTTGACTCCTTAGACTCCTATATATAGAAAGGAGGTTTTGTCATTTGAATCACCAAATAATCATTCATTTGTGTAATGTAAAGGAGGTTTCCCCCTCGAAGAGGCTGAATTCTAAGGCGTTGATCTATCTTTTCTATCTTTTTGTGAGTTGGTTTCATAGCAATGGGGCATAATAATAACAACAAGGGGAGTATATGGGCACAATAATACAATAAGGGGGTTGCACTAATAACAATAAGGGATTACACTAGTAGTATAGGGAAAAGAAATGAATCCGACCATATCTTATAATGCACTGGCAAGAATTACCACTCAAACTCTCAAGATAGAAAGACATATCATGAAGAAAAAGGTAATAGTGTTGATTGATTCGGGTAGTACCCATAATTTTACGCAAGAAGGATGGATCATGGCGCATGTGTTCAGATTATAGGGAGATCAACAAGCTTACTATTAGAGATAAATTTCCCATTCCTGTTATTGATGAATTATTGGATGAATTACATGAAGCAATTTACTTCATCAAGTTGGATCTTTGTTCAGGATATCACCAAATCAAAATGAAGACTGAAGACATTCCAAAAACAACATTTAGAACTCATGAGGGTCATTATGAATTTTTGGACATGCCTTTTGGCCTTACAAATGCACCTTCTACATTTCAACGTTTCATGAATTCCATTTTCAAACCGTTCCTTAGAAAATTTGTGTTAGTATTTTTTGATGATATACTAATCTATAGCAAGTCTTGGAAGGATCATGTTCAACATGTTGAGGGGTGCTTAAACTATTGGGGGAACAACATCTATATGAAAAAATCTCCAAATGTTTATTTGGCGTACAAGAGGTGGAATATTTGGGTCTCATTGTATCTCATGAAGGTGTTAAGGTAGACCCTAACAAAATTAAATCCATTAAGGAATGGAAAATTCCCACATCCATAAAGCATCTGTGAGGATTTCTCAGGTTAACAGGGTATTATCGAAAGTTTTTTAAGAATTATGGGAGAAGAACATCACCTCTAACAACATTACTAAATAAAGATGCATTTTCTTGGACTCCAGAAGCAATGAAGGCCTTTGATCATCTTAAAGAGGAAATGTGCCAAGCACTGGTCTTAGCTACGCGAAGCTTCACAAAAACCTTTATTGTGGAATGTGATGCCTCAGGAAATGGAATTGGTGTTGTTTTAATGCAAGAGGAAAGACCCATTGCTTTCGAAAGTCATCCAGTCCAAGAAAAGTATTTACACAAAGCTATTTATGAGAAGGAAATGTTGGCAATAATACATGCACTTAAGAAATGGTGACCTTACCTGATGGGAAGACACTTTAAGGTAAAAACATATCATGATAGTCTTAAATAATTTTTAGAACAAATATTATCTTAAGAAGAACAACAAAAATTGGTCACAAAGATGTTGGGTTATGACTTTGAAATCATCTACAAAAAAGGGAATAAAAATGTTGTTGCAGATGCACTCTCAAGAAAGTATGAGGATGTGGAAGAATTGTTAGGTTCCATTCCTATTATCCGACTAGATTGGATAAACGAAGCAAGCGATGAATGGAAGAATGACGAAGAAGTGTGGGCACTCATTCAAAAGTTGTAGAAAGACCCCAGTACATCTGAGAAATTTAGCTAGAAAAATGATTCATTATGGTACAAAGATCGCTTATACCTCAGTAAGAATTCCCAACTCAAACAAAAGATTCTTCTAGAATTGCACACCTCTCCCTTAGGAGGGCACTCCAGATTTTTAAAAACTTACCACAGGGTTAAGAAAGATTTTTTTTGGGATTTCCTTAAATCCGACATTCAAAAATTTGTGGCAGAATGTTTGGTTTGCTAAAAAAATAAAGTTAAGACAATTAAGACCCCAAGTCTGTTACAGCCTTTATAAATTCCAAGTCAACATTTGGAGGAGGTTTCAATGGATTTTATCACAGGTTTACCCAAGTCTGAAGGAAAGAGTTTCATCATGGTGGTAGTTGATAGACTTACAATGTATGCACACTTTTGTGCATTATCTCATACATTTAAAGCCAGTATAGTTGCTACTGCATTTATGGAAACAATTCAAAAGCTACATGGAAACCCAAAGATTATTGTAAGTGACAGAGATCCCATTTTCAATGGAAAATTTTGGACAAAATTATTTTTTTGTTTGGGTACTCAATTAGCTCATAGCTCATCTTATCATCCTCAATCTGATGGGCAAACTGAGATAGTGAACAAATGTTTGGAAAGATATCTTCGTTTCTTTGTATTTGATAAACAGACACAATGGGTCAAGTGGTTGCCTCTGACTGAATGGCAGTACAATACTTCCTTCCATATTGCAGCAAAAATGACCCCATTTATGGCACTTTATGGATATCATCCACCATCCATCACATCATCTTTAAAAGAAAATTCTAAGGTTCAAGCAGTGGAAGATCACATTGATCATCAACAACAAGTTCTCGCACTCTTAAAGGATAACCTCACATTGGTGCAAAATATAATGAGATAATAGCCAGATCAACATCGCAGTGAAAGGAGTTTGATGTAGGTGACTGGGTATTTCTACGACTACAACCATACAAACAAATGTCCCTCAAGCAAGCTAGGAAGGATAGTAAATTATGACCAAAGTATTATGGTCTGTACAATGTGTTACAAAAGATTGGTACTATGGCATACAAATTGGAGCTTCCTGCATCTTCCTGAGTGCACCTAGTTTTCCATGTTTCATGCTTAAAGAATATTATAGGTGAGAAGGTCCTAGATCAAACAATATTTCCAGAACTTGACGAGGAAGGAAAAATCATATTGGAACCTGAAGCAATCACAGAAACAAAAAATAAAAAGCTATGAAATCGATCAATTTCAGAGTATCTCATCAAGTGGAAGAACTTACCCACTGAAGATTCCACATGGGAGGATGAGATTTTTATACAGAAGCATCCAGAAATACTCAAGCATTGAGGACAATAGTTTTTGAAGGAGAGGGGCATGTTGGGTTCTTATACTACAAGTGTAATCCCTTATTGTTATTAGTGAAACCCCCCTATTGTACTATTGTGCCCATATAGTCCCCATGTTGTTATTATTATGCCCCATAGAAGCCCACTATTTTTATTGTTGTGACCCTACAATATTATTGTTATGTATGCTCTTATTGTATTGGGACCACTTAGACTCCTATATGTAGAAAGGAGGTATTGTCATTTGTATCATCAAAGAATTGTTCATTTGTGTAATGTAAAGGAGGTTTCCCGCTCGAAGAGGCTAATTTTGAAGTCCTTGATCTATATTTTCTTCCATTTTGTGAGTTGGTTGCATAACAGGTAGTAATGAGAAGTACCAAGAACCTGCATATCCTTCAAGGGTGTATGGAAATAATATTACTACAAAATCTTCTTCTACCACTCCATTAAGATTAATGGGAAGCATAAAATTATGGAGATGTTCTTTAGCAGCGAGTCCATCATCAGGATTAAATTTTGGTAACCATCTTTCAGGATGCTTAGGTAGAGGATGGAGAGGTGATGCCATTTGAACAGCTCGAGGACTAGTCCATGGTCTCACTGCTGGTGGGTTTTGTTGTCTCCCTTCCATTATGGAAACTTGAGTAGAAGGAGTTGTAAAAGTAGAAGAGGCTGACTATATGGAAGAAGAAGTAGCCCCTGTGTTAGTGTTGGTTGAATCAACACCAGTTGATTTAGAAGGGAGAGAATGAAAGGGAGGATTAAGCGAAGGAGAGAAAAATGGTGATGAGATATGAAATGAAGATGTTTGAGGTGGAGTAGATGATAAAATATTGCAAGTGGATGATTGAGCTTCAGATTTTTTCATCTTTCTTTGGGGGTGTTATCACTCAGAATTTTCTCTAGAAGTTATTAGAAGAAAGAAAATGACTGAGGTAACCACAAGCCAACTTTTGGGCATAGTCTCTAGCCAACCTAAGCTCAAAGAGGGCTCTCTCTATATGATTTAGCTTTGTTTGATGGGATTTTAGGCTAGTTCTTAATGTTCATGGGCTTTTTTGTTTGTATTGAAGATTGGGTGGTGGGAGTCTTTAAACAGATGGATAGGATGATGTCTCTAGTCCATTGGTCTATGGAGTCAACAAAAGAGTAGCAGGACAGGATCAACTCACTAAAGGGACTATTCAAAGGGCAAGATAGCAGAGTAGAGTGCAAGTCTTAGGGCCAGAGGGGTGAAAAAGGTTTTAACTAGGGTGAGAGAGAAATTAAGAATTCTCAGACCAGGATTGAAACGAGGAACAAAGGGTAATCGGAAACAAAGGGCAATTAAGAATCCTTTGCTATAGATTATAAAGAAACAACCTAAACTAAGGAGCAATTAAGAATTCCTTAACTTAGATATCAGTAGAAAACATTTATTTTCCTAATTGTTATAACAGAGTGTAATTAAACAAATTTTGAGATAATACTCTAGTTATGGCATTCAGATTCAGATAAACATTATGGAAAAACTTTAAGAAAGATAACAACAACGTGAGAAAATACTTGTTTGCACTTCGCTCAACACATGAATCCTTTGAAATATCTGGTCTTTATTCATCAATCCAGCTTGCTGGCTCAATCAATGCTCCAGTGGATTTATAGTCTTTCGATCAAGAAGTCTATAGAAATGTCTAAGAATCCACACTACATACTTCGAATTGTGAAGTATTTATACTAAGGTTTCATTACAAATATCTCAAACTAACTTGAGATTTAATCTAGGAAATAAAGATATCTCCTCGCAGGAAGATAAATACAGCTATTGAACTGCTTTCATGTTGTCCCTTTGATTGTGGTATTGCTGGTTTTTATGGTTTGTTTTTGCCCTTTACGCTCTTTGTTGTTTGAATTGTCATGTTGGAAGCTTCAATTACTTTAGGCTTTCCTCTGATACTCTTTGACTCTGATACTCTTTGAATCTGATACTCTTTCACTCTGATGACCTATCTTTATCCTTCACTTTGTTTTTCCATTTTACTGTACAATTTAACCTTTACTATGTGTTTCAACAGTAAATTCTTTTATTTTTATGTGTATCACCATTGGGAAGTGGATATTGATCAATTCTCTGTATGTTTCATTTGTTTGTCTTCTAACTGCATTTTCAGTCTGGTTCCTCTGTTTTGACAATCAATGCTCTGTGTGAATGTTTTCTTCTCGGCTCTGTGTGTAACTGTCTTCTTCTCTATTCCTTGGGTAATGGTCTTATTCTTCTAAATATAGGCTTTTTGAATACGTTTCTTGTTGAGTCTTGGAGTAAACAAGTTCTGCGACTAGTATCAAAATTGTTTATCCAAGCTCTGGTCTTCGAGTGATTACTTGCAAAATTCGACAATAATTAAGAAAACATAGGTTTGGCAGGAAAATAAACTGATGGCTTTCTGGCATAGGGATGCCCAAGGAAGGAGTTGTGTCAGTGTTTTAGACATAAATGGAGTTGGAATTGTGTTGCAGAGGTTTAGGGTGGCACCGAATGGTTTAATGGGTTTATACTGTGAAACGGGCAAAAGGCACGAAAACAAAGGTTTTCAGGGTTTTAAGCTTAACAGGCAACTTTTTTAAATATGGCGTGAATGTTTATATTTATGGATAATAGGTGGTTTATCGGGTTGGTGGGGAGGCGGTATTAAGGGTCGTCGTACCGCTTATGAGGCAAAAGCAGTTTTTAGGAGGGGTCACCTGATATACTCTAGAGCATGACACGTAGCCTTCGCAGGGTCGGGGAAAGCCGCCTTATCGAGTGAGTAATGTTCGGCCATCGGGCGTGGTCGATATGGCCGTGGACCATTGGATGAGTCGAATGTTGATCGGACAACAGTCAAGTGATGGGAAACGTGCAAGTGATAAAAGCTTGGGCTTGGGGGGGGGTAGGCTTTAAACCTTGGCTGTATGATATTATTTAAGGTATAATCATGAATTAACAATGATCGGGCGAGGCTTAATAAGGGATTTTAACTCTTTGGGTAAAGGTCGGGCGTCGGGTAAGGCCGATACGGCTACGCATCATTGGATTAGGGTGTAGTTGATCGAATGGTGGTCAGGTCGTGAAATAGCATGGAGGAAATGTACAGAGGCTTAAGGGGGGCCCAAAACTTTAATCAGAAGTGATTTGTGTTTATTTGGGTTTAATGGGGGATTTATTTGTTTTGTCAAGATAAGGGGTAAATGTATTAGTTTCTATTAAAACTAAGGGTTGGGGGTATTTACATAGCGATTTAGTTAATATACGAGAAAAGGGTTATATCGGGAATTATATAATAAATTTAATAATCAATATGAAATGCGATGGGCGGAGTGGGTTTTTGAGCGAAAATGGATTTACATGGGGGGTTTTTACTTTTCCAAGGCAAATGGTGTTTAACCTTAAGAAAAGGGGTTTTCTTAGGGTGATGAGGGGAAATGGATTTTATGAAGGGGATTCTAACACTTGTGTCCATAAGTCATTAAGCCGAGGGTCTGGTCCCACCAAAAGTCAGAGAAATTCTCTGAGCCTCTTTGACTTGTAGGATTAAAAATACTAGAACATTCTTGTAGATAGGGAATTTGTAAGTATAGGGGAAAAAGGAATGAAGGGGAGTTAATCACATGAACTTGTAAACCTTTGTCTTTGCTTCCATAGTTGACCATACATGTTGAAAGATGTGTATAAGTGTGATGTATGTGCTTTGATCCAATTAACTTTGTAGTTCAACAACCTTTCTTCTACTTACCCATTTCTTACCCTAACATGTTTTCTTCATTTCTTTGGGTGCATTTAGGCTAGCAAACCCTTATTCATGTATTTTTCCTTTGAAAATTAATATATCTAATTCTAACCTTATATCATCCAAGGGCTCAAATTAAGCTTATGAGCTCCTTTTATTTTCTCTACCTACCTAATGATCTGCTAAGATTAAACTATTTGGTTAGATTTTATTCTCTAACTATAAACATAAAATTCAATGCATGAAATAACCAAGATTAAAGAGTTTAATTACCATGGATTGTGGCATGAATAACAAGTTGCACACAATCATTATTATGCATAAAAGTAAATAGTAGTGGCATTTAGACTTCCACACTTTCATGGCCTCTTTTTGTTTTTGGGGTTCATATATTTTCATTTTTTGACCTTCTCTTATTCTTTTTGTCCTTTGATTTTTCTTTTAGGACATACACTCTTTACATTTTTAATTTTTATAATATGGAAAACATTTGCAGAAAGCAATCGTATGTACAATATTACAAGGCTTAACCTTAGTCATTCAAAATTATGACTCCTATTGGTGTAGGAACCTAACAGTGGCTCCACTTGGGGATGGCATTTCCTTGTGAAATTTCAAGAACTTTAGAGATCAGTAGCCTTTGAATTGTTGTTGATGTTTCCTTGCAAAGTGTCCTTCTATGAATCTGCATTATTAATACTTATGATAGTGAATCTTTTAAATCTTAGGGCCTTCTCTTCGAGCTTCAACCTCAAAGATCACCATCCAATCCAAACTAGACTTTTGAAAATAGAATATGTACAAATGAAAATTAGTAATTAGGTTCAAAGTAATGCTTTAGCATTTGACCATTCACTGGGCCACCTTCTGCATCTGTACCATCAATTTCTCTCAAGAAGAAAGCATTATTTCCTCTATAAGCATAAATGAAATAGGTACCTTTCCATAGGAAATCAAATTTCCCATGTTTTCCTTTATCTTCCCTCCTAGTCCCACTTGAGCACTTTTTCACCAATGTAGAAATCTTCAGCCTTAGTTCTCTTATCAAAAATCTTCTTGATCTTTTCTTGCACAACTTGAGACCTGACATATACCTCTTCTATTGTTTGTTGTAGATGAATAGTTTGGTTGATTCTTCTTTGGATACTATTTGGTTCAACCTGCATTTCTTGAAGTATCTTCATTACCGGTACTCTCAAAGAGGATGCAAAGACAACTTCCATTCCATAAACTAGTTGATAGGGAGAAGTGCCAATTGATTTCTTAGTAGTCAATTTGTCTGCCCATAAGGCATTGACTAGCTTTCTATTCCAAGTTTTCTTATTGTCCTATAGTAACTTCTTGATGATATTTAATAGGCTTTTGTTTGAGGATTCATCCAATCCATTACCTTGACGATAATATGTTATGGAATGGCCAAGGGTGATATGGTATTTATTGCAGAAATCTATCATTCTTTTGGATTTAAAGGCTGTTGCATTTTAGTAATGAGCTTAGTTGGACATCCAAATCTTGATAGAATAATGTTTTCAAGGAAGGTTATGATAAAAGTGTATGTGGCTTGCCTTGAAGGTATGACATCTATCCATTTTGTGAAGTAGTTTGTGGCTGTAAGGATCCATTTGTGTTGGGCAGAGGAGGGTGGGTGAATTTCACCAATGAAGTCTAGACCCCATTATTGAAAAGGTATTTCAGCAGAGATTGGCTTGAGGAGTAAAGGTAAGAGCTTAAAGGTGTCCTCCACAATCACCTGCATGAAACTCTTGTAAACCTTTGTCAGATTCTTCTTTTAATAATCAATTGAGAAGAATATCTTCATGATCTCCCCAAAACAAAACATTGTCTAATATACAAAACCTTAAGGATTTCATCTTCAAAAACCTTCTTTTAGTCCTAGATAATTCAGGAGGAGCTTCTAAATTCAATAAAACATAAATAATATCATCATACCAAGGTGATTCAAGAAAGGCCTAGCTGATTAGTGGAGTCTCCATCTCCTCTTCATTATCTATTGTTGTAATAAAGTTTATATCCAAGGGCTGACAGTTAGATTCAGCCATGAGCTTGGCTAAACCTTGGCCCTTGATTAACTTAGTAGGTTTGATTTCTATATCATACTCTAAAATAGTAGCAATCCACTTTCCCCTATTTCCATTAGGACCATCCTAAGTTAGGATGTCTTTAACTACTGAATTGGGAATGTAGGCTACTATGTGAGAATATAAGATGTATACCCTAAAATCCTTAATGGATTTGACTAAAGCCAAGGCCTATTTTTCCATTATGTTATATTTAAAAGGGACATCTCTCAAGGATTTGCTGCAGAAAGCAATGGGTTGTTCATAGCCCTGGTCATTTTTCTATAATAGGACAACAACTATTGTGTGCTCATAAGCAAAGGAAAACAAGATGAAATCTCTGTCAAATTTAGGACTGATTAATATAGGTGTTTTAGTTAATGCTAGGTTGATGTCTTCAAAGGATTTCTTAGCCTCAATAGTCCATTTTATGGTGGAGTCTTTTTTCAGCATGTTTTTTACTGATCTAATTAACTCTGCTAGATTAGATATAAATCTTCTAAGAAAATTAATTTTTTCTAAGAAAGCTTGTAATTCTCTAATGTTCCTATGGTGTCTTATTTGTAAGATGGCTTCTATTCTTGCAAGATCTATTCTTATACCATCTTTTGAAATTATTTGACCTAACAACTTTCCTTCCTCTAACCCAAATAGTGACTTTTTGGGGTTCAAGGAGATTCCAAACTTCCTGCATTTAATAAAAACTTTCCTTAGATGATCCAAATGTTGATTGTTAGACTTTGAAAATACAGTAATATCATCTAGATACATCACAAGGAAATCATGAATTTTTTTAGCAAAGTCTATATCCATAGCCCTCTAGAAAGTGGCTTCTGCATTCATTAGCCCAAAAGGAATTTTCACATACATAAAAGTGCCCGAAGGAGTAGTAAAGGCAGTTTTGGGTTGGTCATGTGGATGAACTAAGATTTGATTATAACTAGAAAACCCATCCAACAATGAGATTCTAGTTGATCCAACTACTGTCTATAAAATGTGATCCATTTTGGGGAGAGGGTAATTGTCTTTTAGTGACACTTTGTTAAGGTTTCTGAGATCCACATAGAGTATGATCTCACCAGTTTTCTTTCTAGTTGGCACCAAGTTTGAGACCCAATCAGAAAATCTAATTGGGGCAATTATTTTGGCATCATACATCCTCTGAATTTCTTTTTCAATTGCAGGTAATAAGACAGGATTGATCCTTCTTAGTTTTTGTTTGAAAGGCTTTTGATTTTCTTTAATACGAATTGTGTGTTGGATGATGTTGGTGTCATAGGATTTAAGGTCCTCATAACTCCAAGCAAAAGCATCCCTAAATTCTTTCAACAACTCAATGTATTTCACTTTTTCAGTTGGAGGTAATGATTTTGAAAGTTTGATCAATTTAGGATTTTCATCAGTGCTTATATTACATTCCTCTATATCAGACCTCAATGGTTCCATTTTAGGTTTCCTAGGAACATCATTTGAATCAAATAAATCTTCTAGAGGGGTTAATCCATTTGGTAAGAAGTTATCCTTGAGATTAATTACTTCAGTTTCTTCATTGATTATTTCATCAGTCTCCATTAGCTTTAAGTTATCTACATCTAACTTGGTAAATTTAGTTGGGTTAAGTCTATCTATTTCATCATCTTCTATCTCATTTATTTCTATCTTATCCTTAGTGTCAGGATCTATGGATGTGTTAGTATCTATATTGTTATTTACAAACTGTTCTTCTAGAAGTAAAAAGTTATTTATATGTTTATCATTAGAAAATATTTTTCAATTCTTCAAATTATCTAGAATTGCAGGTCTGTGCCTAACTTCAACAGTGTACTAATAGTTAGGTTGGAAGGGTAATTTGTAGGTGTTGGCAAACATTGTTAAACTATGGGCTTGCATGTTATGTTTTCTAGGGATTACTGCAAGCTTTGTTTCTAGGAAAGTGTTAAGTATTTCTACAATAGTGTCTATATAACAACTTAATGTAAGGTCCTTAGTCATATATACAACATCAATCTGTTTTACAATTAGTTCAGAGTCTCCCATAACAGAAACTCTTTTAACTCCTAGATTCCTAACTAACTTAAGACCTAAAATTAATGCTTCATACTTAGCTATATTATTAGTACATTTAAAATTCAATCTATATGCATGGCCTTCTAAGTAATTGTTCTCAAAATTATATATCCACACTCCTGCTCCTGCTCCTAACCTATTGACTAATCCATCAAATTATAAATGCCATAATATTTCATGATCATATTTTTCACTGTCTGGTGCAACAAACTTTTCATCATTTACAACAATTTTACCTTCTTGTTCATTGAATAGTTTTGTAGTCTGGTTAGCTTCATTTTGTGTAGAAACAACAATTTCTTTTGGTTTTGTATCAATATTGTCTAAAATTGTTTCTTGTGTTTGATTAGCATTATATAAGCTAAAAGAATCAAATTTTGAGTGTATGGAGTAGATGGGAAAGTTTTGAGGCCGATCCTGGCTACTTACCATATATTTCATTAAGGTTTCTCGATATAGTTTCTTAGGTTGTCCAAAAATAGAGATTATTGCATATGACATATCTAGTTGTAAAGATCCCTGAAGTTTGGCCCCCCATGATCTGGATAATAGCATGCCATACTTTGGTGGGATGTCAGCAACTACAATGTCCATAAGGATGCTTTTGGCAGGATATTGGACTAAAGTAACACATAAGTATTTAATCAATCCTAGACACTTTACCTGAGTGGAGTCAAATGAGAATAAGTCTTTGTAAGGCCTTGTAATGTCTAGGTTCAATTTCTCCATTATTGATTTGGGCATTAAATTGTGGGAGGCCCCAGAATCCAACATTGCATTGTGTAGAATTTTGTCATGGATACTAAGGCTAATGTAAAAAGGTGGAACTCCTCCTTCTAATGGTTTTCCATTAACATCTGGACCAAATATGAGTTCTGGTTGGTCATCAAACAAGTTAACTAAATCCTCATTTTCAGCAATGTTTAAGGTCTGGTTTATCTGTGATTTATAAGGTTCATTCTTGATTAGTTCTGTTAAAGGGACCGAAATATTTATCTTTGCTATCTCTGCTCCCAAATTGAATGGCAAAGAGACTTTTTCTGTTTGAAGGTTTGGAGTTTTTGTAGCATGGATTTGAGTAGGATTATCTTCTTTTTCTTTATTGGGGGTCTCCTTATGTGGATTTTCAAGTGGAATTGAAGTGGATGGTTGATCAGCAGAAGGTTGATCAAAGGTTATATCTACAATTGTGGGGCCAAAAGGATTTGGGTTCTGCCTAGGGAGAATTTGGAGGATCTTTGAAACAGGGGCTTCTTTTATTTTCTTGGGTTGATTTTGTGTTGTTTTCTTAGTTTGGTTAGGGACATCTACATTCTTTTTGCTTCTTAGATTATACTGTTTATGGACTTTGAAGATGGCAGAGTCATATCCTTGTTTATAATCAAATGATTCACTAGACTGTACCTGTAATTGCTGCAGCATATACAGTTCCTACTCATCTTGGGTTAGAAAAATAGTGTCCTCATCATTTATTCCCATTAGGTTAATTTGTGTATCATGCTCTAGATCTTATGGATGGGATGTATCTACTTAATTTTCTTGAAAAGGAGGCCTTATGTTTTGATCTAGTCCGTTTTTCTCCATGTTTTGGTTGTTTCGAAAATTTGGGTTTCTAATTGGAGGTGCTTGTTGGTTATCCCATTGGGGTTTCCTTTCCATGTTACCTATTCTCTCCATTAGTCTTTCCATGTTTTTGGCCAAGTTATCTATTTTAATATCAGATGGTGAAGTTTCATCCTTAGCAGTTCTCTTTTCATTTCTAACTCTAGCCCTTTTAGCTAACAAATTAGCCTCTACACTAACAGCTACACTTTGCATTTCTTCTAATGTTGGGGGGTTTCTTTCCCTAAGTTGGTATGTCATATCTGTATCAAAACCATCAGGGAACTTTATTAACACTAAGTCAGGTGGGGGTCTAAGGTTAACTGGGATTGCATTATATATGTTATTGAATCTAGTGCAGTAATCTTGAACAGTTTCATTAGGTCCTCTCCTAATATTCTCATATTCTGAAAGGATTTGTAAGGGATTCTTTTTCTTTTCCCACCTATCAATAAACAACCTTTGGAAATTTGCTAGGTCTGCTATGTGGTTGGCAGGAAAGGCTTTAAACCACTTCTTGACATCACCAGTCAAAGTTTGGGCAAAGAGTCTCATCTGGACATCGGCTTCATCTATTTCATGTAGTTCAAAGAAGTCAGACATCTTGTTTACATGCTACTGGGCAGTGTACTAACCAGTAGCATCAAACAAGGGAATCTTACTTTGATAATCTGCAGGCATAGCATGAAGTTGGGCAGGTAAAACAAGAGGAGCATATATGTTTGCCATTGCTATAGGTTGGGAGGGGTTAATATGTGGGGTGGATATACTTGGAATTAATGTAGTAGTGGATGAAGAACCGGGACTAGTAGGTGATGAATGAGAGATGATAGGTTGGTGAGGGACTGAAGGTATAAATGGTGGTGCAAAATGGAATTCAGAAGGTATTGAAGTTGAAGGAAATAATGGTGAACTCAAAGTAGTGGAGAACTGTTTAGAAAACTCAGGGGTAGTAGTAGTATTAACGGATGATTGTGGAGATTTTAGAATGCACTCATCAATTGATATTTTGGCTTGTTGGACTTCAAGATCTGCAATAAAATCAGGATCTAGAACAGTTTCATATATTGCACTTTCAGATTTTGTTCTAAATAATGAAAGATCAAATAGCACATCAAAGGGAAGTTCTTCTAAAAATAACCACACATCAGGACGTGAATTAGCTTTAACTAAAGGTATTTGACTAACTGAACTTTCTTCTTTTTTAGATTTTCTTGAAATCAGGTTGGGATTATCAACTACTAGGGGAGGGTTGGGATCTAGATTAGCCCTAGTAAAATGAGTCTTCCTAGAAGCCAGAATTTCAAATTTTTAATTTTTTTTGTGAGATTTTTTCAATATAACTTCTAACAAACGACTTTAAGAGGCTCAAAATATAGAATTAGAATTTTCTTAAAGCTTTATTAGGACTGAGGAGTTGTTGGTTCCCCAGTGGAGTCGCCACTATGTTATCACTCAGAATTTTCTCTAGAAGTTATTAGAAGAAAGAAAATGACCGAGGTAACCACAAACCAACTTTTGGGCATAGGCTCTAGCCAACCTAAGCTCAGAGAGGGCTCTCTCTATATGATTTAGCTTTGTTTGATGGGATTTTAGGCTAGTTCTTAATGTTTAGGGGGTTTTTGATTTGTATTGAAGATTGGGTGGTGGGAGTCTTTAAACAGATGGATAGGATGATGTCTCTAGTCCATTGGGCTATGGAGTCAACAAAAGAGAAGCAGGACTGGTTCCACTCACTAAAGGGAATGTTCAAAGGGAAAGATAGCAAAGTAGAGTGCAGGTCTTAGGGCCAGAGGGGTGAAAAAGGTTTTAACCAAGGTAAGAGAGAAATTAAGAATTATCAGACCGGGATTGAAACGAGGAACAAAGGGTAATCAGAAACAAAGGGAAATTAAGAATCCTTTGCTATAGATTATAAAGAGACAACCTAAACTAAGGAGAAATTAAGGATTCCTTAACTTAAATATCAGTATAAAACATCTATTTGCCTAACTGTTATAACAGAGTGTAATTAAACAAATTATGAGATAATACTCCAGTTATGGCCTTTAGATTCAGATAAACATTATGGAAATACTTTAAGAAAGATAACAACAATGTGATGAAATACTTGTCTGCACTTCGTTCAACACATGAATCCTTTGAAATATCTAGTCTTTATTCATCAATCCAACTTGTTGGCTCAGTCAATGCTACAGTGGCTTTACAGTCTTTCGATCAAGAAGTCTATAGAAATGTCTAAGAATCAACACTACATACTTTGAATTGTGAAGTATTTATACCAAGGTTTTATTACAAATATCTCAAACTAACTTGAGATTTAATCTAGGAAATAAAGATATCTCCTCGCAGGAAGATAGAGATAGCTATTGAACTGCTTTCATGTTGTCCCTTTTATTGTGGTACTGCTGGTTTTTATGGTTTGTTTTTGCCCTTTATGCTCTTTGTTGTTTGAATTATCACGCTGGAAGCTTCAGTTACTTTAGGCTTTCCTCTTATACTCTTTGACTCTGATACTCTTTCACTTTGATGACTTACCTTTATCCTTCATTGTGTTTTTCCCTTTTACTATACAATTTAACCTTTTACTATGTGTTTCAACAGTAAATTCTTTTGACTTTATGTGTATCATCATCGGGAAGTGGATATTGGTCAAGTCTCTGTATGTTTCATTTGTTTGTGTTCTAACTGCATTTTCGGTCTGGTTCCTCTGTTTTGACAGTCAATGCTCTATGTGAATGTTTTCTTCTCGGCTCTGTGTGTAACTGTCTTCTTCTCTGTTCCTTGGGTAATGGTCTTCTTCTTTTGAATATAGGCTTTTTGAATAGATTTCTTGTCAAGTCTTGGAGTAAACAAGTTCTGCGACTAGTACCAAAATTGTTTATCCAAGCTCTCATCTTCGGCTGATTACTTGCAAAATTCAACAATAATTAAGAAAACACAGGTTCGATAGGAAAAGCAACTAATGGCTTTCTGGCGCAGGGATGCCTGAGGAAGGAGTCATGGCAGTGTTTTGGACGTAAATGGAGGTGGAATTGTGTTGCAGAGGTTTAGGGTGGTGCAGAGGTTCAGGGTCGTGGCAGTGTTTTAGGAGGGGTCACCTGATATACTCTAGAGCATGACACGTAGCCTTCGCGGGGTCAGGGAAAACCGCCTTATCGGGCAGGTAACGTTCAGCCATTGGACGTGGCCGATATGGCCGTGGACCGTTGGATGAGATGGATGTTGATTGGATGGCGGTCGGGTGATGGGAAACACGTGAGTGATAAAAGCTTGGGCTTGGGGGGGGCTAGGCTTTAAACCTTGGCGGTATGAGATTATTTAAGGTTTAATCATGGTTAACAATGATCAGGCGAGGCTTAATAAGGGAGTTTAACTCTTTGGGTAAAGGTCAGGCATCGGGTGAGGCTGATACGGCTGCGCATCGTTGGATTAGGGCGCAGTTGATCGGATGGTGGTCGGGTCGTGAAATAGCACGGAGGAAATGTATGGAGGCTTAGTAGGGGCCCGAAACTTTAATCAGAAGTGATTTGTGTTTATTTGGGGTTAATGGGGGATTTATTTGTTTTGTCGAGATAAGGGGTAAATGTATTAGTTTCTATTAAAACTAAGGGTTGGGGGTATTTACATAGGGATTTAGTTAATATACGAGAAAAGGGTTATATCGGGAATTATATAATAAAGTTAATAATCAATATGAAATGTGATGGGTGGAGTGGGTTTTTGAGCGAAAAGGGATTTACATGGGGGATTTTCACTTTTCCTAGGAAAATGGTGTTTAACCTTAGGCAAAGGGGTTTTCTTAGGGTGGTGAGGTGAAATGGATTTTATGAAGGGGGTTCTAGAACTTGTGTCCATAAGTCATTAAGCCGAGGGTCCGATCCCACCAAAAGTCAGGGAAATGCTCTGAACCTCTTTGACTTGTAGGATTAAAAATACTAGAACATATTTGTAGATCAAGAATTTGTAAGTATCAGGGGGAAAAGAATGAGGGGGAGTTAATCACATGAACTTGTAAACCTTTGTCTTTGCTTCCATAGTTGACCATACATGTTGAAAGATGTGTATAAGCATGATGCATGTGCTTTGATCCAATTAACTTTGTAGTTCAACAACCTTTCTTCTACTTACCCATTTCTTACCCTAACATGTTTTCTTCATTTCTTTGGGTGCATTTAGGCTAGAAAACCCTTATTCATCTATTTTTCTTTTGAAAAGTAATCTATCTAATTCTAACCTTATATCATCCAAGGGCTCAAATTAAACTTATGAACTCCTTTTATTTTCTCTACCTATCTAATGATCTGCCAAGATTAAACTGTTTGGTTAGATTTTATTCTCTAACTATAAACATAAAATTCAAAGCATGAAATAACCAAGATTAAACAATTTGATTACCATGGATTGTGGCATGAATAATAAGTTGCACACAATCATTATTATGCATAAAAGTAAATAGTAGTGGCATTTAGACTTGCACACTTTCATGGTCTCTCTTTTGTTTTTGGGGTTCATATATTTTCATTTTTTTTACCTTCTCTTATTCTTTTTGTCCTTTGATTTTTCTTTTAGGACATACCCTCTTTACATTTTTTAATTTTTATAATATGGAAAACATTTGCAGAAAGCAAAGGTATGTACAATATTACAAGGCTTAACCTTAGTCATTCAAAATTATGACTCCTATTGGTATAGGAACCTAACAGGGGGGAAGGTAAGGGAAACTCAAATGGAGTAACCTCAAGTTTCTCACTTTGGGAATGAGTCAAAATATTATTAGATTGAAAAGATGTGGAAACACTACTTTTAGACAACTCAGATTGTTGTGGTTTTTCTTCTGAAATAGAAATTCCTTCTAATTTTTGAATCAAAGTTTGAACTTTAGGCATCTCCTGAGAAGGACATTGATCAAATGACTTAGGTAGTGTGCTAGGAGACTTTGTGGTTATTTTCATAACTTCCAGTCTAGGACTAGGTGATTTGGAATGGGATACAGAAGTTAGGGGAGATCTTGAGGGGGAGTGACTCTTTAGATGGCCCTTTAACGTGGGATCAAACCTTTTTTCCATTCATAGTCAGGGCCCTCCTTCTAGCACCAAAAATTTTGGAGGCTAGAAATGTCGTTGCCTCAACATTGGGGATAACCATCTGGTTGGGAACTTAAAAACCGTTCCTTTTCTATTTGGAATAGTGGCTCAGGCTGGTGATATTGGGACCAATTTCCCTTTAAAAGTATATAATCAAATTCGAAGTATTATGTGGGTGAAATGGATGCGATGAATAGAAATACTAGAGTACAAACATACATACATACATACATAGATATATTTATATGTGTGTGTGTGTGTGTGTATTACTAGCTAACTATTTCCCAGGATTTAACTTATCTTTATATGTGTGATTGAAAGATTCTCTAATATGCTAAACAATATAAATCATCTAGAGATTCAAGAATTAAGTGCAAGAAAGATAATTAATTTGATTAAATAGTTAATGAAATTAATTGTTTATACAAATCATAATAAGATTCCGTTGTTTTCATAATGCATTCAAAAATTACAACTTCATACCCTTCAATAGTGAATAAGTATTCAATTGCATATTATATCATAGATAGAAAAATAGTAAAGAAAAGGTGTAACTATTAATCAAATATAAACACAACAATAACGCAAAGATAATAATACTCAATATATCAATGCTCTGCTCATAAGAAAGACAGTCTTGGTTCAACTTTCCAATTAAGATGAGTCAAAAGGTACAATAGTGCAACTCTCTTATATATTATTTACAAAAATTCAGAACCCCTTTCTAAAAGACATGAAAGGGTATTTATAATTAAAGGATCAATTCTAAAAATAGAAAATACTTGAAATTTTGAGGAGGTTCAAACAAACCATCCTTAAAATAAAACTAAAAGATAAAAAAGGAGTCTAATGGAACAAATCATCCAAAATGAGAAGCCTCTTGTCCTTTGATTTTCTATCTAAGTTCATAGATATCTATCATGGGATTTAATTCTAGAGGATGAGCTGGGTTTAATAGCACTTGTCCCGCATAAACTGCATCGGAGAGTGTTGGGAGCATATGAGCAGTTGTATTGGTTAAGTACCATAACATAAGCCATTGGCTACATGGTTTAACCAAGTGTTTCCAGTAATGTTCAAAAGTTAGCTTAGATAACTTTTTGATGTTATCCGCCTTCGTCTTAGACCAATCTTGCCAGTGTTTCATTAGTATTTTGACATCTGGCAATGCGTCTAGAGGGAATTCTTGAATCAAATTAGCATTAGATTCTCGCAAATGGTTTTAGTGAGGTTGATTGAGATGTCCCTTATGCTATACATGGCTGCCTCTGCCTATTTCATTTTCATATCACAGTACCGAAAAAGTATTTACTTCTGTGAATCCTAAATCCTTGGAGGATCGGTTGCTATGCCATCTGCGTTGTCCTGCCAAGAAATATAGTCAGAAATAGTTTCTTCAATGTCATCAAAGTATGTCCTTAGGCCGGACAACTGGTTCATCAGTGAATCACTTGTCTTACACAAATCATTGAGTGTTGTTAACTTCTGGCAGAAACCAACTTATTGTTGACCAAGGAGAGTGTTAAGCTCCCCTGCTTCTTTCTTGAAATATTCAAGCTTACGATTATCTTTGAGTTGATCAATGTTGAGCTGGAGTTGTTGCAATTGGTCATTATTTATTTTGATATCAGCTTCATGTTGAAGCTTCATCCCATCAAATATTTTCTACAGTTGGGTTACCTATGCCTGCCATCCCTCATAAATACATGTCATCCCTCTCCTTGATCAATTGTTGTACTTCTGAGGCTTTATCCACGGTGGTTGTAGCATATTCTCCTGCGAACTGTGACAGCCTTGTTAGATAATTGGCAGGGTCAGCTTGTGGATCCTTCCAAACAATATCCAATGGTATATTTCGTGAACTAACGCCTAGGACTATTCAGTTCTTTTCCCCTTCCTCTGTATGCTCATGACAAACCTATGCTTTGGACTGTAAAATACATCTAGGGGAAGGATTTCTTCTATTTTGAGCACAACTTCGAATGTAGGGTGAGTCAGAATGATTTCTAGGTCATTAGTATTGACCGCTTTATCTAAAGACTCAATAGTGAGTGGGACCTTCTTTATAATCTCATGATTCTTAAGAGTTTCTTTTGGAAATGAGGTTTGTGCTTCATGTGATGTTGTGTTAACGATTTTATCAAATTGTTCCCATACCTTATCTAGCTCGCTGGTAGATGGTGACTCCTCAGTCTATTGTGTTGATGCTGCACATTCTTTATTTCCCGGATTGACTTTGGGATCCTTTGAAACCTCGGCCAAAACTTGTTCTTGCTATGAAACTATTTACGAAATCCCTAATATATCAAGGGGGGATTCTCTAACCTTGAATTCCCGCACTCTCTGAACTTGATTAATTCTTTAGGGTTCAAGCGAGCTCTAGCTAACATTTCTACCTTTTGATAGTCTCGGTCTATTTCAAACAGGTCATCGAAATCATCAGCCTTGCGCTAAAATTGCCGAACTTTGACTTGAGCTGTGAAATTATGGAATACCTTGGGTGGATCATACTACCTAGGGCGAACAGTGGGAACAACACAAGACGTCACCATTGAGAAAATTTGTCTGGAAAAACTTAGCATAGATGTTGGTCTTGTGATGCAGGTTATGACCGAACAAGATAATGCCAGTATGGAAAATTTGTTGGAAAAAACTCGATGTAGGCATCAGTATTGAGACACGGGTTCTGACTGCTCTGAACGTCACCATTATGGAAAATTTGTGATAAAAACTCGATTTAGGAATCAGTATTTTGAAAAAAAAATTATGACAACAGGTAACATTTTTCACGATGATAATGTTTGACACCATGTCACTAGATTAACACAGATTTCATCGAATGTATGATGACTATGTGGATGACTCTTGATGAAAGTCATTTCCTTGGATTACTAAGGTTATGATGACGTTTTGCATCAGAATTTTGATGAAAACTTAAGAAGTCAAAATTTTAACTGCAAGACATGTGATGTTTACTGGAATATGTATTTATCATGAGAGCAATGAGATGGGTCTAAATAATGACCGAAGTCCATCAAAAATTGAGTGAATGTGTAGTAGTGATTAATTATCAATTTATCTTTTCCAACAATCAACATGTCATCAACGTATTATAATAAGAATGAAATTTCTGTTTTCATCTCTTTTAATATATGTACAATTATCTACATTCAATATTTTAAAACCATGATCAAGCATAAAAGATTCAAACCTTTTATAGAATTAACGACATCTTGGTTCATCCCATGTAGACTCTTCTTTAACTTGTAGACCAAATTTTATTTTCCCTTTTTAACAAAATGTTATGGTTGTTCCATAATTATATCCTCTTCCAAATCTCCATGTAGAATGGTTGCCCTGACATCTAGTTTCTCTAATTCTAAATACAAAATAGTTACAAAACCATGTACTACTCATATTGATGACATTTTAACAACTAGGAATTTTTTTCCTTAAAGTCAATACCTTGATTTTGTCCAAATCCTTTCACCATTATTCTTTCTTTGAAACTTTGTTTAGTTTCCTTCCCTTCATGTTTTATTCAGTACACCCAATTATTATTTAATACATTTTCCCCTTGTGGCATTTCAACCAAATCTCGTGTCTTGTTGTGATGTAGGGATTTTATCTCATCTTGTGTATCCTTTTTCCACTTCATACCATTTTCTCATTCACATGCATCCTGCAAAGAATTAGGAACACCTTCATTAGAAAAGAAAATATATTCTAAGGGAAAATAGGTTTGTGAAGGTCTATGTGGCCTGGTAGACCTACAAACTAATAAATTTTGTGGCAAGATTTCTCTTAATGGTTGTTGATTTTGTTCTTAATATTCTTCTTCTTCTTGTTCCTCATTTTCATTTTGTTGCAAATTATTTCCGTGAATTCCTTCATGTAGTGTTGGTTGATTTTCCTATTGTTCCTGAACAAATTTTTGTGTCTCCACACCTTTTTCAACAACTTAAAAAAAAATTCTTCAATAAAAATGACATCCCTACTTCTGATAATTCTCTTTTTAGAGGATCGTACAAAATCTAACTTAACTCAGTATCAACATATATCTTAAGAAAAAACATTTAAATGACTTTTCATCCAACTTAGACCTCTTTTCTTTAAGAATATGCACTTACTCTTCACTATAAAAAAAAATTCAAGTGGGTGTAGCATAAATGTTTACGAGTCCATACCTCTTTTGGAATGGCACCATCAAGTGAAGTTGTGGGAGAGTGATTTATTAAGTAGCATGATGTGCAAACAACTTCTTCCCAAAAATATTTAGGAAAACTAGAAATTAAAAGCATACATCTCACCTTTCCATTATTTTTGAATTCATTCTCTTAGTTGTTCCATTTTGTTGTGGGGTGCAAGGAATTGTTTTTCATACTTTATTACATATTTACAGCAATATTCTTCAGAGGCCTTGGAACAATACTCCCCGCCATTATCAATTCTAATTAATCTCAATAATTTATTCGTTTCCCTTTAAACAGCCACATGAAATTTATAAAAGGTATCTAAGACTTTATCTTTGATTTCAATAGGGAAATCCCACACCTTCTTTGATGCATCATCAATAAAAGTAACAAAATAAGCATCTCCTCCTAGTAATTTTATATTAATTGGTCCATGAATATCATAGTGTATCAAATCTAATATTTTTATATCCCTCTTAGGCCAATCTCTTATAAATGATACCCTTTTATGTATACCCATAATAAAATTTTTGCAAAATTTAACTTATGTACCTTTTATATTAGGCAAAATCTTTTTCTTAGCAAGAATTTTTAGGCCTCTTTTAGTCATGTGCCCAATTATTTTGTTCTGCAAATCTATTGTAGACTCCTCCTTTGTAACAAATTTAAGATTTGAATTTTGCAACCTTGATTTTAAGTTGTAGAGACTGCATATTTTCTACTCGTTTGTGATAACTAATGAACCCTTTACATTTTCCATTCTCCCTTTCCAAACACTATATGGTAGCCTTCATCATATAACTTTATAGCTGAAAAACAAAATCCTTCCAAGCTTTGGTACATGCCTATCCTACTTAAGAAATAAAATATAATTATCTTGTGCCTTTATGGGAACATCTCCTATTCCTTTAATATCAAAAAGAATTTTATTGCCCAAGCTAATCTTACCCATATTATTAGATGTATAAGAAATAACAATATATTTGCTTGGTGTAGCATGGTAGCAGGCTCCATAATCTTAAATCTAATCACTATCTTAATTGGATGTATAAAGGAATGCATCATCATAAGTAATAGTAATTAATACCTCACCTTATGTTTCCATGGTAGTGGTTTCTTCATTACTATTGTTATTGCTAGATATGGTTTGATCCTTCTTTAATATCCAACAATCCCTTTTGATATGGCCAAGTTTCCTACAATGATAGCAAGTCTTTCTTCCACACATAGAATTTGACCTCATTATAGAGATTGATCTCCTTGATTTCCTTATGTCATGTTGTCTTCCACGATCACCAAAATTTACTCCCTCCATATTTGGTATTTCTTCTACCATAGATTTCCTATGCATTTATTCATTTAATAAACTATTAGAAACATCTTCAAAGCTTATTCTACCTTTTGGTGTTGCATTACTTATGGTGACAACCAAGTTCTTCCAAGTATTAGGCATAGAGATCAAGAGTCAAAGAGCTTCATTCTCACCATCAAACGTAATCTTCAATGAAGTGAGTTGGTTCACCACCCTTTGCAACTCATTTATATGTTTAGCTACTAAACTCCCTTCCTTCATTTTAAGATTACATAACCTCTAGAAATTAGAAATAATTTATCGACTTTTGTGTCTCTTTCATATAAATCATTAAGCTTTTTCCATAAATATACAGTGGCATTCTCCCATGAAACATGAAAGTATTCCGTTTTCACCAAATATTGTCAAATAGTAACAATTGCTTTTCGATCTAACTTCTCCCAATCTTCATCTTCTTAGATTTTCCCTTAATTGAAAAACTTATATCTTTGAGTGTGAGCATGTATTCCATCTTAAATATCCATATGGTAAAATTTACCCTAGTAAGAATTTCAATGCTTGTCATTGACTCCATTGAGCCACTTGTAAATAAAAATTACACACACTAAATCTCTAATAAAATATTTGCTTTGATTTCCATTGTTATATTTTACATAACAATCAATAAATTAACAAAAATAGATCTAAGATCAATAATAAATTATGTAAATCCAATAATACAATATTTATCATAAATAAAATAACACATGCAATCAAGAAAAAAGAAACACAAATTTTATGTAAAAACCTAGATATATAGTAAAAAAAAACCAAAACCACTCGAAAAAATCAATAACTCTTTTATTACTATCAAAAATTTGTGAGCCCAACTCCCAATTTATTTTGCCACCATGAATGAACTCATTCTTATTTATAGAAAAATTATATATCACATTCTAAGGAAAATCATTCATTACATTCGAAAAAAAAGTCTTTATTACTTTTGAGAAAAATCTTTGTTACATTCAAAAATAAATCTCTATTAATTAATTAAAAAATATTATTTTATATATTTAAACTCACACATAAAAATATAATTTTTATATATTTGCACTCACACATAACATAACCATTGTGATTTGGTCACTAGTCAGACCTTTCTTGTCAACGAATTGGGTTGATTACCACCTCATTTTACCATTTTTTTGGTGGGTCACTTTGGCCAACTAATTTAATCATTGGGGTGTGGACAATTGAATAGCGTCCACGTCGGGTTCAAAAATATCTAGTGTCGATGTTAAGCCCAAAAGGTATGTCGTGGGGTACAAGGTATAAATCTATAAATTTGGTGAGAACTCCTATATGTCATTTGTCATTTAAATTTTTTTTTTATGCTTCTTTTAAAATGTTTTCCGTATAAAGTTTTATTTTTATTTCTAATCATGATTTAAATATCATGTGTTATATGTTTTTGTTAATTTTATTATAACTATTGCAGTCATATATATGGAATTTCTATAAAAATCAATTTATAAAAAATATCAAAACACTTATTTCATGATATATTTTATATTGTTAAAATTAAAAAAAACTATAAATTCCATACAGTTTTTTGATTAATTGGGCCAGAGAAAGAAGAAATGAATCTGACCATATCTTGTAAAGCATTGGAAAGAATTACCACTCAAACACTCAAGATAGAAGTACGTATCAAGAAGAAAAAGGTCCAAGAAGTGAAAGATCACATCAAGAAAGAAGAAATGAATCCAAGAATTGTTCATTTGTGTAATGTAAAGGAGGTTGCCCCCTCGAAGAGGCTGAATTATAAGGTGTTGATCTATCTTTTCTATCTTTTTGTGAGCTAGTTTCATCGAGCATCAACAACAAGTTCTCCAACTCTTAAAGGATAACCTCGTGTTGGCGCAAAATAGAATAAAACAACAGACAGATCAACATCGCAGCAAAAGAAGTTTTGATGTAGGTGATTGGGGATTCCTAAGGCTACAACCATAGAAACAAATGTCCCTCAAGCAAGCTAAGAAGGATAATAAATTATCACCAAAGTATTATGGTCCATACAAGGTGTTGCAAAAGATTGGTACTATGGCATGCAAATTGGAGCTTCCTGCAGCTTCTCGAGTGCACCCAGTTTTCCATGTTTCATGTTTAAAGAAGGTTATAGGTGACAAGCTCCCAGTTCAAAAAATATTGCCAGAACTTGACGAGGAAGGAAAAATTATATTGGAACCAGAAGCAGTCATAGAAACAAGAACTCGACAATTACGAAATCGATCAATTTCGGAGTATTTCATCAAGTGGAAGAACTTATCCACTGAAGATTCCACATGGGAGGATGAGAATTTTACACAGAAGCATCCAGAACTACTCAAGTGTTGAGGACAACACTTTTTTGAAGGAGAGGGGCATGTTAGGTTCCTATAATACTAGTGATTACCCCATTACTATTGTAGTTGTATCCTTTATTAATATTGTTGTGCCTCTATTGTGCCCATATTGTTATTACTGTGCCCCATAGAATCCCTCTATTGTTATTTTTGTGCCTTTATATTATTATTGTTAGGTCGGCTGGGTTATATTGTGACTCCTTAGACTCCTATATATAGAAAGGAGGTTTTTTCATTTGAATCACCAAATAATCATTCATTTGTGTAATGTAAAGGAGGTTTCCCCCTCGAAGAGGCTGAATTCTAAGGCGTTGATCTATCTTTTCTATCTTTTTGTGAGCTGGTTTCATAACAATGAGGCATAATAATAACAACAAGGGGAGTATATGGGCACAATAATACAATAAGGGGGTTGCACTAATAACAATAAAGGATTACACTAGTAGTATAGGGAAAAGAAATGAATCCGACCATATCTTATAATGCACTGGCAAGAATTACCACTCAAACTCTCAAGATAGAAAGACATATCATGAAGAAAAGGGTAATATTGTTGATTGATTCGGGTAGTACCCATAATTTTACGCAAGAAGGATGGATCATGGCGCATGTGTTCAGATTATAGGGAGATCAACAAGCTTACTATTAGAGATAAATTTCCCATTCCTGTCATTGATGAATTATTGGATGAATTACATGGAGCAATTTACTTCACCAAGTTGGATCTTCGTTCAGGATATCACCAAATCAGAATGAAGACTGAAGACATTCCAAAAACAACATTTAGAACTCATGAGGGTCATTATGAATTTTTGGTTATGCCTTTTGGCCTTACCAATGCACCTTCTACATTTCAACGTTTGATGAATTCCATTTTCAAACCCTTCCTTAGAAAATTTGTGTTAGTATTTTTTGATGATATACTAATCTATAGCAAGTCTTGGAAGGATCATGTTCAACATGTTGACAGGGTGCTCAAACTATTGGGGGAACAACAGCTATATGAAAAAAGCTCCAAATTTTTATTTGGCGCACAAGAGGTGGAATATTTGGGTCATATTGTGGCTCATGAAGGTGTTAAGGTAGACCCTAACAAAATTAAATCCATTAAGGAATGGAAAATTCCCACATCCATAAAGCATATGTGAGGATTTCTCATGTTAACAGGGTATTATCGAAAGTTTGTTAAGAATTATGGGAGAAGAACATCACCTCTAACAACATTACTAAAGAAAGATGCATTTTCTTGGACTCCAGAAGAAACGAAGGCCTTTGATCATCTTAAAGAGGCAATGTGCCAAGCACTGGTCTTAGCTACGCGAAGCTTCATAAAAACCTTTATTGTGGAATGTGATGCCTCAAGAAATGGAATTGGTGTTGTCTTAATGCAAGAAGAAAGACCCATTGCTTTCAAAAGTCGTCCAGTCAAAGAAAAGTATTTACACAAAGCTATTTATGAGAAGGAAATGTTGGCAATAATACATGCACTTAAGAAATGGTGACCTTACCTGATGGGAAGACACTTCAAGGTAAAAACATATCATGATAGTCTTAAATAATTTTTAGAACAAATATTATCTTCAGAAGAACAACAAAAATTGGTCACAAAGATGTTGGGTTATGACTTTGAAATCATCTACAAAAAAGGGAAGAAAAATTTTGTTGCAGATGCACTCTCAAGAAAGAATGAGGATGTGGAAGAATTGTTAGGTTCCATTCCTATTATCCGACCAGATTGGATAAACGAAGCAAGCGATGAATGGAAGAATGACGAAGAAGTGTGGTAACTCATTCAAAAGTTGTATAAAGACCCCAGTACATCTAAAAAATTTAGTTAGAAAAATGATTCATTATGGTACAAAGATCGCTTATACTTCAGTAAGAATTCCCAACTCAAACAAAAGATTCTTATAGAATTGCACATCTCTCTCTTAGGAGGGCACTCCGGATTTTTAAAAACTTACCACAGGGTTAAGAAAGATTTTTTTTGGGATTGACTTAAATCCGATATTCAAAAATTTGTGGCAGAATGTTTGGTTTGCTAAAAAAATAAAGTTAAGACAATTAAGACCCCAAGTCTGTTACAACCTTTATAAGTTCCAAGTCAACATTGGGAGGAGGTTTCAATGGATTTTATCACAGGTTTACCCAAGTCTGAAGGAAAGAGTTTCATCATGGTGGTAGTTGATAGACTTACAAAGTATGCACACTTTTGTGCATTATCTCATACATTTAAAGCCAGTATAGTTGCTACTGCATTTATGGAAACAATTCAAAAGCTACATGGAAACCCAAAGATTATTGTAAGCGACAGAGATCCCATTTTCACTGGAAAATTTTGGACAAAATTATTTTCTTGTTTGGGTACTCAATTAGCTCATAGCTCATCTTATCATCCTCAATTTGATGGGAAAACTGAGATAGTGAACAAATGTTTGGAAAGATATCTTCGTTTCTTTGTATTTGACAAACAGACACAATGGGTCAAGTGGTTGCCTCTGATTGAATGGCAGTACAATACTTCCTTCCATACTACAGCAAATAATGACTTCATTTATGGCACTTTATGGATATCATCCACCATCCATCACATCATCTTTAAAAGAAAATTCTAAGGTTCAAGCAGTGGAAGATCACATCGAGCATCAACAACAAGTTCTCAAACTCTTAAAGGATAACCTCACATTGGCTCAAAATATAATGAGATAATAGCCAGATCAACATTGCAGTGAAAGAAGTTTGATGTAGGTGACTGGGTATTTCTATGACTACAACCATACAAACAAATGTCCCTCAAGCAAGCTAGGAAGGATAGTAAATTCTGACCAAAGTATTATGGTTTGTACAAGGCGTTACAAAAGATTGGTACTATGGCATACAAATTGGAGCTTCCTGCATCTTCCTGAGTGCACCTAGTTTTCCATGTTTCATGCTTAAAGAATGTTATAGGTGAGAAGATCCTAGATCAAACAATATTTCCAAAACTTGATGAGGAAGGAAAAATCATATTGGAACCTAAAGCAATCACAGAAACAAAAAATAAAAAGCTATGAAATCGATCAATTTCAGAGCATCTCATCAAGTGGAAGAACTTACCCACTAAAGATTCCACGTGCGAGGATGAGATTTTTATATAGAAGCATCCAGAAATACTCAAGCATTGAGGACAATAGTTTTTTAAGGAGAGGGGCATGTTAGGTTCTTATACTACTAGTGTAACCCCTTATTGTTATTAGTGAAACCCCCCTATTGTACTATTGTGCCCATATAGTCCCCATGTTGTTATTATTATGCCCCCATAGAAGCCCACTATTGTTATTAATGTGACCCTACAATATTATTGTTATGTAGGCTCTTATTGTATTGGGACCGCTTAGACTCCTATATGTAGAAAGGAGGTATTGTCATTTGTATCATCAAAGAATTGTTCATTTTTGTAATGTAAAGGAGGTTTCCCCCTCAAAGAGGCTAATTTTGAAGTCCTTGATCTACATTGTCTTCCATTTTGTGAGTTGGTTGCATAACAGGTAGTAATGAGAAGTACCAAGAACCTGCATATCCTTCAAGGGTGTATGGAAATAATATTACTACAAAATCTTCTTCTACCACTCCATTAAGATTAATGGGAAGCATAAAATTATGGAGATGTTTTTTAGCAGGGATTCCATCGTCAGGATTAAACTTTGGTAACCATCTTTCAGGATGCTTAGGTAGAGGATGGAGAGGTGCTGCCATTTGAACAGCTCCAGGACTAGTCCATGGTCTAGCTGCTGGTGGGTTTTGTTGTCTACCTGCCATTATGGGAACTTGAGTAGAAGGAGTTGTAATAGTAGAAGAGGTTGACTATGTGGAAGAAGAAGTAGCCCCTGTGTTAGTGTTGGTTGAATCAACACCAGTTGATTGAGAAGGGAGAGAATGAAAGGGAGGATTAAGCGGAGGAGAGAAAAATGGTGATGAGGTATGAAATGAAGGTGTTTGAGGTGGAGTAGATGATAAAATATTGCAAGTGGATGATTGAGCTTCAGATTTTTTCGTCTTTATTTGGGGGTGTTATCACTCAGAATTTTCTCTAAAAGTTATTAGAAGAAAGAAAATGACTGAGGTAACCACAAACCAACTTTTGGGCATAGGCTCTAGCCAACCTAAGCTTAGAGAGGGCTCTCTCTATATGATTTAGCTTTGTTTGATGGGATTTTAGGCTAGTTCTTAATGTTCATGGGCTTTTTTATTTGTATTGAAGATTGGGTGGTGGGAGTCTTTAAACAGATGGATAGGATGATGTCTCTAATCCATTGGTTTATGGAGTCAACAAAAGAGCAGCAAGACTGGATCAACTCACTAAAGGGACTATTCAAAGGGCAATATAGCAGAGTAGAGTGCAGGTCTTAGGGCCAGAGGGGTGAAAAAGGTTTTAACTAGGGTGAGACAGAAATTAAGAATTCTCAGACCGAGATTGAAACGAGGAACAAAGGGTAATCGGAAACAAAGGGAAATTAAGAATCCTTTGCTATAGATTATAAAGAGACAACCTAAACTAAGGAGCAATTAAGAATTCCTTAACTTAGATATCAGTAGAAAACATTTATTTGCCTAATTGTTATAACATAGTGTAATTAAACAAATTTTGAGATAATACTCCAGTTATGGCATTTAGATTTAGATAAACATTATGGAAAAACTTTAAGAAAGATAACAACAACGTGAGAAAATACTTGTCTGCACTTCGCTCAACACATGAATCCTTTGAAATATCTGGTCTTTATTCATCAATCCAGCTTGCTGGCTCAGTCAATGCTCCAATGGCTTTACAGTCTTTCGATCAAGAAGTCTATAGAAATGTCTAAGAATCCACACTACATACTTCGAATTGTGAAGTATTTATACTAAGGTTTTATTACAAATATCTCAAACTAACTTGAGATTTAATCAATGAAATAAAGATATCTCCTCGCAGGAAGATAAATACAGCTATTGAACTGCTTTCATGTTGTCCCTTTTATTGTGGTACTGCTGGTTTTTATGTTTTGTTTTTGCCCTTTATGCTCTTTGTTGTTTGAATTGTCATGTTGGAAGCTTCATTTACTTTAGGCTTTCCTCTAATACTCTTTGACTCTGATACTCTTTCACTCTGATGACCTGTCTTTATCCTTCACTGTGTTTTTCCCTTTTACTGTACAATTTAACCTTTACTGAGTGTTTCAATAGTAAATTCTTTTATTTTTATGTGTATCAACATTGGGAAGTGGATATTAATCAAGTCTCTGTATGTTTCATTTGTTTTTCTTCTAACTGCATTTTCAGTCTGGTTCCTCTATTTTGATAATCAATTCTCTGTGTGAATGTTTTCTTCTCAGCTCTGTGTGTAACTGTCTTCTTCTCTGTTCCTTGGGTAATGGTCTTCTTCTTCTGAATATAGGCTTTTTGAATAGGTTTCTTGTCGAGTCTTGGAGTAAACAAGTTCTGCAACTAGTATCAAAATTGTTTATCCAAGCTCTGGTCTTCGGGTGATTACTTGCAAAATTCAACAATAATTAAGAAAACATAGGTTCAGCAGGAAAAGAAACTGATGGCTTTCTGGCATAGGGATGCCCGAGGAAGGAGTTGTGGCAATGTTTTAGACGTAAAAGGAGTTGGAATTGCGTTGCAAAGGTTTAGGGTGGCGCCGAAGGGTTTCATGGGTTTATACTATGAAACGGGCAAAAGGCACGAAAACAAAGGTTTATAGGGTTTTAAGCTTAACAGGCAACTTTTTTTAATATGGCACGAATGTTTATATTTATGGATAATAGGTGGTTTATCGGGTTGGTGGGGAGGTGGTATTAAGGGTCGTTGCACCGCTTATGAGGCGAAGGTAGTTTTTAGGAGGGGTCACCCGATATACTCTAGAGCATGACACGTAGCCTTTGCAGGGTCGGGGAAAAGAGCCTTATCAGGCGAGTAACGTTCGGCCATCGAGCGTGGCCAATATGGCCGTGGACCATTGGATGAGTCGGATGTTGATCGGATGGTGGTCAAGTGATGGGAAACGCATGAGTGATAAAAGCTTGGGCTTAAGGGGGGGGCCCAGGCTTTAAACCTTGGTTGTATGATATTATTTAAGGTTTAATCACAAATTAACAATGATCGGGCGGGGCTTAATATAGGAGTTTAACTCTTTGGGTAAAGGTCGGGCGTCGGGTAAGGCCGATACGGCTACACATCGTTGGATTAGGGCGCAGTTGATCGAATGGTGGTCAGGTCGTGAAATAGCATGGAGGAAATGTACAAAGGCTTAAGGGGGGCCCAAAACTTTAATCAGAAGTGATTTGTGTTTATTTGGGTTTAATGGGGGATTTATTTGTTTTGTCAAGATAAGGGGTAAATGTATTAGTTTCTATTAAAACTAAGGGTTGGGGGTATTTACATAGGGATTTAGTTAATATACGGGAAAAGGGTTATATTGGGAATTATATAATAAATTTAATAATCAATATGAAATGCGATGGGTAGAGTGGGTTTTTGAGCAAAAATGGATTTACATGGGGGGTTTTCACTTTTCCAAGGAAAATGGTGTTTAACCTTAAGAAAAGGGGTTTTCTTAGCGTGATGAAGGGAAATGGATTTTATGAAGGGGATTCTAGCACTTGTGTCCATAAGTAAATAAGCCGAGGGTCTGGTCCCACCAAAAGTCAGAGAAATTCTCTGAGCTTCTTTGACTTGTAGGATTAAAAGTACTAGAACATACTTGTAGATAGGGAATTTGTAAGTATAGGGGAAAAAGGAATGAGGAGGAGTTAATCACATGAACTTGTAAACCTTTGTCTTTGCTTCCATAGTTGACCATACATGTTGAAAGATGCGTTTAAGTGTGATGCATGTGCTTTGATCCAATTAACTTTGTAGTTCAGCAACCTTTCTTCTACTTACCCACTTCTTACCCTAACATGTTTTCTTCATTTCTTTAGGTGCATTTAGGCTAGCAAACCCTTATTCATCTATTTTTCCTTTGAAAATTAATATATCTAATTCTAACCTTATATCATCCAAGGGCTCAAATTAAGCTTATGAGCTCCTTTTATTTTCTCTACCTATCTAATGATCTGCTAAGATTAAACTATTTGGTCAGATTTTATTCTCTATCTGTAAACATAAAATTCAATGCATGAAATAACCAAGATTAAACAGTTTAATTACCATGGATTGTGGCATGAATAACAGGTTGCACACAATCATTATTATGCATAAAAGTAAATAGTAGTGGCATTTAGACTTCCACACTTTCATGGTCTCTTTTTGTTTTTGGGGTTCATATATTTTCATTTTTTGACCTTCTCTTATTCTTTTTGTCCTTTGATTTTTCTTTTAGGACATACCCTCTTTAAATTTTTAATTTTTATAATATGGAAAACATTTGCAGAAAGCAATCGTATGTACAATATTACAAGGCTTAACCTTAGTCATTCAAAATTATGACTCCTATTAGTATAGGAACCTAACAGTGGCTCCACTTGGGGATGGCATTTCCTTGTGAAATGTCAAGAACTTTAGAGATCAATAGCCTTTGAATTGTTGTTGATGTTTCCTTGCAAAGTGTCCTTCTATGAATCTGCATTATTAATACTTATGATAGTGAATCTTTTAAATCTTAGGGCCTTCTCTTCGAGCTTCAACCTCAAAGATCACCATCCAATCCAAACTAGACTTTTGAAAATAGAATATGTATAAATGAAAATTAGTTATTAGGTTCAAAGTAATGCTTTAGCATTCGACCATTCACTCGGCCACCTTTGGCATCTGTACCATCAATTTCTCTCAAGAAGAAAGCATTATTTCCTCTATAAGCATAAATGACATAGGGACCTTTCCATAGGAAATCAAATTTCCCATGTTTTCCTTTATCTTCCCTCCTTGAGTCCCACTTGAGCACTTTTTCACCAATGTAGAAATATTCAGCCTTGGTTCTCTTATCAAAAATCTTCTTAATCTTTTCTTGCACAACTTGAGACTTGACATAAACCTCTTCTCTTGTTTGTTGTAGATGAATAGTTTGGTTGATTCTTCTTTGGATACTATTTGGTTCAACCTGCATTTCTTGAAGTATCTTCATTATTGGTACTCCCAAAGAGGATGGAAAGACAACTTCCATTCCATAAACTAGTTGATAGGGAGAAGTACCAATTGATTTCTTAGTAGTCAATCTGTCTGCCCATAAGGCATTGACTAGCTTTTTATTCCAAGTTTTCTTATTGTCCTCTAGTAACTTCTTGATGATATTTAATAGGCTTTTGTTAGAGGATTCATCCAATCCATTACCTTGACGGTAATATTGTGTGGAATGGCCAAGGGTGATATGGTATTTATTGCAGAAATCTATCATTCTTTTGGATTTAAAGGCTGCTGCATTATCATTTATGAGTTTAGTTGGACATCCAAATCTTGATAGAATATGGTTATGATAAAAGTGTATGTGGCTTGCCTTGAAGGTATGACATCTATCCATTTTGTGAAGTAGTTTGTGGCTGTAAGGATCCATTTGTGTTGGGCAGAGGAGGGTGGGTGAATTTCACCAATGAAGTCTAGACCCCATTATTGAAAAGGTATTTCAGCAGAGATTGGCTTGAGGGGTAAAGGTAAGAGCTTTTTCTTCCCCTAAAAAATTTGACATTTATGATAGGAGGTCACATATTTTTTGACATCAGCAAACAAGGTAGGCCAGTGGAAACCATCTCTAAGGATTTTATTTGTAGTGGCCTTCCAGTAAAGGTGTCCTCCACAATCACCTGCATGAAACTCTTATAAAACTTTGTCAGATTCTTCTTTTAATAATCAATTGAGAAGAATATCTTCATGATCTCTCCAAAACAAAACATTGTCTAATATACAAAACCTTAAGGATTTCATCTTCAAAAACTTGCTTTTAGTCCTAGATAATTCAGGAGGATCTTGTAAATTCAGTAAAACATAAATAATATCATCATACCAAGGTGATTCAAGAAAGACCTAGCTTATTAGTGGAGTCTCCATCTCCTCTTCATTATCTATTGTTGTAATAAAACTTATATCCAAGGGCTAACAGTTAGATTCAGCCATGAGCTTGGTTAAAGCTTGGCCCTTGATTAACTTAGTAGGTTTGATTTCTATATCATACTCTAAAATAGTAGCAATCCACTTTCCCTTATTTCCATCAGGACCATCCTGAGTTAGGATGTCTTTAACTACTGAATTGGGAACGTAGGCTACTATGTGAGAATATAAGATGTATACCCTAAAATCCTTAATGGCTTTGACTAAAGCCAAGGCCTGTTTTTCCATTATGTTATATTTCAAGGGGGAATCTCTCAGGGCTTTGCTAAAGAAAGCAATGGGTTGTTCATAGCCCTGGTCATTTTTCTATAATAGGACAACAGCTATTGTGTGCTCAGAAGCAAAGGAAAACAAGATGAAATCTCTGTCAAATTTAGGACTGATTAATACAGGTGTTTTAGTTAAGGCTAGTTTGATGTCTTCAAAGGATTTCTTAGCCTCAATAGTCCATTTTATGGTGGAGTCTTTTTTCAGCATGTTGTTTAGTGATCTAATTAACTCTGCTAGATTAGATATAAATCTTCTAAGAAAATTAATTTTTCCTAAGAAAGCTTGTAATTCTCTAATGTTCCTGGGGTGTCTTATTTGTAAGATGGCTTCTATTCTTGCAAGATCTATTCTTATACCATCTTTTGAAATTTTTTGACCTAACAACTTTCCTTCCTCTAACCCAAACAATGACTTTTGGGGGTTGAAGGAGATTCCAAACTTCCTGCATTTAATAAAAAAATTCCTTAGATGATCCAAATGTTGATTGTTAGACTTTGAAAATACAGTAATATCATCTAGATATATCACAAGGAAATCATGAATTTTTTTAGCAAAGGCTATATCCATAGCCCTCTAGAAAGTGGCTTCTGCATTCATTAGCCCAAAAGGAATTTTCACATACATAAAAGTGCCCGGAGGAGTACTAAAGGCAATTTTGGGTTGGTCATGTGGATGAACTAAGATTTGATTATAACTAGAAAACCCATCCAACAATGAGATTTTGGTTGATCCAACTACTGTCTATAAAATGTGATCCATTTTGGGGAGAGGGTAATTGTATTTTAGTGACACTTTGTTAAGGTTTCTGAGATCCATACAGAGTCTGATCTCACCAGTTTTCTTTCTAGTTGGCACCAAGTTTGAGACCCAATCAGAAAATCTGAATGGGGCAATTATTTTGGCATCATATATCCTCTGAATTTCTTTTTCAATTGTAGGTAATAAGACAGGATTGATCCTTCTTAGTTTTTGTTTGAAAGGCTTTTGATTTTCTTTAATAGGAATTGTGTGTTGGATGATGTTGGTGTCATAATATTTAAGGTCCTCATAACTCCAAGCAAAAACATCCCTAAATTATTTCAACAACTCAATGTATTTCACTTTTTCAGTTGGAGGTAATGATTTTGAAAGTTTGATCAATTTAGGATTTTCATCAGTGCTTATATTACATTCCTCTATATCAGACCTTAATGGTTCCATTTTAGGTTTCCTAGGAACATCATTTGAATCAAATAAATCTTCCAGAGGGGTTAATTCGTTTGGTAAGAAGTTATCCTTGAGATTAATTACTTCGGTTTCTTCATTGATTATTTCATCAGTCTCCATTAGCTTTAAGTTATCTACATCTGACTTGGTAAATTTAGTTAGGTTAAGTCTATCTATTTCATCATCTTCTATCTCATTTATTCCTATCGTATCCTTAGTGTCAGGATCTATGGATGTGTTAGTATCTATATTGTTATTTACAAACCCTTCTTCTGGAAGTAAAAAGTTATTTATCTGTTTATCATTAGAAAATACTTTTCAATTCTTCAAATTATCTGGAATTGTGGGTGCCTAACTTCAGCAGTGTACTGATAGTTAGGTTGGAAGGGTAATTTGTAGGTGTTGGCAAACATTGTTAAACTATGGGCTTGCATGTTATGTTTTCTAGGGATTACTGCAAGCTTTGTTTCTAGGAAAGTGTTAAGTATTTCTACAATAGTGTCTCTATAACAACTTAATCTAGGGTCCTTAGTCATATATACAACATCAATCTATTTTACAATTAGTTCAGAGTCTCCCATAACAGAAACTCTTTTAGCTCCTAGATTCCTAACTAACTTAAGACCTAAAATTAATGCTTCATACTCAGCTATATTATTAGTACATTTAAAATTCAATCTATATGCATGGCCTTCTAAGTAATTGTTCTCAAAATTATATATCCACACTCCTGCTCCTGCTCCTAACCTATTGACTAATCCATCAAATTCTAAATGCCATAATATCTCATGATCATATTTTTCACTATCTGGTGCAACAAACTTTTCATCATTTACAACAATTTTACCTTCTTGTTCATTGAATAGTTTTGTAGTCTGGTTAGTTTCATTTTGTGTAGAAACAACAATTTCTTTTGGTTCTGTATCAATATTGTCTAAAAAATTTTCTTGTGTTTGATCAGCATTATACAAGCTAAAAGAATCAATATCTGAGTATATGGAGTAGATGGGAAAGTTTTGAGGCCGATCTTGGCTACTTACCATATATTTCATTAAGGTTTCTCGATATAATTTCTTAGGTTGTCCAAAAACAGAGATTATTGCATATGACATATCTAGTTGTAAATATCCCTGAAGTTTGGCCCCCCATGATCTAGATAATAGCATGCCATACTTTGGTGGGATATCAGCAACTACAATGTCCATAAGGATGCTTTTGGCAGGACATTGGACTAAAGTAACACATAGGTATTTAATCAATCCTAGACACTTTACCTGAGTGGATTCAAATGAGAATAAGTCTTTGTAAGGCCCTGTAATGTCTAGGCTCAATTTCTCCATTACTGATTTGGGCATTAAATTGTGGGAGGCCCCAGAATCCAACATTGCATTGTGTAGAATTTTGTCATGGATACTAAGGCTAATGTAAAAAGGTGGAACTCCTCCTTCTAATGGTTTTCCATTAACATCTGGACCAAATATGAGTTCTGTTTGGTCATCAAACAAGTTAACTAAATCCTCATTTTCAACCTTGTTTAAGGTCTGGCTTATCTGTGATTTATAAGGTTCATTCTTGATTAGTTCTGTTAAAGGGATTGAAATATTTAGCTTTGCTATCTCTACTCCCAAATTTAATGGCAAAGAGACTTTTTCCGTTTGAAGGTTTGAAGTTTTTGTAGCAGGGATTTGAGTAGGATTATCTTCTTTTTCTTTATTGGGGGTCTCCTTATGTGGATTTTCAAGTGGAATTGAAGTGGATGGTTGATCAGCAGAAGGCTGATCAAAGGTTATATCCACAATTGTGGGGCCAGAAGGATTTGGGTTCTGCCTAGGGAGAATTTGGAGGATCTTTGAAACAGGGGCTTCTTTTATTTTCTTGGGTTGATTTTGTGTTGTTTTCTTAGTTTGGTCAGGGACATCTACATTCTTTTTGCTTCTTAGATTATATTGTTTATGGACTTTGAAGGTGGCAGAGTCATATCCTTGTTTATAATCAAATGATTCACTAGACTCTACCTGTAATTGTTGCATCATATACAGTTCCTGCTCATCTTGGGTTAGAAAAATAGTGTCCTCATCATTTATTCCCATTAGGTTAATTTGCGTATCATGCTCTAGATCTTCTGGATGGGATGTTTCTGCATAATTTTCTTGAAAATGAGGCCTTATGTTCTGATCTGGTCCATTTTTCTCCATGTTTTGGTTGTTTCTAAAATTTGGGTTTCTAATTGGAGGTGCTTGTTGGTTATCCCATTGGGGTTTCCTTTCCATTTTACCTATTCTCCCCATTAGTCTTTCCATGTTTTTGGCCAAGTTATCTATTTTAATATCAGATGGTGAAGTTTCATCCTTAGCAGTTCTCTTTTCATTTCTAACACTTGCTCTTTTAGCTAACAATTAGCCTCTACACTAACAGCTACACTTTTCATTTCTTCTAATGTTGGGGGGTTTCTTTCCCTAAGTTGGTATGTCATATATGTATCAAAACCATCAGGGAACTTTATTAACACTAAGTCAGGTGGGGGTCTAAGGTTAACTGGGATTGCATTATATATGTTATTGAATCTAGTGCAGTAATCTTGAACAGTTTCATTAGGTCCTCTCTTAATATTCTCATATTCTGAAAGGATTTGTAAGGGATTCTTTTTCTTTTCCCACCTATCAATAAACAACCTTTGGAAATTTGCTAGGTCTGCTATGTGGTTGGCAGGAAAGGCTTTAAACCACTTCTTAACATCACCAGTCAAAGTTTGGGTAAAGAGTCTCATCTGGACATCGGCTTCATCTATTTCATGTAGTTCAAAGAAGTCAGACATCTTGTTTACATGCTATTGGGAAGTGTACTAACCAGTAGCATCAAACAAGGGAATCTTACTTTGATAATCTGTAGGCATAGCATGAAGTTGGGCAGGTAAAACAAGAGGAGCATATATGTTTGCCATTGCTATAGGTTGGGAGGGGTTAAGATGTGGGGTTGATATACTTGGAATTAATGTAGTAGTGGATGAAGAACCAGGACTAGTAGGTGATGAATGAGTAATGATAGGTTGGTGAGGGAGTGAAGGTATAAATGGTGGTGCAAAATGGAATTTAGAAGGTATTGAAGTTGAAGGAAATAATGGTGAACTCAAAGTAGTGGAGAACTGTTTAGAAAACTCAGGGGTAGTAGTAGTATTAATGGATGATTGTGGAGATTTCAGAATGTACTCATCAATTGATATGTTGGCTTGTTGGACTTCAAGGTCTGCAATAAAATCAGGATCTAGAACAGTTTCATATATTGCACTTTCATATTTTGTTCTAAATAATGAAAGATCAAATAGCACATCAAAGGGAAGTTCTTCTAAAAATAACCATACATCAGGACATGAATTAGCTTTAACTAAAGGTATTTGACTAACTAAACTTTCTTCTTTTTTAGATTTTCTTGAAATCAGGTTGGGATTATCAACTACTAAGGGAGGGTTGGGATCTAGATTAGCCCCAGTAAAATAAGTGTTCCTAGAAGCCAGAATTTCAAATTTTTAATTGTTTTTGTGAGATTTTTTTAATATAACTTCTAACAAACGATTTTAAGAGACTCAAAATATAGAATTAGAATTTTCTTAAAGCTTTATTAGGACTGAGGAGTTGTTTTCCCCAGTGGATTCGCCACTATGTTATCACTCGTAATTTTCTCTAGAAGTTATTAGAAGAAAGAAAATGGCCGAGGTAACCACAAAATAAGTTTTGGGCATAGGCTCTAGCCAACCTAAGCTCAGAGAGGTCTCTCTCTATATGATTTAGCTTTGTTTGATGGGATTTTAGGCTAGTTCTTAATGTTTAGGGGGTTTTTGATTTGTATTGAAGATTGGGTGGTGGGAGTCTTTAAACAGATGGATAGGATGATGTCTCTAGTCCATTGGGCTATGGAGTCAACAAAAGAGCAGCAGGACTGGATCAACTCACTAAAGGGAATGTTCAAAGGGAAAGATAGCAGAGTAGAGTGCAGGTCTTAGGGCCATAGGGGTGAAAAAGGTTTTAACCAGGGTGAGAGAGAAATTAAGAATTCTCAGACCGGGATTGAAACGAGGAACAAAGGGTAATCAGAAACAAAGGGAAATTAAGAATCCTTTGCTATAGATTATAAAGAGACAACCTAAACTAAGGAGCAATTAAGAATTCCTTAACTTAGATATCAGTAGAAAACATTTATTTGCCTAACTGTTATAACAGAGTGTAATTAAACAAATTATGAGATAATACTCCAGTTATGGCATTCAGATTCAGATAAACATTATGGAAAAACTTTAAGAAAGATAACAAAAACATGAGAAAATACTTGTCTGCACTTCGCTCAACACATGAATCCTTTGAAATATCTGGTCTTTATTCATCAATCCAGCTTGCTGGCTCAGTCAACGCTACAGTGGATTTACAGTCTTTCAATCAAGAAGTCTATAGAAATGTCTAAGAATCCACACTACATACTTCGAATTGTGAAGTATTTATACTAAGGTTTTATTACAAATATCTCAAACTAACTTGAGATTTAATCTAGGAAATAAAGATATCTCCTCGTAGGAAGATAGAGACAACTATAGAACTGCTTTCATGTTGTCCCTTTTATTGTGGTACTGTTGGTTTTTATGGTTTGTTTTTGCCCTTTATTATCTTTGTTGTTTGAATTATCACACTGGAAGCTTCAGTTACTTTAGGCTTTCCTCTTATACTCTTGGACTCTGATACTCTTTCACTTTGATGACCTACCTTTATCCTTCACTGTGTTTTTCCCTTTTATTGTACAATTTAACCTTTTACTGTGTGTTTCAATAGTAAATTCTTTTGATTTTATGTGTATCAACATCGGGAAGTGGATATTGGTCAAGTCTCTGTATGTTTCATTTGTTTGTGTTCTAACCGCATTTTCGGTCTGGTTCCTCTGTTTTGATAGTCAATGCTCTATGTGAATGTTTTCTTCTTGGCTCTGTGTGTAATTGTCTTCTTCTCTGTTCCTTGGGTAATGGTCTTCTTCTTTTGAATATAGGCTTTTTGAATAGGTTTCTTGTCAAGTCTTTGAGTAAACAAGTTCTGCGACTAGTATCAAAATTGTTTATCCAAGCTCTCATCTTCGGCTGATTACCTACAAAATTCAACAATAATTAAGAAAACACAGGTTCGATAGGAAAAGCAACTGATGGCTTTCTGGCACAGGGATGCCTGAGGAAGGAGTCGTGGCAGTGTTTTGGACGTAAATGGAGGTGGAATTGTGTTGCAGAGGTTCAGGGTAGTGCAGAGGTTCAGGGTCGTGGCAGTGTTTTAGGAGGGGTCACTTGATATACTCTAGAGCATGACACGTAGCCTTCGCGGGGTTGGGGAAAACCGCCTTATTGGGCAGGTAATGTTCAGCCATCGGGCGTGGCTGATATGGCTGTGAACCGTTGGATGAGTTGGATGTTGATTGGACGATGGTCGGGTGATGGGAAACACGCGAGTGATAAAAGCTTGGGCTTGGGGGGGCCAAGCTTTAAACCTTGGCGGTATGAGATTATTTAAGGTTTAATCATGGGTTAACAATGATCGAGCGAGGCTTAATAAGGGAGTTTAACTCTTTGCGTAAAGGTTGAGCTTCGCGTGAGGCTGATATGGCTGTGCATCATTGAATTAGGGCGCAGTTGATCGGACGGTGGTCGGGTCATGAAATAGCACGGAGGAAATGTATGGAGGCTTAGGCGGGGCCTGAAACTCTAATCAGAAGTGATTTGTGTTTATTTGGGGTTAATGGGGGATTTATTTGTTTTGTCGGGATAAGGGGTAAATGTATTAGTTTCTATTAAAACTAAGGGTTGGGGGTATTTACATAGGGATTTAGTTAATATACGAGAAAAGGGTTATATCGGGAATTATATAATAAATTTAATAATCAATATGAAATGTGATGGGCGGAGTGGGTTTTTGAGCGAAAAGGGATTTACATGGGGGATTTTCACTTTTCCTAGGAAAATGGTGTTTAACCTTAGGAAAAGGGGTTTTCTTAGGGTGGTGAGGGGAAATGGATTTTATGAAGGGATTCTAGCACTTGTGTCCATAAGTCATTAAGCCGAGGGTCCGATCCCACCAAAAGTCAGGGAAATGCTCTGAACCTCTTTGACTTGTAGGATTAAAAATACTAGAACATACTTGTGGATTAGGAATTTGTAAGTATAAGGGGGAAAAGAATGAGGGGAAGTTAATCACATGAACTTGTAAACCTTTATCTTTGCTTCCATAGTTGACCATACATGTTGAAAGATGTGTATAAGCGTGATGCATGTGCTTTGATCCAATTAACTTTGTAGTTCAACAACCTTTCTTCTACTTACCCATTTCTTACCCTAACATGTTTTCTTCATTTCTTTGGGTGCATTTAGGCTAGAAAACCCTTATTCATCTATTTTTCTTTTGAAAAGTAATCTATCTAATTCTAACCTTATATTATCCGAGGGATCAAATTAAGCTTATGAGCTCCTTTTATTTTCTCTACCTATCTAATGATCTGCCAAGATTAAACTGTTTGGTTAGATTTTATTCTCTAACTATAAACATAAAATTCAAAGCATGAAATAACCAAGATTAAACAATTTGATTACCATGGATTGTGGCATGAATAACAAGTTGCACACAATCATTATTATGCATTAAAGTAAATAGTAGTGGCATTTAGACACTTTCATGGTCTCTTTTTGTTTTTGGGGTTCATATATTTTCATTTTTTGACCTTCTCTTATTCTTTTTTTCCTTTGATTTTTCTTTTAGGACATACCCTCTTTACATTTTTTTATTTTTATAATATGGAAAACATTTGCAGAAAGCAAAGGTATGTACAATATTACAAGGCTTAACCTTAGTCATTCAAAATTATGACTCCTATTGATATAGGAACCTAACAAGGGGGAAGGTAAGGGAAACTCAAATGGAGTAACCTCAAGTTTCTCACTTTGGGAATGAGTCAAAATATGATTAGATTGAAAAGATGTGGAAACACTACTTTCAGACAACTCAGATTGTTGCGGTTTTTCTTCTGAAATAGAAATTCCTTCTAATTTCTGAATTAAAGTTTGAACTTTAAGCATCTCCTGAGAGGGACGTTGATCAAATGACTTAGGTAGTGTGCTAGGAGACTTTGTGTTTATTTTCATAACTTCTAGTCTAGGACTAGGTGATTTGGAATAGGATACAGAAGTTAGGGGAGATCTTGAGGGGGAGTGACTCTTTAGATGGCCTTTTAATGTGGGATCAAACCTTTTTTCCATTCATAGTCAGGGCCCTCCTTCTAGCACCAAAAATTTTGAAGGCTCGAAATGTCGCTGCCTCAACATTGGGGATAACCACCTGGTTGGGAACTTGAAAACCGTTCCTTTTCTGTTTGGAATAGTGGCTCAGGCTGGGGATATTGGGACCAGTTTCCCTTTAAAAGTATATAATCGAATTCAAAGTATTATGTGGGTGAAATGGATGCGATAAATAGAAATACAAGAGTACAAACATACACACACACACAGATATATATATATATATATATATATATATATCTATATATATATATATATATATATATATATATATATATATAGATATATATATCTATATCTATATATATATATATATATATATATATATATATAGATATATATTACTAGCTATCTATTTCCCGGGATTTAACTTATCTTTATATGTGTGATTGAAAGATTCTCTAATATGCTAAACAATATAGATCATCTAGCGATTCAAGAAGTAAGTGCAAGAAAGATAATTAATTTGATTAAATAGTTAATGAAATTAATTGTTTATACAAATCAAAATAAGATTCTGTTGTTTTCACAATGCATTCAAAAATAACAACTTCATACTCTTCAATAGTGAATAAGTATTCAACTGCATATAAGATCATACATAGAAAAATAGTAAAGAAAAGGTGTAACTATTAATCAGATATAAACACAACAATAACACAAAGATAATAATACTCGATATATCAATGCTCTACTCATAAGAAAAACAGTCTTGGTTCAACTTTCCTATTAAGATGATTCAAAAGGTACAATAGTGCAACTCTTAAGTATTATTTACAAAAATTCAGAACCCCTTTCTAAAAGACATGAAAGGGTATTTATAATTAAATGATCAATTCTAAAAATAGAAAATACTTGAAATTTTGAGGAGGTTCAAACAAACCATCCTTAAAATAAAATTAAAAGATAAAAAAAGAGTCTAATGGAACAAATCATCCAAAATGAGAAGCCTCTTGTCCTTTCATTTTCTATCTAAGTTCATAGATATCTATCATGGGATTTAATTCTAGAGGATGAGTTGGGTTTAATAGCATTTGTCCCACATAAACTGCATCAGAGAGTCTTGGGAGCATATGAGCAGTTGTATTGGTTAAGCCATTGGCTATGTGGTTTGACCAAGTGTTTCCAATAATGTTCAAAAGTTAGCTTAGATAAATTTTTGATGTTATCCACCTTCGTCTTAGACCAATCTTGCCAGTGTTTCATTAGTATTTTGACATCTGGCAATGCGTCTAGAGGGAATTCTTGAATCAAATTAGCATTAGATTCTCGCAAATGGTTTTAGTGAGGTTGTTTGATATGTCCCTTATGCTATATATGGCTGCCTCTGCCTATTTCATTTTCATATCACAGTACCGAAAAAGTATTTCCTTTTGTGAATCCTAAATCCTTGGAGGATTGGTTGCTATGCCATCTGCGTTGTCCTGCCAAGAAATATAGTCAGAAATATTTTCTTCAATGTCATCGAAGTATGTCCTTAGATTGGACAACTGATTCATCAGTGAATCACTTGTCTTACACAGATCATTGATTGTTGTTAACTTCTGGCAGAAAACAACTTGTTGTTGAGCAAGGAGAGTGTTAAGCTCCCCTGCTTCTTTCTTGAAATATTCAAGCTTAGGATTATCTTTGAGTTGATCAATCCTAAGCTGGAGTTGTTGCAATTGGTCATTCTTTCTTTTGATGTCAGCTTCATGTTGAAGCTTCATCTCATCAAATATTTTCTACAATTGGGTTACCTATGCCTGCCATCCCTCATCAATACTCTATTTTGTATTGAGTAATTCCAACTCTAATTGAAGGATCTTGTCATCCTTCTCCTTGATCAATTGTTGTACTTCTGAGGCTTTATCCACGATGGTTGTAGCATATTCTCCTGCGAACTGTGATAACCTTGTTAGATCATTGGCAGGGTCAGTTTGTGGATCCTTCCAAACAATATCCAATGGTATATTTCGTGAACTAACGCCTGGGACTATTCAATTCTTTTCCTCTTCCTTTGTATGCTCATGACAAACCTATGCTTTGGACTGTAAAATATATCTAGGGGAGAGATTTCTTCTATTTTGAGGACAACTTCGAATGTAGGGTGAGTCAGAATGATTTCAAGGTCATTAATATTGACCGCTTTATCTAAAGACTTAATAGTGAGTGGGACCTTCTTTGTAATCTCATGATTCTTAAGAGTTTCTTTTGGCAATGAGGTTTGTGCTTCCTGTGATGTTGTATTAATGATTTTATCGAATTGTTCCCATACCTTATCTAGCTCGCTAGTAGATGGTGACTCCTCTGTTTGTTGTGTTGATGCTGCACATTCTTTATTTCCCGGATTGACTTTGGGATCCTTTGAAACCTCGGCCAAAACTTGTTCTTTCCACGAAACTGATTACGAAATCCCTAATATATCAAGGGGGGATTCTCTAACCTTGAACTCCTGCACTCTCTGAACTTGATTAATTCTTCAGGGTTCAAGCGAGATCTGGCTAACATTTCTACCTTTTGATAGTCTCGGTCTATTTCAAACAGGTCATCGAAATCATCAACCTCACACTGAAATTGTCGAACTTTGACCTGAGCTGTGAAATTATGGAATACCTTGGGTGGATCATACTACCTAGGCCGAACAATGGGAACAACACAAGACGTCACCATTGAGAAAATTTGTCTGAAAAAACTTAGCATAGATGTTGGTCTTGTGATGCAGGTTCTGACCGAACAAGATAATGCCAGTATGGAAAATTTGTTGGAAAAAACTCGATGTAGGCGTTAGTCTTGAGACATAGGTTCTGACTACTCTAAACGTCACCATTATGGAAAATTTGTGATAAAAACTCGATTTAGGAATCAGTATTTTGAAAAAAAATTATGACAATAGGTAACATTTTTCACGATGATAACGTTCGACACCATGTCACTAGATTAACACATATTCATCGAATTTATGATGACTATGTGGATGACTCTTGATGAAAGTCGTTTCCTTAGATTACTAAGGTTATGATGACATTTTGCATCAGAATTTTGATGAAAACTTAAGAAGTCAAAATTTTAACTACAAGATATGTGATGTTCACTGGAATATGTATTTATCATGAGAGCAATGAGATGGGTCTAAATAATGACTGAAGTCCATCAAAATTTGAGTGAATGTGTAGTAGTGATTAATTATCATTTTATCTTTTCCAACAATCAACATGTCATCAACATATAATAATAAGAATGAAATTTCCATTTTCATCTCTTTTAATATATTTACAATTATCTACATTCAATATTTTAAAACCATGATCAAGCATAAAAGATTCAAACCTTTTATAGAATTAACGACATCTTGGTTCATCCCATGTAGACTCTTCTTTAACTTGTAGACCAAATTTTATTTTCCCTTTTTAACAAAATGTTATGGTTGTTCCATAATTATATCCTCTTTCAAATCTCCATGTAGAATGGTTGCCCTGACATCTAGTTTCTCTAATTCTAAATACAAAATAGTTACAAAACCATGTACTACTCATATTGATGACATTTTAACAACTAGGAATTTTTTCCCTTAAAGTCAATACCTTGATTTTGTCCAAATCCTTTCACCATTAGTCTTTCTTTGAACCTTTGTTTAGTTTCCTTTCCTTCATGTTTTATTCAGTACACCCAATTATTATTTAATACATTTTCCCCTTGTGGCATTTCAACCAAATCTCGTGTCTTGTTGTGATGTAGGGATTTTATCTCGTCTTGTGTATCCTTTTTCCACTTCATACCATTTTCTCATTCACATGCATCCTGCAAAGAATTAGGAACACCTTCATTAGAAAAGAAAATATATTCTAAGGGAAAATAGGTTTGTGAAGGTCTATGTGGCCTGGTAGACCTACAAACTAATAAATTTTGTGGCAAGATTTCTCTTAATGGTTGTTGATTTTGTTCTTAATATTCTTCTTCTTCTTGTTCCTCATTTTCATTTTGTTGCAAATTATTTCCATGAATTCCTTCATGTAGTGTTGGTTGATTTTCCTATTGATCCTGAACAAATTTTTGTGTCTCCACACCTTTTTCAACAACTTAAAAAAGATTTCTTCAATAAAAATGACATCCCTACTTCTAATAATTCTCTTTTTAGAGGATTGTACAAAATCTAACTTAACTCAGTATCAACATATATCTTAAGAAAAAACATTTAAATGACTTTTCATCCAACTTAGACCTCTTTGCTTTAAGAATATGCAGTTACACTTCACTATAAAAAAAATTCAAGTGAGTGTAGCATAAATGTTTATGAGTCCATACCTCTTTTGGAATGGCACCATCAAGTGAAGTTGTGGGAGAGTTATTTATTAAGTAGCATGATGTGCAAACAACTTCTTCCCAAAAATATTTAGGAAAACTAGAAATTAAAAGCATACATCTCACCTTTCCATTATTTTTGAATTCATTCTCTTAGTTGTTCCATTTTTTTGTGGGGTGCAAGGAATTGTTTTTCATACTTTATTACATATTTACTGCAATATTCTTCAGAGGCCTTGGAACAATACTCCCCGCCATTATCAGTTCTAATTAATCTCAATAATTTATTCGTTTCCCTTTAAACAACCACATGAAATTTATAAAAGGTATCTAAGACTTTATCTTTGATTTCAATAGGGAAATCCCACACCTTCTTTGATGCATCATCAATAAAAGTAACAAAATAAGCATCTCCTCCTAGTGATTTTATATTCATTGGGCCATGAATATCATAGTGTATCAAATCTAATATTTTTATATCCCTCTTAGGCTAGTCTCTTATAAATGATACCCTTTTATGTATACCCATAATACAATTTTTGCAAAATTTAACTTATGTACCTTTTATATTAGGCAAAAGCTTTTTCTTAGCAAGAATTTTTAGGCCTATTTTAGTCATGTGCCCAATTATTTTGTTCTGCAAATCTATTGTAGACTCCTCCTTTGTAACAAATTTAAGATTTGAATTTTGCAACCTTGATTTTAAGTTGTAGAGAGTGCATATTTTCTACTCGTTTGCGATAACTAATGAACCTTTTACATTTTCCATTCTCCCTTTCCAAACACTATATGGTAGCCTTCATCATCTAACTTTCTAGCTGAAAAACAAAATCCTTCCAAGCTCTAGTACATGCCTATCCTACTTAAGAAATAAATATAATTATCTTGTGCCTTTATTGGAACATCTCCTATTCCTTTAATATCAAAAAGAATTTTATTGCCCAAGCAAATCTTACCCATATTATTAGATGTATAAGAAATAAAATTATATTTGCTTGGTGTAGCATGGTAGAAGGTTCCATAATCTTAAATCTAATCACTATCTTAATTGGATGTATAAAGGAAAGCATCATCATAAGTAATAGTAATTAATACCTCACCTTATGTTTCCATGGTAGTGGTTTCTTCATTACTATTGTTATTGCTATATATGGTTTGCTCCTTCTTTAATATCCAACAATCCCTTTTGATATGGCCAAGTTTCCTACAATAATAGAAAGTCTTTCTTCCACGCATAGAATTTGACCTTATTATAGAGATTGATCTCCTTGATTTCCTTATGTCATGTTGTCTTCCACGATCACCAAAATTTACTCCCTCCATATTTGGTATTTCTTCTACCATAGATTTCCTATGCATTTATTCATTTAATGAACTATTAGAAACATCTTCAAAGCTTATTCTACCTTTTGGTGTTGCATTACTTATGGTGACAACCAAGTTCTTCCAAGTATTAGGCATAGAGATCAAGAGTCAAAGAGCTTCATTCTCACCATCAAACATAATCTTCAATGAAGTGAGTTGGTTCACCACCCTTTGCAACTCATTTAGATGTTTAGCTACTAAACTCCCTTCCTTCATTTTAAGATTACATAACCTCTAGAAATTAGAAATAATTTATCGACTTTTGTGTCTCTTTCATAAAAATCATCAAGCTTTTTCCATAAATATACAGTGGCATTCTCCTATGAAACATGAAAGTATACCGTTTTCACCAAATATTGTCGAATAATAACAATTGCTTTTCGATCTAACTTCTCCCAATCTTCATCTTCTTAGATTTTCCCTTAATTGAAAAACTTATATCTTTGAATGTGAGCATGTATTCCATCTTAACTATCCATATGGTAAAATTTACCCTAGTAAGAATTTCAATGCTTGTCATTGACTCCATTGAGCCACTTGTAAATAAAAATTACCCACACTAAATCTCCAATAAAGTATTTGCTTCGATTTCCATTGTTATATTTTACATAACAATCAATAAATTAACAAAAATAGATCTAAGATCAATAATAAATTATGTAAATCCAATAATACAATATTTATCATAAATAAAATAACACATGCAATCAAGAAAAAAGAAACACAAATTTTATGTGAAAACCCAGGTATATAGTTAAAAACAAACCCAAAACCACTGGAAAAAATCAATAACTCTTTTATTACTATCAAAAATTACACAACTCTTTTATTACTATCAAAAATTACATAAGCTTTTTGCCACCATGAATGAACTCATTCTTATTTATAGAAAAATTATATATCACATTCAAGGAAAATCATTCATTACATTCGAAAAAAAAGTCTTTATTACTTTTGAGAAAAAATCTTTGTTACATTCAAAAATAAATCTCTATTAATTAATTAAAAAATATTGTTTTATATATTTAAACTCACACATAAAAATATAATTTTTATATATTTGCACTCACACATAACATAACCGTTGTGATTTGGTCACTAGTCAGACCTTTCTTGTCAACGAATTGGGTTGATTACCACCTCATTTTACCTTTTTTCTGGTGGGTCACTTTGGCCAACTAATTTAATCATCGGGGTGTGGACCGATTGAATAGCGTCCACGTCGGGTTCAAAAAATAACTAGTGTCGATGTTGAGCCCAAAAGGTATGTCGTGGGGTACAAGGTATAAATTTATAAATTTGGTGAGAACTCCTATCTGTCATTTGTCATTTAAATTTTTTTAATGCTTCTTTTAAAATGTTTTCCGTATAAAGTTATATTTTTATATCTAATCATGATTTAAATATCATGTGTTATATGATGTGTTATATGTTTTTATTAATTTTATTATAACTATTGCAGTTATATATATGAGATTTCAATAGAAATCAATTTATAAAAAATATCAAAACACTTATTTCATGATATATTTTATATTGCTAAATTAAAAACACTATAAAACTAATTTGATTATAATTTTATTTTAAATTATTATTATTATTAATTATAAAATAATTAATATATAAGTTAAACATATATATATTTAAGAAAACATGGAACAAGATTCTTAACCATGGAAATTTACCTCTCCCTTATCGTGGCGACCCTTAATTTGTAAAGAGACATTGTTACGATACCATGGGCTGATACCATGAATTTTGATATCACATGTCCAAAAAACCAAAAGTCACTTCATATGTCACTTTTTCATATGATATATATTTTTAACTAATTAATTTAATAAAAATGGCATAACTATTCCTTAAATGGGGTGATGAGTGGTGAAAGGTGGGGGCACGATGTGTCACCATCCCACCTAATTAATAAGTCGAGAGATGTGGCAACGTGTCCCTGAAAAATGTAAGTAATTGCATTGGTTACATATGTTGAGCATCGAGACATGATGGTACATCAAGTTATGGGAGAAGGTGGCAGAGCGCGTATGAAGGGAGGGGATTCAATGTCAAACTTGTGGAGACTGCTTCATATGTAATATTTCATAAATGGGAATACAATGGAGAAACTATGCCTAGGAGGCCAGATTGGAACTAACAAGAAGTAGTCAAAGGGGAGAAGGAGGACTGGAACATTGGATACTTACAAAGGGTAGAGACAATTTCGTAATGAAGTTGTTGTGCAATTGAATAAGGGAATTTGTAGTTGGCGAGGGGGGTGAAAGCATGAAAAAATCCATGCCAAAAGAGGAAGCGGAATTGAGCAACCCCAATAGAACATATTTGAAACGAACTCCACCTAGAATAGGTAATTTCATATTATCAAGATTGGAATCTTCATGTTGTGTTTATTTTATAGTTGTTCCCCCCAAAAAAACTCCAGAGACCCCCTCTCTCCTCTTAGGACTTCTGGGGAAGGATGGTAATCTATATATAATTATATCTCATCTTCTAAGCTGGGAGTAGGGTTAGTTGTGGAGGTTGAAGACATGTTAATTTGGCGAATTATCTTGCTCTGTGGCTGGTAATTGTAATTTATGAACTATAGCTTCATGGGCTGAAATTAATCTTGGTTATGAGTGTAGTTTGTCTAGTGAGTGCACATATTTACAGTTTGGGAAAATTGTGGCCTATGATGTGCATTTGTGTGGTGAGGGAAGGAGGGTATTGCCTCGGGACTCCTAGAGTGGTGTTTGGGTCTCGGAGCATCATCCTTTGACATGGGGAGGAAAAAGTATGGGTCTTCACCCTTGTATTTATGGGTGTACGAAGCAATAGCTCTATACTCTTATTTTGAGTAGTTGTTGGGATCCGGGAGGACGTAGCGGTGGATTGAAGGAATTAGAAGCCAATTGGTGGTTGGATGTAAGCAAAGGTTGAGAATAGGTAGTTAAATCAATCAACAAGTGTTATATTAAATAGGGTGCCTCATTACTCAACCTATGGGCCAAGTATCGTGCAAGTAATAACTACTAGAAGAGCAGGGGAAGATGAGTGAATCTCTTTGGGCATATATTAGAACATATTGTTTGGTTTTAGATTCTTGTGGGATTGACATTTGAAACTTGAACCTTTCGAAGTAGATTCCCCAGTAGACATTTTTAGGTCAATATTTCGAGTCAATTAAATCAATTCATCATCAAAACAAAAGAGGCAAGGAGAAGAAGGAAGGAAGGAAAGATATAAAATTCAAGATAGGGAGGGGGAGGAAAGAAGGAAGAGAAAGGTAAGAAAAAGAAAACGGTTGTTCTAGAGATAGAAAAGCCTAAACCTAAAAATAATAAGAATAAAAAAAACTTAATTTTTTTAGTAATATGATAAAATTAATACAATTATTGTTATTATTAATGAAAAGGTAAGTCATACTTAATATATAAGATATGATAATAATTAATATTATATTAATATATATTTTATTATATAATAATAAAATAATAATCTTATATATTAATACAATATTATTTATCAACTTATCTTATATACTAAGTATGACTTAAGCTTCTATTAAAAAAAATTATTATTATTAATTTTATCATATTATATATATATATATATATATATATATATATATATATATTATTTTTATGTTTAGGTTTTTCTATCTTTGGGTTGACCGTTTTTTTTCTCTAGCCTTTCTCTTCCTTCTCTTCCTTCCCCCTCCTTATCTTGCATTGACATATTTATTTCCTTCATTCTTCTTCTTGACTCTTTTATCGTGATGATGAATCCATTTAATAGGTTTGAAATGTCCACCTAAAAATGTCTACTTTGGAAGTTCAAGTTTTAAATATAATATATTATCGGTAACAAAGGCAAGGAGCTGCATTCAAAATGTCGAGGGAGAGAGGCTGAGTGAGAAGAAGGGCATTGTACTATGAAGAGCGTGTCGACAAAGAGAACTCTCATTTACAAAAAAGAGCAGTAGGCTTCATTGCAAGATATAGAGAGCAGATCCTTATGAATATACAAGAAAAATTGGCCAGGCTAGAGGGGGAAGCCTCATCTCAATGAAATTCCCTCTCAGATTCTAAGATGATGGAAAAATGGACAAGATGGATTCTTGACACAAGATATGGCAGAGCCAACTAGTATCTAGAGAAAGTAACAATGTATTAGAAAATGAAGTTCCTTTTGGGACACATGCTACTAGATAATTAGGACTCTAAGAGGGATCTGCAACAATCATCAAACCATATTCATGGTCACATGAAACACTATGATTGTAGGCTGGAAATGATAGATCACAGGCAAGCAAGGATTGAAAAACATCTCGACATTCCTCCAGTAGTAGCAAGGCCCATGGTTGGCCGAACAGACCCTATAACAGTTGGAGGATCTAACTCTGAATCATTTCAGTGAGTATATGATGGATGGTGTATCATGTTTATGTTTTCCTTTTAGTATGTGATTATGTATTTGGCTAGACAGGTTAATATTCTAACACATGCTTCTTTGAATCCATATATGTAAATATCGGTTGTCAATAATGTCCTTTTGAAAGGTACAATTTCGGCTATCATTCGATCTCCCCTATGATAAGCTCTTATGTAATCTCTAGTTTTTGAAGCAATATAATAGTTTTCATTCCCCCAAACAAAAGACATAACTATTTTGCATATAAGTTTCAACTTTTGATTGGTATAACTAATAAGAATATTCTAAAATATTCCACCTAATAATTATTGATAATTAAATTAAAATTGCTAAAAAACTATTCCAAAAATAAACAAATTTATCATCTAAATAAAAAATATTCAAAATTTAATAATTTTTATTAATTAAAATTTTATACTAAATATTTATAAACTTCCCTTAATTTATGTAATTTAAAAATAAACACCTCATATTAGATATAGGGAGGTGTTTCCAGACCATACAAAATCTCATTTCCTTTAATTTATGTAATTTAAAAATAAACACCTCATATTAGATATAGGGAGGTGTTTTCAAATCTTGCAAAATACCAAATTTTCTATTTTTTCTAGACAAAAAATCACTTCCTTTAAATTACTTTAAGAATACACATCTCATATACCAATTTAATGTTTGACTTACTTATAATCTTAAAATTAAATTATTATTATAAAATACAACTTATTAATTAAATTTATTTAAATTACTATTATAAATAATAACTTAAAAAAAAATTAATTGAAGCCCATCCAAAACATCTCAAAGACTTTGAAGAAACATCTGTCAAGTTTCTTGGATGGAATAAGCAAGATAGAATCTCCGAAAAGCCATCGTACATTATCGGGTAAAGCTTTTTCAACTAAAACCTGTAAAAGCAAGGACAGCGAGGAACCAGCTTTTTCAACTAAAATCTGTAAAGTCAGGACGGATAGAATTTAATGTGCAAATTGTTTTTGTTTTTTTTTTTTTTTGAAGGTGGAAAAACCTATCAAACTCAGTTTTGTCAAACCAACATTGAGGACAGCCATCTCTGGCTGCTATCCGCGAATGTCAGTTGACACATCACTGTTATCAAGGAAAACCACGCCACCTGAAATAACCCGCTGGTGGTCCGTAAGGGAGCAGGCTATCACTCCTGCCAGATGCCTCTGGGTCTTGGGCCGTTAACCTGTTTCCTTACCTCCGAGGAAGACGAGCTCTTAGCCAAGCAGAAGCAGTTTTAGGGCGTACTCCAGGCCCAATGTGCAAATTGTTTGTTAATTAAAGTTGAAATTTTGGTAAAATTTTTATAATTTTTTTTTGTTGAAATTATGAAAATAAATTGGGAAATGTGAAAATTGTTAAATTTAACAAATAAATCTGTTGTGAAATTCCAATCCTAAAAGTCATAAGTTTTTTCAACTAAATCCTGAATAGCAAGCTGCAGTGAGAACCATATTTTTCTATATCATCAGTGTAGTTTAACTTAATTTTTTGGTTCAATTTTACTTATGAGATAGACATCTAGTTGTGTAATTCTCAAAAAAAAATCAGATGCAAATGTTTTAAATAATTAAAATTTATCATTTTTCTAAAGAAGTGTTACCAATCTATATATATACACTGTGTGACACTAGGATGTTTTATAAACTAATTTAAAAAAAATAAAAACATAATTCAAAGTTCTTGTTTTAGCGATGTTTGGATTTGGGGGCTTGCTCCCTACCAAAGGGATGTTTGGATTTGGGGGTTTGCTCCCCGCCAAAGGGTTTAGGGGTGGCTTTGGACCCCTGGAAACAAAGATTAGATAAAAAATTATTTTTTGAAATATTGTAATTTTGTGGTCAATTTGGGCCGTTCATTATGTGAAAGATTTGACAGTAGAAGTTACATTAATTTAAAGTTTTTTGCTGTAAAAGACAACCCTCAGTGTATATGAAGAAATTGTATTGTGGTTGTGTATTATTATTCTGTGCAAAAAAAGAAGACAAAACTGTGTAAAAGCTAAAAAAAATTTATTGCAGATTTGTTATAGATTGTATCTCTTTATTTTGCTGGATAATATAAAAAGAAGATTGATTGTTTCTCTATGGACATAACCTAAATTAAATGCACATATATCTATGTCTTATTTTATGTTTTTTTGTTTCTCCAATATTTTAAATATTCTATACACAAAGCTTATGATCTCTCACAACCCAATTAAAAAAATATATAGATTGTATCTCTTTATTTTGTTGGATAATATAAAAATAATTGTTTCTCTATAGACATAACCTAAATTAAATGCACATATATGTATATCTTATTTTATGTTTTTTGTTTCCCCAATATTTTAAATATTCTATACATAAAACAAGAAACTTATGATCTCCCACAACCCAATTAAAAAAAACACACATAAACATAATCAGACCACGGCTATGATCTCCACATACACATAAAAATGTCGCTACTATTATAGTAAGATGGACGTTAGTTGGCAGGTACATGTTAAAGGGCTCATCATAAGTCCCCTTCAAGCCCTAACAAAGTCCTTCGGAACAAGAACTGCCGAAAATAATGTTTTGGGCTGCTGGTTAGAATGATCTATTTATGGAAGAGATCTTTGACATTTCTATTTTAAATTTCATAATGAAGAGTACACTTGGAATGAAATTTCATTATATATAATATATCATATTATACATTAATGCTTTTTAATACATATTTTCTTAAAACTTTATAACTTTATTTAACAATTATGTTCTCAAGATACTTTCCATTTATTTATTTTAATTAATTAATTTTCAATAGAATTAATAACTGTTCTTCTCTTTTACCTTCTATTAATAACTATTCGCTTTTACCTTCCCAAGGAACAGTTGCCATATGCATCTAATCTCATAGGCATCTAATTTATTTTCCTCATAAAACTTATTTCTTTATTTAAGTAATAAAATCTAGTTCCTGATTATGATTGGTACGCTCTATGTTTCTTCCCTTATTTTGGTGGTACTAATCTGTGTTTTGATACTATTGATCAAATATTAATTGTTAGATATATTTGTATATAAAACTAGTTCCTCTGTGAATTATATTTTGGTGGTACTAATTTATATTTTGATAATTATAAATAGTGTTTTGATATTATTGATCAATATTAATTGTTATATATAATTGTATATAAAACTAGTTCCTCTATGAATTAAGAATAGTGTTAATATTTGCTTAATTTTGTTTGTTTTTTTTCTATATTATGTAAACATTTTTAGGACTCGGCATATATGTTAATCAATATTTAACGTAAGTCCATATCTATCGATATTTATATCTTTTTCACCCAAACACATTATGCGATTACATTTATTTGCATTCATTCATAATATGTGTTAGATGACATTCTTCAAAAGTATGTGGTATATTTCTTCAATCTTAATTAGATCATTCATGAACCTTCTACATGTTTCAATCATTTCCTTGTGGCGGTCGGTTGTTATGCCACGATGATAGATCATCAAACCCTAAGATCTACGACGGTGATATATCTAGACTTGATAAACTCTAAGATCTACAACGGTGATCTATCTGGACTTGATCAACGGTTCATAACAATTAGGGTTACTGTGAAAACACAATAACTACTGACAAGGCTCTGCAAGCTCTGTAGTTTGACTTTGTTTAGGAGTTAATATTTGGTTTTGTGTTACCTGGAGCGCAACTCTGTTACTTTTCTGCATTAAAGCATTTGCGGTTCATTACTTACACCTCTAGAATGTACTAATAAACTCAAGGTTTTCACTTATAGGGTGAGTTATCTTTATCTATATAGATTTATGTGCTATAATTTATATTCTTAGTCTTCATTTGTAGTTGTATCTTGTAGAGTATGTAGACCCTGTATCTAATTTTTGTACCATTTGGGTCTGGAGGAAATAATTCAACTTGTTCACAGTTCATTTTTTGGTTGTGGGTTTCTTTGAATCCTTCCTTTTTTGATTTTAGCCATGCATTAACAATGTAAATTAACTCAACGGCTAAGTACCTCAACTTCCTGATAATATATAAAACCCAAAGCTAGATTTGTTTATGGAAACTTATGTATCTTTAGGATTCCATGAGTTTTAAGCCATAACGTTTAATTCCCTCTCTACAATTTATGTACTTATAGTTTCACTCAATGTTTTAGAAAGTTTTCTCCTTTTTATTTTGAAACTCTAGAATATATATATATGTGTGTGTGTGTGTGGGTGTGTGTGTGTGTTTCACTTATTTTAATTTATGAATTCCTTCGTGTGATTCTAGAATTGCATTTCATCATGGTTGGGTTTGTTAATAGAAACCATAACCCTATATGGGTTTTCAATGACATATTGAAAATGGTTTATTAGTGTAAACTGTACTTGGATAACCATTACAAGTGTTTACTCTCATGACCATTTTACTTGCATACCCAGTTATCTATTGGAAGGTGTAATTTATGGTTTTGCTTCTTTGTAGGGTTATTACTTTAACTTTTGTTTAATGTAGACAATGACTAAATTTTCTCCTTGTATGTCACTATTATATTGTTTTTATGTTTGTAGCGACTTTGTAACCATGTTATATTTAATTTTTCCGTAGGTGTTTAACTCTCTCTCTCTCTCTCTCTCTCTCTCTCTCTTTCTCTCTCTCTCTCTCTCTCTCTCTCTCTCTCTCTCTCTATATATATATATATATATATATATCTATATATATGGTTTTGCTTCTTTGTAGGGTTATTACTTTCTTTAACTTTTGTTCAATGTAGACAATGGCTAAATTTTCTCTTTGTATGTCACTATTATATTGTTTTTATGTTTGTAGCGACCTTGTAACCTTGTTATATTTAATTTTTCCATAGGTGTTTAACTTTATATATATACATATAGATATATATGAAGAATGAGGGTTTTGAATCCTTCTCAAGGTAATTATGAGGCAACCCTCCAATGCTACTTTTTTTATACCATTATTATATTTCCTTTTTACCATTATTATAATCAGTTGCTAGTTACTTATTTTATTTCTTTGTGTCTCTACATGTAATTATTTAATATACCGGTTGGATTTTCTTTTCCTTCGACATTTTTTGTTTTTATTTACTTCTACGACTCATAGGACATTCAGTTACCTTTACCAAGTTGGATGCTCCTATAACGTTGGATTCTTATATGTTTGTACATAGTTCCTATGTTCATGGCTCCACTACCAGACTTCTATTATCTTTTTATATAAATATTAAGTGTATTTGTTGATTTCCACTCCTGTTTTAGAAGAATGTAAACTTTAGGTCTCTACGCATATGTACTCTTAATTATGAAATTTTTCCCTAAGTGTATTTTTAACTGAATGTAATAGGGTTAATTATTTTGGCCCAAGCTGCTACATAACATTTTTCCATATAATAACTTTATCATCAAGCTATGTATATGTAACACCCTCCTCCCACATATACCCAAGCTAATCGGTCCATTGGGGTAAACATGTGACGAGAGGTTACTATGATGTGATTCAACTCCCCATCTACAATTAAGAAAGTGGAACCAACATAAAGAAACCAAATTTACCTTCCACACAAGCTATAGAACCTTCAGAAGCCAATGAACCCTTCTAGGTGACCAAAGCATGAGACAACTTGATCTAGACCCTCAGCCGCCCATGACAAGCAATGCATGTGATTGAGGCCTTCAAGTCGCTCCCACAACAAGGCATGCCAACGACTGTGGAATTTTCCAGGGACTTCTGAGCCAATGACCCTGGATTCTGAGCCACTTTCTCACGGTTAGGTCTCACACCACTGCTCAGAACTTCATGAAACTTTCAGAAATAAATAATAACAATGGGGGTAGATATATCTGAAATAAATTCCTTAATGATCAGATATGACTCCAATTGAAAGTTATGCAAATCCAATTCCTCTTGTGAAAACAAAGATTCGTCCATAAAACTTGAACAATCATTCAAAGGCATAGAAACAAGATGATGGGAAAAATCTTTATCCAAGGGTTCAACATGATTAAAGGATTCAAGATTGACAGGTTGATTAACAAGACTATGAGATGAATGATTGATAGAATAGGAAGAATCATCATCTTGAGAAAGAGAAGAGAGGAAAAGTAACTCTTCATCAATGGATTTATCAACATTAGGAATAGTTTCCAAATTGAATTCATGGATTTGATTTTTAGATTTTCCAACTTGAATAGGATCAACATAAGGTACAAGAAAAGGGGGAGGACAAGGAATAAATGGATTTATATATTCCTCTTGGGAAGATTGAAGTTCCTCTTGGGAAAGGCCATTTGGTGGATCTAATTGAAAATACTTGCTTGAGATCCTAACCAAGAACCAGAAATTCTCATCTAAATATTCCCAATCCACATTTTCATAAGAAAAATCATAACAAAAGTGAAGAAATCGATTGACGAATTGTTCTAAAGATTCATTTGATTTCATACTAAGATGATAAATTCTATTACAAACGTATTGTTATTCGTACTTGTCAATAATTTGATGAAGCACATTAACTAATTGCTTAAAATAATGGATTGAAGTAGCAGGAATAGAATAACAACACTGCTTTTTCACGACCTTCCATTGTAAGGGTGAAGAACTGAGTAAGAATATCTTCATAATAAACTCCGCTTGAAAAACATAAATGAACAAATTCAACCACATAATCAAGAACGATTGTTGGACCCTTTCCATCAAACCTTAAATGTGACAAGTTATGTAAAAATTCTGTTGGGATTGAAAGATCCAAATCCTTTGAGAAAAACCTCAAGATTATGATTTGGGATGCAACCATTTAAGATAATAGATTCAAACAGACTTTATAGTCTTACCTTGTAACCATCAAGAACTTTAGGATCACCTAATATTTCTTCTGAATTTGGACTAGGGGCGTCGCCACCTCACGCAAGAGAACCATCTCGTTGTACAACTATTTCATGGAGTCTTCCATAAGCTTGAATTCTTTAAGTATGGACATCTGTAGGTCTATTGTGCTAATGCTAGTGGAAGAAAACCTATATTTTTTGTGGCAGGATGATTAACCTATTGTTTTGCGATGGCCAAATCTTTTGGCAACGGTACATTCTCACTCAAAAGATGCTCTATATTGTCTTGTGCAGCTGTCACAAAATACACATTCACTGTCATGACTACTCGGGGATTCCTCCTGGTATTGGATGCTATTACCTTTTCTATGGTTATGGAGGCTACATTAGTAGGATAATTGGGAAAGTACATTTGAATTTCTTATATAATCCTCATCTTCAGTTGATTGAAGATGACATTGGATACAACCATGACCCTGTCATCAAGCAGAGGAGAAATTGCCATTTAACTGAATGGGATATGACCACCAGTGAGAGGAGGTTATGGCTGACTATTGGATTCATCTACAATAGGTTCAATGGCATCCTCCTCCTCTAAATTTTCTTCCATTTCATAGGCCAGTTTTTCTTCCTCCATCTTCTATGTGACTTCCTCCTCTTGTTTGTTCTTCATTTCTTCTTCCCATGACCACTTATGTTGTTATTCTTCCTCTATTCTCTTCCTTTCTTCCTTTGTTTCTCTCTTCTTCAGCAAGTTATATTGCTTCTTCTTTTCTTATTCTTCTTTGTGTAAGTGGCCCTCGTCTTTTTTGCGTTCTTCTTCTAGTTGGTTCTCTACTTCTAACCTTCTCTTCTCTTCCTCCCTTTATTTCCTTTGCTTATTTTCCCCAATTAGGCCTTTCCACATTGGATCAACCTTGAAATTTCTACTTCTTTCTGCCATTAGATCTTGCTTTAGCCTCATTATAGGTGATGCAGTGTCAAGTTGGGCGGTTACTTCATGCTGAATTTCATCCATTTGTATATCTTGTACCTATGGAACCTAGGAGGGCCCTACCACATCTATTGGTTGATTCTTCCTCAATGCATTATACCAATTCTTGATCTTTTCATCTTCTAGAATAGTCATTGTTGGGTGCAGGAATTGCGCTTGAGCAAACCACTCAACACTTAATTGTCAACATGAGGGTTTCATAAACTTAGAGATGAAGCGCAGGCAATGCCAGAAATGGTATGAACTTTTCCTATTTCTAATCCTACTTCTTGAAGGGAATTTTTTGTAGAATCAGATAGAAAGAAATTGGAAAGGCAATTTACACCAAGGCAAATCTAGTGTTGGAATGTAAGAGACAATTTGCAAGTAAATCAAGTAAAGAAATTCCACACAACAGAAACAATCTTAAATGCTGAATGAAACAATGTGTTAATCTCCAGATGGATGATAAGCAGTCTCACAAGTAGGCCCTTGCATATTTCTACCTTTCTTCTAATCTTTCTCCCACACAAACAACCTATCCTTGAACAGTTGCAATCTTGCTTGCACTAGTGCAGGTATAATATTTTTGTGTAAGAGTATATTCAATATTCCTTATTGAATACTTATGTCTGAGTGAAGGTGTTCTAAGACTCAGGGCTTGGAGCACTCTGTTCCAATGTCAAGAGACTTGCTCTTACCTTGAAGCAGGGTTTCCTTTACTCAGTTTCCGGTTTACTTTTGAAAGATGAAAATATATGCTGAAAAGGAATTGCAACTGTAATGAAATTCTCAATTAACTAGCTGCGAGAAAGAAAATGCTTCAACTTATTAAACTTCATAGGGGAAATAAACTTCATGAGATAAAACACTTACAAAAGAATCAATCAATAGCCTAATTACTTTGCATTTGTCAACCAGTTTTGGTACTTCACCCACAATAATGATATTCTTTGCAAGTATAATTAGGTAGTTAATATAACCACTTCTAGATCCTTTTAGAGATGAAATTTTAATACCAAAATCAGTTACTTGATTTATTGATTCATTCACTGGCGAAATATTGGGAAATAAAATTCAAGTGAGTGATTTAATGTTTTTTGCAACGAATGGCTGAGCGCGGTGCAAGAAAAAACACGCACTGGTGAAGGAAAGAGTTCCTCGCATGATCTGCTTCGAAAATGAATTAAAACAGAAAGAAAGAATAAAGTAAATGCATAAAAGATATCTTATAAACAGAAATGAACACAAATACTCTGCAAACTATGGATCCGTTCCACACATAGGCTACAAAAGATAATTTAATTCAGAACTCAAAGATTAACGATTAAACTATTTCATCACACAACTGCTATGAAATAAACACACCGTCTTCCCAAATCACGAAAGCGAGAGGGGTCAACGAGCTGGGTTGGTCGGGCCCTGGCCAACCAGCTCATTCCCCTTCTAAGGAACAAAAGCGATCAGCACTTCAAATAACACATCAAAGACGAAATTACACGCTGTGTGTGCAAACCATAATGATCCTCTTGTATTTACTTGATTCAACAAATTACATTACGAAGTAGTCCAGCCCCAGAACGAGGTGATAACCAGATTAAATAAACCAAAATAATAACCGATGGTTCGCTCGCTTTCCTATATACAATTTACATCATATATATCCTTCGGCTCTAAGCCATTTACACTAATTACAGATAATTTTTGTTCAAGCTTCTTTCCTGAATAGACTTAGAAACCAAATTACAAACTTGGCCAATGGTTATAACAACACGAGCTTGGTTGGGCCATGATCTATATTTGGAGAAAAATCCGTGGATGCATGCGACCTACTTCAGTTTATCAGTAGTTAAACTCAGAGACAGAGATTGAGATCTGTCCTCGTGGAAGATAGCTCTCGGAATCTTGGACAGTGGCGGTGCAGGAATCTTCCTGTACTAGTCAACTCATACATTATTAACACTACATTCCATGATTACTTCTAGGAAATCAATATGAGTTGCAAGAATATGTAAATAACATGAAATCTACATAAAAGGATTAATAAAGTGTTGTAGCAAATCTTAATTTAAACTATGACCATGTGCAGGAAAAGGGTAACCATCTTGTACTAGTGCAGGGAAGAAGGGTCTTGTATTAATGTAAAACAAAGGTTGATATTGATGGAAATGGGGTAGAAAATAGGGAAATTTAGGATACCAACATCCCCCCATCCCTAAGTTGTTGTGTGTCCTCACACAACATTTTACCTCTGCAAAAAACTTTCAAAAATGAGTGGCCACACCTCAGTTCTGCACTTCAATGTTTATTCATGTCTTTACTATCTTTGGATTCTTGTCCCAGGCTTTTCGCAGCTGCTTAGTTACCTTTTTCAGGCATCTATAGCATTTGGAAGCTCGGTATTTCCACACCTTTACCTGCTGCTTCTACTTCTTTACTTCAGCCTGTAATTCCACCTCACTCTGTTTCTGCCAACTCTGCTCTTTCATGACCTGGTTTAGAGCTTCCAGGTCATGGACTTGTTGCTCCAAGTCCACTATTATGCTATTAAGGAAGAGAGTGGACGGTGTTGTACTGAGATCTTCAGGAGCAAACGCCTTTTCTACCATGGACTCAACATCAAGGTCAAGATTGTCAAAAGTCTGCTTTAAGACATCGCTGAGGGTTTCTATGCTCGGGGTTTTGTTGTCATTGAGGGTTTGGATACCCTCACCAATCTCTGTGCCAGGGGTTTCAGTACCCTGTGCGCCTAATTCCTCCAGGCTCTTAACTTGCTCTCCCATTTTCTTAGGGGATTCCACACCCTGTCCTTCCAAATCAGTAGGGGTTTCGATTCCCCATCCTTCTACTACCACATGGACTTCAGTACCATGTCCTTCGAACACTGCAGGGTTTTTAATGCCTTCATCTTCAAAAATTGCGAGGTCTTTAGTACCTTGATATTCACAACCCCTAAGGTCTTCAATGCATGTCCTTCAAAAACCGCAGGGTCTTCAATGCCCTTGTCCTCAAAATCATTAAGGGTCTCCACCTTTGGTTCACTAAAATTGTCAGGAGATTCTTCATGTTCTTCTTCATCCTCCTTTGCTTGAACTTCGCTAGTGTTTGGTGTCGACATTGTTCTCTCGCTCCTTAGGCTGTTGACGAATGTTGACAATAACATGTCTTCTTCTGCATTCTCCTCATCCTCACAATGTGTGATACTGTGTCTACAAGCATTGAGAGATTGTGAACTGTGGGGGAGACTTGGGGCGAGTTGTTGATTACAATCGACCTCAATCTTCTTATCAACCATGAACTGCTGCCAACACTTCTTTGTCAACCACTCCTTCTTAAACCAGTGCTCACCTATAAGTGGCAGGCCTGTGGCTTGCGAAATGAACTCTTCAGTGATTTTAAATTTTAAGGACCCAACCCTAACTTGGCCTTCCTTGAACGTTCTTGCAAATTCTAGCACTACGCCCATGTCGAATCCATCAAATTTTTGGAGAAATGGCAGGAACCTAGTTTCTTGCAAAAGTGCAAGACTGTTCCTGTACTCGGTAGTTTGTTCAATCTCCTGTAGCGACAGTGGTTCACTCCTCACGGGTGCCATTTCGAACCTCTTCCACTTCACCGATCAGACCTTCGGAAAAATTCCAGGGTAACTCCAACATTCACCGAGAATTCTGTACCGGAGGTTCCTTGCCTTCCGTCTTTGTAGACCTGCTTACCCGGCTATGATGGAACAATCCTTCCACTTCGGATGTAGATCCATGTCAGCGATCATCGTTATAGGTGAATCGCGATGATTGGATGTAGTGGCGGTATGGGCAGTGGTGATGCAATGGCTAGAATGATCTGATCACAAGTAGGTTAATGATGGTAGGATAGTGCGAAATAATTGCAAAGAGGGTGAGTGCAGGTTATCGGACGGAGTACCCTTCCGCAGTCATCATCATAATTCAATCAAAATTATTTTCAACATTTATTAAAAAGGATTAGATTTCAGCCTTACACACCTTGCACTTTAAAGATTTATCCCTAGATTAGTAATTAATGAAACAAAGCATCAATTTAAAACATGGAGTGAGTTATCATATCAACATATGTACAAAAATACAGGCCCATAGATCTTTGATAAACCATTTCAGGACTGTGTAAATTGCTCCCACAGTCAATTGTATCTTTGCACCAGACCTGCTTGCACTCGTGCTTGCACTGCGCTGTGCTTGCACCAGAGAATTTTACCAAATAGAAACTCTGATAGGACATACTTCTGTAGCTGGACTTTTAAAAAAATTTCCTCATTATACAAGAAAAATTTATTCGCCATCCTTTGGTGCTTCTCGACATGCCTTCTAAATGACTGCATCAAATTCTGTTATCAACTTATGAGGGAATAAAGAAGTGGGAAAGGGGTAAAAATTTCAGAATGGGAAGGAATATTACAGCAGGGATTTTAGAACGATATCATCAAGAGGGATAAATGAAACAGGATGTGGGAAAAAAATTCAAGGGAGAAGAGGGATTATATGAATTAGGTAAGGGTGGTTTCTTGGAAGAAAGAGGAAGGTAATTCATTGGGGAATTTAGAAAAGAAACTAGTGGGACATTTCGAAATGGGAAATAGAAGAATATTTTACCTTGAAGTCTACCTGCACTGGTGCAGGAAAAATAACTACAGTGGGAAGTAAGCGTTTACTTGGAAAAAATGTCCATGCTAGTTACCCCAAACTTGGGTAAGGGCTCGGTTTCGTGAACCTGCTTCTTCTTGGTGGCAGCCAGCATATCTAAAATTCAAGTAACATTCCCTTTTTATGAAAATTTTTGATCTTCCTGCCAGCATGCTAGTTTTCAAGTTGATCCTTCTGCAATCATGTCAGTCAACTGATTTTCACAATTACAAGAAATTTTTTCTTTTTATAATTTTTATTTTTGTCATTTTTATTTTTCTTTGATTATTTTTTCTTTAAAATAAGGACAAGAAGGAATCAATTCTTCAACAGGTCGGTGTTATCACCTACCAACTCCTTTTCAAATGGCTGTTGGACTTGCTGCATAAAATATCCTTTAGTAAGGGGCTAAAAATATACCTTCAATCTATGCCCGTTTACCAGGAACACTAAATTCTGTCCATCAATAGTTTTGATTTCTACTGCTCCATTTTCGAACACTTTGACCACCTCATAGGGTCCCATCCAACGTGTATGGAATTTTCCTTTAAAATGTTTGAATCTTGAATCGTAAAGGAGCCCCCAATCACCTGGTTGGAATTGCTTTTTCTGAATGGACTTGTCATGCCACTTCTTGCACTATTGTTGAACCAAGATGTTCTACTGAACAGCATCCCTTAAAATTTCATCTAACTCATTCAATTGTAGAAGGCGTTGTTGTTGTGCCTCAGAGAGATCTAGCCCCAATTGGATTGCAGTCCTGAAAGTCTTGATCTAGAATTGTATCGGTAAAAGAACTTGTTTCCCATACACCAACTCATATGGTGTGTGTCTCGTGCTGTTTCTCCAAGTGGTCCGATAATTTGTCAGCCCAATTCTTTTATTCATATTTACTGTCTTTGTGAGGATAGACTCAATCACCTTTTTTGTGGATTCTACCTAGCCATTTGCTTGTGGGTGATATGGTGTGGATTTCCTATGCCGAATTTCATACTGCTCCATTACACCTTGTACCAGATTAGAAATAAACTGCGATCCATTGTCAGAAACAATTTCTCTAGGTATACCAAATCTAGTAAAGATTTTAGTAAAAAGAAAATCAACAACAACTCTTTCAGTAGCAAAAGAAACAGCTTTAGCTTCTACCCATTTTGTAACAAAATTTGTACAAACCAAGATATGCTTTTTATTTGATGATGAAGGATTTATTGGTCCTACGAAATCAATAGCCCATTTTTCAAAAGGCTCAATCATAACTTGAGGACATAAAGGCATCTCATTGGTTTGGTTAGGCTGGCCAATTTGCTGACAGCTATCACACTGCTTGACGTATTGTTTGGCATCCTTAAACAAGGAAGGCCAAAAATAGCCAGCTCGTAACACTTTGTATGCAGTTCACTTATCGGCGAAGTGACCACCACATGGTTCATCATGGGCAGATTTTAAGATATCAAACACCTCTTCCTCTCTTACACATCTACGGATAATGAGATCTGCTCTAGTGTAAAAGAGGTCTCCTTAGATCCAGGAATATGCAACACTTTTCTGAATGATATTCCGCTTTTCACAAGCAGATAAGTGGGGTGGTAATTTTCCAGTGACTAAATAGTTAGCTATATCAACAAACCATGGAGACTTTGTTGACACAGCAAAAAGATGTTCGTTAGGAAAATCATCATCAACAAGAATTGCTTCACCAGGATTATTTAATCTTGAAAGATAATCTGCTACTACATTCGATTTCCCTGGTCTATCAACAATAGTAATATTAAATTCCTGTAATAATAGCAACCACCTAGTCACTCTACTGCTAGTTAATGGTTTATTCATCAAATATCTTATAGTGGAATGATTAGTATGTACAAAAACTTCATATCCTGTAATATAATGTCTGAATTTATTAATAGAAAAAATTACAGCTAAAAACTCTTTCTCAGTAACAATATAATTGAGTTCATCAGGTGACAAGTTTTTACTAATGAAATAAATAACATAATATTGTTTGTCTTCTTCTTGTCCTAAAGCTGCACCAATAGCAGTATCTAAGGCATTAGAGGAAATATGGAATGGAAAGGACCAGTTTGGTCCTCTCAAAACAGGTCCTTTCTCTTCTCTTCCTTCCCCCTCTCTATCTTGCATTTACATATTTATTTCCTTCATTGTTCTTCTTGACTCTTTTATTGTGATGATGAATCCATTTAATAGGTTTGAAATGTCCACCTAAAAATGTCTACTTTGGAAGTTCAAGTTTTAAATATAATATATTATCGATAACAAATGCAAGGGGCTACATTCAAAATGTCGAGGGAGAGAGGCTGAGTGAGAAGAGGAGCATTGTACTATGAAGAGCGTGTCGACATAGAGAACTCTCGTTTACAAAATAGAGCTGTAGGCTTCATTGCAAGATATAGAGAGCAAATCCTTATGAATATACAAGAAAAATTGGCCAGGCTGGAGGGGGAAGCCTCATCTCAACGAAATTCCCTCTCAGATTCTAAGATGATGGAAAAATGGACATGATGGATTCTTGACACAAGATATGGCAGAGCCAACTAGTATCTAGAGAAAGTAACAATGTATTAGAAAATGAAGTTCCTTTTCGGACACATGCTACTAGATAATTAGGACTCTAAGAGGGATTTGCAACAATCATCAAACCATATTCATGGTCACATGAAACACTATGATTGTAGGTTGGAAATGATAGATCATAGGCAGGCAAGGATTGAAAAACATCTCGACATCCCTCCAGTAGTAGCAAGGCCCATGGTTGGCCGAACAGACCCTGTAACAGTTGGAGGATCTAACTCTGAATCATTTCAGTGAGTATATGATGGATGGTGTATCATGTTTATGTTTTCCTTTTAGTATGTGATTATGTATTTGTCCAGATAGGTTAATATTCTAACATAGGCTTCTTTGAATCCATATATGTAAATATCGGTTGTCAATAATGTCCTTTTGAAGAGTACAATTTTGGCTATGGTTCAATCTCCCTTATGGACTATGATAAACTCTTATGCAATCTCTAGTTTTTGAAGCAATATAATAGTTTCCATTCCCCCAAACAAAAGACATAACTATTTTGTATATAAATTTCAACTTTTGATTGGTGTAACTAATAAGAATATTCTAAAATATTCCAGTAATAATTATTGATAATTAAATTAAAATTGCTAAAAACTATTCCAAAAATAAACAAATTTATCATCTAAATAAAAAATATTCAAAATTTAATAATCTTTATTAATTAAAATTTTATTCTAAATATTTATAGACTTCCCTTAATTTATATAATTTAAAAATAGACACCTTATATTAGATAAGGGAGGTGTTTCCAAATCCTGCAAAATTGCATAATGCGATCAAGAAGATTTTTTTCTAGCATGCCCAAAAATCTAATGCAAATACAATTTATGTGGTAAGATTTATAATAACTGATTGCATGCTTTATATAACCAATCTTTATATTTATAAAATCATTAAGACAATGTTTATGTTAATAAAATCATTAAGCCAAACATAAGAAACCATTGTTTTTCAAAGTAATTCACCAAATATCACAATCATTGTACATGGACCTCCCAAAGAAAATCAGAGATTAGAATGCTATACAAAGGTGATAATTGTATATAATTGTCAACTTATTAATTGTACTCTTAGCTCCAGCAATGTGGGCTAAAAGCATTCTCGTGTTGAAGCTTTCGGACTAGTATGTCTTCGCGTTGATGCATCAATTGGTTACCATTCTCGATTTCCTCATTTCTCTGTTTTGGAAATCGATTGGGGTTTTTCATCAATGCCTTGTAGATTTTTTCTATGTTTATTACAAATCTTACGTATATATATAAATAAATAAAAAGTTTTAATTTATATTTATTTGGATTTGGAAATGTATAATCTATATAAATTTAATTGATTTTTTTATTATAAATTTATATTAAATATTGTTTTAATTATATAAATTAAATTGTTGCTAAATGTTATCTTAATTTATATTAAAACACTTCATAATACATCTTACATGGTTAAAATTAAAAAATCATAAATAAAAAATAACTAAATTATAATTATATTTAAAATTATTAATATTATAAAATAATTCTATATATATATATAGCTTCCGGAGCGCGTCGGGACGGGAGGGCCTTGTACAGTGAGCAGCTGCTTTTTCTCAGCCAACCGGCATGAGCCTCAGTCATCCAGCATGAGCCCCAGCCAACCAGCTTGAGCCTCAGCCTTTCAACATGAGTCTCAGCCAACCAGCATAAGCCTCGAGTCATCTCCAATCAGGCGTTTCGCCTCTCATATCTCACAGGCGTCAACTTATCTCTCTATGCATGGCCACCTAAACCATCAACTGGACACGTTTTTCTCGGTTCATCTTCACTGGAACAGTTTTTTGGTCCCCCATGCATGCAGGGTGACACCTGGTTGTCTTTCGCCTTGCCACTCTTCCTACGTTCCTCTCTATAAATATCGACTCCTGTGTGCAGTAAACGGTTTCCCCTCTGGCCTTCCTGGCCGGAGGTAAGGTTGCAGGAGGTGCCATTGAATGAACTTTTTGCCTTTTGCTCCCCATCTTGTGTTTTTCATGCTCGGACGCTCCTGTTTTTTCGGTTTTTCGACAAGGCTCTTTGGTTCAGACATGCTTGCGGACTCCTTTTTCTGGAAGGCTTCAAATGGTGGAGCGAACAGCGACCATCTTGGCGATCATTATTCATCCTCACATGCTGGTTTTTGTGGAAATGGAGGAATGCTCATATCTTTCAAGATTCCAGGGTGCCCCTTGCCTCTATCCTGGTTCACATATCGGCATTCCTTGACCCTGCTGGTTAAATCTCCGGCCTATGGTTTCTGTTTATATGGCCATTATCGTTTTCTCGGTTTTTTGTGGATGTTTTTCTCTTTTGAACTATCTCTATGCTTTTTGGATGGTGTTATAAAATGCTTCTAAAGAAGGTATATTTGTAAGCTATCTGGACAGTCATATTTTTTGTGGAAGTATCTGTATAATCTGCTGTTTTCGACCTATCTGATTTTGTTCCAGGATGGGACGGTCATGTTATGTATTCAGAACTTTATATTCTCTTAATATAATCCATGATGATTTTCTCTCTGAAATATATATATATATATATATATATATATATATATATATATATAGAACAAGATTTTTAACTATGGAAATTTATTTCCAATTTATCATAGAGATTCTTAATGTGTAAATAGATTTTGTTATAATTTTATTGGTCAATACCATGTCTTATCAATACCAAATGCCCAAAAAACCATAATTCACTACAAATGACAACTATTTTGAAATATTCTTAACAAAGTGATATTATATAGTGTTTAGGTAGATTTGTAAAGGAAATGATTTTATATTTCACAATTTCAATTAGTATGGAGATGATCAACTATATAATGTTTCATAAATTCCAATATTTTTAAAATTTTAAAAGTTTAGTTTTATATAGAAACGGGTTTATTGTTTCACCAAAAAAAGGTGTTGTTTAAGGAGGTGATGATTTCATTTGGATGAGGAATTTCTTGTTGGAATCTGATCATTTTTTTTCAAGAAATCCAACCATGAGAGTATTTGAATAATTTTTTAATCATGAAAATGGATTCAATACCATCAAGAACTTTTGGGGCACCCAAAATTCTGAAACTTCACTTAAAATAGTATCAAATTTTCTATTTTTTCTAAATAAAAAAATCACCTCTTTTAAATTACTTTAAAAATACACATTTTATATACCAATTAATGTTTGACTTAATTATAATCTTAAAATTAAATTATTATTATAAAATACAACTTATTAATTAAATTTATTTAAATTATTATTACAAGGAATAACTTACAAAAAAATTTAATTGAAGCCCATCCAAAACATCTCAAAGACTTTGAATAAACTCTGACAAGTTTCTTGGATGGAATAAGCAGATAGAATCTCCGAAAAGCCATCGTACATTATCGGGTAAAGCTTTTTCAACTAAAACCTGTAACAGCAAGGACAGCAAGGACACCGAGGAACCAGCTTTTTCAACTAAAATCTGTAAAGTCAGGACGGATAGAATTTAATGGGCAAATTGTTTGTTAGTTAAATATAATTAAAATTTTGGTAATATTTTTATAATTTTTTTTTGAAATTGTGAAAATGAGTCAAAAAGTGTGAAAATTGTTAAATTTGATAAATAAATTTGTTTTGAAATTCCAACTCTAAAACTGATAAGTTTTTTCAACTAAATCTTGAATAACAAGCTGCAGCGAGGAACCATATTTTTTTATATCATCAGTGTAGTTTAACTTAATTTTTCGGTTCAATTTTACTTATTGGATAGACATCTAGTTGTGTAATTCTAAAAAAAATTCAGACGCAAATGTTTTAAATAATTAAAATTTATCATTTTTCTAAAGAATTGTTACCAATCTATTTTTTTCTAGAAAGAAAATCTTGTTATTATATTGAGGATATATAAAACAAAATGTTCAGATAGTTCTGAATGTGTTTTGATGAAAACTCCTGATACTACCGATACACTGCAACTCAAAACCAAGTTGAGTAGATAACCATCATGTAATATGTACATGTTAACAGCATTTTCAGAAAGAAACAAAAACCATTGAAACCATTCAGCTGATCGGAAGGAATTGTTACCAATCTACATATATACACTGTGTGACACTAGATGTTTTATTAATTAATTTCAAAAAAAAAAAACATAATTCGAAGGTCTTGTTTCAGTTATGTTTAGATTTGGGGGCGTGCCCCCCACTAGAGGGTTTACGGGTGGCTTTGGAGCCTTGGAAGCAAAGATTAGATAAAAAATTGCTTTTGAAATATTGTAATTTTGTAGTTAATTTGGGCCGTTTATTAGGTGAAAAATTTGACGGTAAAAATTATATCAATTTAGAGTTTTTATGCGTAAAAGACAACCCTCTGTATTTGAAGAAATTGTATGGTGGTTGTGTATTATTATTCTGTGCAAGGAAAAAAGACAAAACTGTGTAAAAACTAAAAAAAAATATTACAGATTTGTTATAGATTATCTCTTTATTTTACTGAATAATAATAATAATAATAATAATAAAATATTTCTCTATAAACCTAACTTAAATTAAATGCACATATATCTATATCTTCTATTTATTATTTTTTTTGGGTGTGTTTTTCCCCAATGTTTTAAATATTCTATACACAAAACTTATGATCTCCCGCAACCCAATTAAAAAAAAAACACATAAACATAAACAGACTACGGCTATGATCTCCACATACACATAAAAATGTCACTACTATTATAATAATCTGGACGTTAGTTGGCAGGTACATGTTAAAGGGCTTATCATAAGTCCCCCTTCAAGCCCCAACAAAGTCCTTCGGAACAAGAACGGTCGAAAATAATGTTTTGGGCCGACTGGTCTAACCTAAGTTAGAATGACCTATTTATGGAAGAAATCTTTGACATTTCTATTTTAAATTTCATGATGAAGAGTACACTTGGAATGAAATTTCATTATATATAATATATCATATTATACACTAATTTTTTTAATACATATTTTTTAAACATTATAACTTTATTTAACAATTATGTTCCCAAGATACTTTCTATTTATTTATTTTAATTAATTAATTCTCAATAGAATTAATAACTATTCTTTTCTTTTACCTTTGCAAGGAACAATTGCCATATGCATCTAATTTCTTTTCCTCATAAAACTTATTTCCTTATTTAAGTAATAAAATCTAGTTCTTCATTATGATTGGTACGCTCTTTGTTTCTTCCCTTATTTTGGTGGTACTAATCTATATTTTGATAATTATAAATAGTGTTTTGATACTATTGATCAAATATTGATTCTTATATATAATTGTTATATATAATTGTATATAAAACTAGTTTTTCTATGAATTAAGAATAGAGTTTATATTTGTTTACTTTTAAATTATAATTATATATATATATATATATATATATATATAATTGTTTGTTTTTTCCTACACTATATAAATATTTTCAGGACTCGGCATATGCTAATCAATGACATTATATTTAACGTAAGTCTATATTTATCAATATTTATATTTTCACCTAAACACATTATGTGATTACATTTATTTGAGTTCATGTATAATATGTGTTACATGAAATTCTCCGAAAGTATGTGGTATATTTCTCTAACCTTAATTAGATCATTCATGAACCTTCGACATGTTTCAATCATTTCCTTGTGTTAGTCGGTTGTTATGCCACGATGATAGATCATCAAACTCTAAGATCTACGACGATGATCTATGTGGACTTGATAAACTCTAAGATCTATGATGGTGATCTATCTGGACTTGATTAACGGTTCATAACAATTAGGGTTATTGTGAAAACACAATGACTACCTTCAGTCGTCATTTTCTCATTTTGACTATGTGCTAACAAGGCTCTGCAAGCTCTGTAGTTTGACTTTGTTTAGGAGTTAATCTTTGGTTTTGTGTTACTTGGGGCGCAACTCTGTTACTTTTCTGCTTTCAAGCATTTGCGGTTCATTACTTACACCTCTAGAATGTACTAATAAATTCAAGGTTTTCACTTATAGGGTGAGTTATCTTTATCTATATAGATTTATGTGCTAGAATTTATATTTTTAGTCTTCATTTGTAGTTGTATCTTGTAGAGTACGTCGACCCTGTATCTAATTTTTGTACCATTTGGGTTTAGAGGAAATAATTCAAATCGTTCATAGTTCATTTTTTGGTTGTGGGTTTCTTTGAATCCTTCCTTTTTTGGTTTTAGCCATGCATTAACAATGTAAATTAAAGTATGGGGGTTTACGCAGTGCATTATATTAGATATCATTTTTGGGATTCATTTCACTAGTTTCAATCCCACTTCTTCACCCCTGTGAGCATCACCCGATGCAATGAGTGCTAAGTGAACTATTCAAAAATCATGAGAAATTAGTCAGTTACGACTACTTCTCATGGAAATGGTCATATGTGAATGACTTACTTAACGCAGTTGAATCCCAAAAATGATATCTAATATAATGCACTGCGTAAACCCCCATACTTAAATTCAAAAAGAGTCAAGGGATCTCTACTTGAATGGTTCATGAGGCACAATACTTGCTAAGGTTTTGCAAATGGGGTAGCAAGCTAAGTGGGCTTGATTGTGGGGAAAACTCCACAGTTAAGCGCGCTTGAGCCAGAGGAGTTCTGGGATGGGTGACCTCCTGGGAAGTCCTGGTTACCGGGTGCAAGCCCCGGAAGTGATGATTGATGCAATGTGATTCATTTCACTAGTTTCAATCCCACTTCTTCACCCCTGTGAGCATCACCCGATGCAATGAGTGCTAAGTGAACTATTCAAAAATCATGAGAAATTAGTCAGTTACGACTACTTCTCATGGAAATGGTCATATGTGAATGACTTACTTAACGCAGTTGAATCCCAAAAATGATATCTAATATAATGCACTGCGTAAACCCCCATACTTAAATTCAAAAAGAGTCAAGGGATCTCTACTTGAATGGTTCATGAGGCACAATACTTGCTAAGGTTTTGCAAATGGGGTAGCAAGCTAAGTGGGCTTGATTGTGGGGAAAAATCCACAGTTAAGCGCGCTTGAGCCAGAGGAGTTCTGGGATGGGTGACCTCCTGGGAAGTCCTGGTTACCGGGTGCAAGCCCCGGAAGTGATGATTGATGCAATGTGATTCATTTCACTAGTTTCAATCCCACTTCTTCACCCCTGTGAGCATCACCCGATGCAATGAGTGCTAAGTGAACTATTCAAAAATCATGAGAAATTAGTCAGTTACGACTACTTCTCATGGAAATGGTCATATGTGAATGACTTACTTAACGCAGTTGAATCCCAAAAATGATATCTAATGTAAATTAACTCAATGGTTAAGTACCTCAACTTCTTGATAATATATAAAACCCCAAGCTATATTTGTTTATGGAAACTTATGTATCTTCAAGTTTCCATGAGTTTTAAGCCATAACGTTTAATTCCCTCTCTACAATTTATGTACTTATAGTTTCACTCAATGTTTTAGAAAGTTTTCTACTTTTTATTTTGAAATTCTACAATATATGTGTGTGTGTGTGTGTGTGTTTCATTTATTTTATTTATGAATTCCTTCTTGTGATTTTGGGATTGCATTTCATCATGGTTGGGTTTGTTAATTAGTGTAAACTATACTTGGATAACAATTACAAGTGTTTACTCTCATGACCATTTTACTTGCATACCCAGTTATCTATCGAAAGGTGTAATTTATGGTTTTGCTTCTTTATAGGGTTATTACTTTCTTTAACTTTTGTTTAATGTAGACAATGACTAAATTTTCTCTTTGTATGTCACTATTATATTGTTTTTATGTTTGTAGCGACTTTGTAACCATGTTATATTTAATTTTTCCATAGGTGTTTAACTCTCTCTCTCTCTCTCTCTCTCTCTCTCTCTCTCTCTCTCTATATATATATATATATATATATGGTTTTGCTTCTTTGTAGGGTTATTACTTTCTTTAACTTTTGTTTAATGTATACAATGGCTAAATTTTCTCTTTGTATGTCACTATTATCTTGTTTTTATGTTTGTAGCGACCTTCTAACCATGTTATATTTAATTTTTCCATAGGTGTTTAACTTTATATATATATATATATATATATATATATATATATATGAAGAATGCGGGGTTTGAATCCTTCTCAAGGTAATTATGAGGCAACCCTCCAATGCTTCTTTTTTAATACCATTATTATATTTCCTTTTTACCATTATTATAATCAGTTTCTAATTACTTATTTTATTTCTTTGTGTCTCTACATGTAATTATTTAATATACCAGTTGGATTTTCTTTTCCTTCGACATTTTCGGTTTTTAGTTACTTCTACGACTCATAGGACATTCAGTTACCTTTACCAAGTTGGATGCTCCTATAACGTTGGATTCTTATATGTTTGTACATAGTTCCTATGTTCATGGCTGAACTACCAGACTTCTATTATCTTTTTATATAAATATTAAGTGTATTTGTTGATTTCCACTCTTGTTTTGGAAGAATGTAAACTTTAGGCCTCTACGCATATGTACTCAATTATGAAAATTTTCCCTAAGTGTATTTTTAACTGAATGAAATAGGGTTAATTATTTTGGCCCAAGCTGCTACATAACATTTTTTCCATTTAATAACTTTATCATCAAGCTATGTATATGTAACACCCTCCTCCCACATTTACCCAAGCTAATCGGTCCATTGGGGTAAACATGTGATGAGAGGTTACTTTGATGTGATTCAACTCCCCATCTACAATTAAGGAAGTGGAACCAACATAAAGAAACCAAATTTACCTTCCACATAAGCTATAGAACCTTCAGGAGCCAATGAACCCTTCTAGGTGACCAAAGCGTGAGACAACTTGACATTTTACTGATCTAGACCCTCAGCCGCCCATGATAAGCAATGAATGTGACTGAGGCCTTCAAGTCGCTCCCACAACAAGGCATGCCAACAACTATGGAATTTTCTAGGGACTTTTGAGCCAATGACCCTGGATTCTGAGCCACTTTCTCATGGCTAGGTCTCACGCCACTGCTCAGTCATGAAACTTTCATAAATAAATAATAACAATGGGGGTAGATATATCTAAAATAAATTCTTCAGTGATCAGATATGACTCCAATTGAAAGTTATGCAAATCCAATTCCTCTTATGAAAACAAAGATTCGTCCATAAAACTTGAACAATCATTCAAAGGCATAGAAACAAGATGATGGGAAAAATATTTATCCAAGGGTTTAACATGATTAAAGGATTCAAGATTGATAGATTGATTAACAAGACTACGAAATGTATGATTGATAGAATAGGAAGAATCATCATCTTGAGAAAGAGAAGAGAGGAAAAGTAACTCTTCATCAATGGATTTATCAACATTAGGAATAGTTTCCAAATCAAATTCATGGATTTGATTTTTAGATTTTCCAACTTGAATAGGATCAACATAAGGTACAAGAAAAGGGGGACGACAAGGAATAAAAGGATTTATATATTCCTCCTCGGAAGATTGAAGTTCCTCTTGGGAAAGGCCATCTGGTGGATCTAATTGAAAATACTTGCTTGAGATCCTAACCAAGAACCAGAATTTCTCATCTAAATATTCCCAATCCACATTTTCATAAGAAAAATCATAACAGAAGTGAAGAAATCGATCTATGAATTGTTCTAAAGATTCATTTGATTTCATACTAAGCTGATCAATTCTATTACAAATGTATTGTTATTCGTACCTGTCAATAATTTAATGAAGCACATTAACTAGTTGCTTAAAATAATGGATTGAAGTAATAGGAATAGAATAACACCATTATTTTTTCACGACCTTCCATTGTAAGGGTGAAGAACTGAGTAAGAATATCTTCATAATAAACTCCACTTAAAAAACATAAATGAACAAATTCAACCACATAATCAAGAACAATTGTTGGACCCTTTCCATCAAACCTTAAATGTGACAAGTTATGTAAAAATTTTGTTGGGATTGAAAGATCCAAATCCTTTGAGAAAAACCTCAAGATTATGATTTGGGATGCAACCATTTAAGATAATAGATCCAAACATACTTTATAGTCTTACCTTGTAACCATCAGGAACTTTAGGATCACCTGATATTTCTTCTGAATTTGGACTAGGGGCGTCACCACCTCATGCAAGAGAACCATCTCGTTGTACAACTATTTCATGGAGTCTTCCATAAGCTTGAATTCCTTAAGTATGGACATCCGTAGGTATGTTGTGCTAATGCTAGCAGAAGAAAACCTATATTTTTTGTGGCAAAATGATTAACCTGCTGTTTTACGATGGCCAAATCTTTTGGCAATCGTACATTCTCACTCAAAAGATTCTCTATATTGTCTTGTGCAACTGTCGCAAAATACACATTCGCTGCCATGACTACTAGGGGATTCCTCCTGGTATTGGATGCTATTACCTTTTCTATGGCTATGGAGGCTACATTAGTAGGATAATTGGGAAAGTACGTTTGAATTTCTTGTATAATTCTCATCTTTAGTTGATTGAAGATGACGCTGGATACAACCATGACCCTGTCATCAAGCAGAGGAGAAATTCCCATTTAACTGAATGGGATATGACCACCAGTGAGAGGAGGTTATGGCTGACTATTGGATTCATCTGCAATAGGTTCAATGGCATCCTCTTCCTCTAACTTTTCTTCCATTTCATAGGCTAGTTTTTCTTCCTCCATCTTCTATGTGACTTCCTCCTCTTGTTTTTTGTTCATTTCTTCTTCCCGTGACCACTTATGTTGTTATTCTTCCTCTATTCTCTTCCTTTCTTCCTTTGTTTTTCTCTTCTTCAGCAAGTTATCTTGCTTCTTCTTTTCTTCTTCTTCTTTGTGTAAGTGGCCCTCCTCTTTTTTGCGTTCTTCTTCTAGTTGGTTCTCTGCTTCTAACCTTCTCTTCTCTTCCTCCCTTTATTTCATTTGCTTATTTGCCCCAATTAGAACTTCTCACATTGGATCAACCTTGAACTTTCTACTTCTTTCTGCCACTAGATCTTGCTTTAGCCTCTTTATAGGTGATACAGTGTCAAGTTGGGCAGTTACTTCATGTTGAATTTCCTCCATTTGTATATTTGGTACCTATGAAGCCTAGGAGGGCCCTACCACATCTCTTTGTTGATTCTTCCTTAGTGCATTATACCAATTCATGATATTTTCATCTTCTGGAATAGTCATTTTTGGGTGCAGGAATTGTGCTTGAGCAAAGTCCTCAACACTTAATTGTGAACCCAAGGGTTTCGTAAACTTAGAGACGAAGCGCAGGCAATGCTAGAAATGGAATGAAATTTTACTATTTCTAATCCAACTTCTTGAAGGGAAGAATTTTTGCAGAATCAGATAGAAAAAAATTGGAAAGGCAATTTACACCAAGGAAAATCTAGTGCTGGAATGTAAAAGACAATTTGCAAGTAAATCAAGTAAAGAAATTCCACACAATAGAAACAATCTTAAATGTTGAATGAAATGCTATGTTAATCTCCAGATGGATGATAAGTAGTCTGACAAGTGGGCCCTTGCAGATTTCTACCTTTCTTTTGATCTTTCTCCCACACAAACAACCTATCCTTGCACAGTTGCAATCTTGCTTGCACTAGTGCAGGTACAATATTTTTGTGTAAGAGTATATTCAATCTTCCTTACTGAAGACTTATGTCTGAGTGAAGGTGCTCTAAGCCTTAGGGCTTGGAGCACTCTGTTCCAGTGTCAAGAGACTTGCTATTGCCCCAAAGCAAGGTTCCCTTTACTCAGTTTTCGGTTTACTTTCGAAAGCTGAAAAGATATGCTAAAAAGGAATTGCAACTGTAATGAAATTCTGAATTAACTAGCTGCGAGAAAGAAAATGCTTCAACTCATTAAACTTTATAAGGGAAATAAACTTCATGAGATAAAAAAATTACAAAAGAATCAATCAATAGCCTAAGTACTTTGCATGTGTTAACTAGTTTTGGTACTTCACCCACAATAATGATATTCTTTACAAGTATAATTTGGTAGTTAATATAACTGCTTCTAGATCTTTTTAGAGAAACTTTAAATACCAAAAATAGTTACTTGATTTATTGATTCATTCACTTGCAAAATAATGGGAAATAAAATGCATGTGAGTGATTTAATGTTTTCAGCAACGAATGACTGAGCGCGGTGCAAGAAACAACATGCACTGGTGAAGGAAAGAGTTCCTCGCATGATCTGCTTCGAAAATGAATTAAAACAGAAAGAAAGAATAAAGTAAATGCATAAAAGATATCTTATAAACAGAAATGAACACAAATACTCTGCAAACTATGGATCTGTTCCACACATAGGCTACAAAAGATAATTTAATTCAAAACTCAAAGATTAATGATTAAACTATTTCATCACACAATTGCTACAAAATAAACACACTGTCTTCCCAAATCACGAAAGCGAGAGGGGTCAACGAGCTAGGTTAGTCGGGCCCTGGCCAACCAGCTCGTTTCCCTTCTAAGGAACGAAAGCAATCAACACTTCAAATAACACATCAAAGACGAAATTACACACTGTGTGTGCAAACCATAATGATCCTCTTGTATTTACTTGATTTGGAAAATTACATTACGAAGCAGTCCAGTCCCAGAACGAGGCGATAACCAGATTACATAAACCAAAATAATAACCGATGGTTCGCTCGCTTTCCTATCTATGATTTACATCATATATATCCTTCAACTCTAAGCTGTTTACACTAATTACAGATAATTGTCGTTCAGGCCTCTCACCCAAATAGACTTAGAAACCAAATTACAAACTTGGCCAATGGTTATAACAACATGAGCTTCGTTGGGCCATGATCTATCTTTGGAGAAAAATCCCTAGATGCATGCCACCTACTTCAGTTTATCAGTAGTTAAACTCAGAGTTGAAGATCGAGATCCGTCCTCGTGGAAGATAGCTCTTGGAATCTCAGACAATGGTGGTGTAGGAATCTTCCTGCACTAGTTAACTCATACATTATTAACACTACGTTCCATGATTACTTCTAGGAAATCAATATGAGTTGCAAGAATATGTAAATAACATGAAATCTACATAAAAAGATTAATAAAGTGTTGTATCAAATCTTAATGTAAACTATGAGCATGTGCAGGAAAAGGGTAACCATCTTGTACTAGTGCAGGGAAGAAGGGTCTTGTATTAAGGTAAAATAAAGGTTGATATTGATGGAAATGGGGTAGAAAATAGGGCAATTTAGGATACCAACATCCTCCCATCCCTAAGTTGTTGTGTGTCCTCACACAATATTTTACTCGTGCAAAAAACCTTCAAAAATGAGCAGCCACACCTCAGTTCTGCACTTCAATGTTTATTCCTGTCTTTACTATCTTTGGCTTCCTGTCTCGGGCTTTTCGCAGATACTTAGTTACCTTTTTCAGGTGTTTATAGCATCTGGAAGCCCGGTATTTCCACACCTTTACTTGCTACTTTTGCTTCTTTACTTCAGCCCGTAATTCCACCTCACTCTGTTTCTGCCAACTCTGCTCGTTCATGACCTGGTTTAGAGCTTCTAGGTCATGGACTTGTTGCTCCAAGTTCACTATTCTACTATTAAGGAAGAGAGTGGACGGTGCTGTACTGAGATCTTCAGGAGCAAATGCCTTTTCTGCCACGGACTCAACATCAAGGTCAAGACTGTCAAAAGTCTGCTTTAAGACATTGCTGAGGGTTTCTATGCTCAGGGTTTTGCTGTCATTGAGGGTTTGGATACCCTCACCAATCTCTGTGCTAGGGGTTTCAGTACCCTGTGCACTTAATTCCTCCAAGTTCTTAACTTGCTCTCCCATTTTCTCAGGGGATTCGACACCCTGTCCTTCCAAATCAATAGGGGTTTCGATTCCCTGTTCTTATACTACCATAGGGACTTCAGTACCATGTTCTTTGAACACCACAGGGTTTTTAATGCTCTAATCTTAAAAAATTGCGGGGTCTTCAGTAACTTGATCTTCACAACCCGAAAGGTCTTCAATGCATGTCCTTCAAAAACCGCAGGGTCTTCAATGCCCTAGTCCTCAAAATCATTAAAGGTCTCCACCTCTGGTTCACTAAAATTATCATGAGATTCTTCATGATGTTCTTCTTTGTCCTCCTTTGCTTGAACTTCACCAGTGTTTGGTGTTGACATTGTTCTCTTACTCCTTAGCCTGCTAATGAATGTTGACAATAACACATCTTATTTTTCATTCTCTTCATCCTCCACAGTGTGTGCTACTACATCTGCAAGCACTGAGAGATTGTGAACTATGGGGGAGACTTGGGGCAAGTCGTCGATTACAATTCGGGAGCCCGACTGATTTGTTCCTTGGCTGACAAATTTCCTCCTCGCCAAGGTCCTAATTTTCCTTGTCTTTGCTGCACGTGGAGTGTTTTCAACAACCCATTTCTCTGCTTGCACTGGTGAGCCTTTGCTTCTTTGCTTGGCAAGAGACAATGTCTCTGCCTCTCTCTTTTTTCTTGCACTTGTGCTAGCAGGTTCTTCTACATCCTTTGCTCGTAATTCCTTCAGAAATTCCTCCCATGCTATTCCATTTTTCTCTAACTTCTTCTTGACCAACATCGTAATGAGTCCATAGTGGAAGAGTTTGGTTCCAACCTGGCTTTCACTCACACTCTACACATTTTTCACCATATTTTTGAGGCTCCTGAGCAAGAAGTGAGGGAAATTAATCAGTTTCCCTACCTTGAAATGTGATAGCAGTCGAAGGTGGTATACAAATGCCAAGGTATAACGTCCTTCGCCTATGACAAACTTCTGTAATATAAACAGTAAATCTCACCATTTTCCGACCAAGGTGGTCTATGGTAGTCCCTTTCTCCAATTGACCTCAATCTTCTTATCAACCACGAACCGCTGCCAACACTTCTTTGTCAACCGCTCCTTCTTAAACCAGCGCTCACCTATAAGTGGTAGGCCTGTAGCTTGCGAAATGAACTCTTCAGTGATTTTAAATTTTAAGGACCCGACCCTAACTCGGCCTTCCTTGAACATTCTTGCCAATTATAGCACTACACCCATGTCGAATCCATTAAATTTTTGGAGAAATGGCAGGAACCTAGTTTCTTGCAAAAGTGAAAAACTGTTCCTGTACTCAGCAGTTTGTTCAATATCCTGTAGCGACAGTGGTTCACTCCTCATGGGTGTCATTTCGAACCTCTTCCACTTCACCGATCAGACCTTCGAAAAAATTGCAGGGTAACTCCAACATTCACTGAGAATTCTGTACCGGAGGTTCCTTGCCTTCCATCTTTGTAGACCTGCTTACCCAGCTATGATGGAACAATCCTTCCACTTCGGATATAGATTTGTGTTAGCGATCATTGTTATAGGTGAATCACGATGATTGGATGTAGTGGTGGTATGAGCGGTGGTGATGCAACAACTAGAATGATCTGATCACAGGTAAGTTAATGATGGTAGGATAGTGCGAAATAATCGCAAAGAGGGTGAGTGCAGGTTATCGGATGGAGTACCCTTCCATAATCATCATTATAATTCAATTAGACTTAACTTCAACATTTATTAAAAAATATTAGATTTCAGCCTTACACACCTTGTAATTTAAAGATTTATCCCTAGATTAGTAATTAATGAAACAAAGCATCGATTTAAAACATGGAGTGAGTTATCATATCAACATATGTACAAAAATATAGGCCCATATATTTTTGATAAACCATTTCAGGACTGTGTAAATTGCTCCCACAGTCAATTGTATCTCTGCACTAGACCTGCTTGCACTCGTGCTTGCACCAGAGAATTTTACCAAATAGAAACTCTGATAGGACATACTTCTGTAGCTGGAATTTTAAAAATTTTGCCTCATTATACAAGAAAAATTTATTCGCCATCCTTTGGTGCTTCTCGACATGCCTTCTGAATGATTGCATCAAATTCTGTAATCAACTTATGAGGGAATAAAGAAGTGGGAAAGGGGTAAAAATTTCAGAATGGGAAGGAATATTACAGCAGGGATTTTAGAATGATATCATCAAGAGGGATAAACGAAATGGGATGTGGGAAAGAAATTCAAGGGAGAAGAGGGATTATACAAATCGGGTAAGGGTGGTTTCTTGGAAGAAAGAGGAAGATAATTCATTGGGGAATTTAGAAAAGAAACTAGTGGGACATTTCGAAATGGGAAATAGAAGAATATTTTACCTTGAAGTCTGCCTACACTAGTGTAGGAAAAATAACTGCAGTGGGAAGTATGCATTTACTTGGAAAAAATGTACATGCTAGTTACCCCAAACTTGGGTAAGGGCTCGGTTTCGTGAACCTGCTTCCTCTTGGTGGTAGCCAGCATATCTAAAATTCAAGTAGCATTCCATTTTTATGAAAATTTTTGATCTTCCTGCCAGCATGCTGGTTGTCAGGCTGATCCTTTTGCAATCATGTTAGTCAACTGATTTTCACAATTACAAGAATTTTTTCTTTTTTATACTTTTTATTTTTGTCATTTTTTTTATTTTTATTTTTCTTTGATTATTTTTTCTTTAAAATAAGGACAAGAAGGAATCAATTCTTCAACAGGTCGGTGTTATCACCTACCAACTCCTTTTCAAATGGCTATTGGACTTGCTGCATAAAATCTCCTTTAGTAAGGAGCTAAAAATATAACTTCAATCTATGTCTGTTTACCAGGAACATTGAATTTCGTCCATCAATAGTTTTGATTTCTATTGCTCCATTTTCAAACACTTTGACCACCTCATAGGGTCCCATCCAGCGTGTATGGAATTTTCCTTTAAAATGTTTGAATCTTGAATCGTAAAGAAGAACCCAATCACCTGGTTGGAATTGCTTTATCTAAATGGACTTGTCATGCTACTTTTTGCACTATTGTTGAACCAATATGTTCTACTGAACAACATCCCTTCAGATTTCATCTAACTCGTCCAATTGTAGAAGGCGCTGTTGCTGTGCCTTAGAGAGATCTAGCCCCAATTGGACTGCAGTCCTGAAAGTCTTGCTCTGGAATTGTATCGGCAAAAGGACTTGTTTCCCATACACCAGCTCATATGGTGTGTGTCCCGTGTTGTTTCTCCAAGTGGTTCGATAGGCCCACAATGCTTCCGATAATTTGTTAGCCCAATTATTTCTATTCATATTTACCGTCTTTGTGAGGATAGAATCAATCACCTTTTTTGTGGATTCTACCTGGCCATTTGCTTGCGGGTGATATGGTGTGGATTTCTTGTGCCGGATTTTGTACTGCTCCATTACACCCTGTACCAGATTAGAAATAAACTGTGATCCATTGTCAGAAACAATTTCTATAGGTACACCAAATCTAGCAAAGATGTCAGTGAAAAGAAAATCAACAACAACTCTTTCAGTAGCAAAAGAAACAGCTTTAGCTTCTACCCATTTTGTAACAAAAACTGTACAAACCAAGATATGCTTTTTATTTGATGATGAAGGATTTATTGTCCTATGAAATCAATAGCCCATTTTTCAAAAGGCTCAATCATAACTTGAGGACATAAAGGCATCTCATTGGTTTGGTTAGGCTGGCCAATTCACTGATAGCTATCACACCGCTTGACGTATTGTTTGGCATCCTTAAACAAGGAAGGCCAAAAATAGCCAGCTCGTAACACTTTGTATGCAGTTCACTTATCGGCGAAGTGACCATCGCATGGTTCATCATGGGTAGATTTTAAGATATCAAACACCTCTTCCTCTCTAACACATCTACGGATAATGAGATCTTCTCCAGTGTAAAATAGGTCTCTTTAGATCTAGGAATATGCAACACTTTTCTGAATGATATTCTGCTTTTCACGAGCGGATAAGTGGGGTGGTAATTTTCTAGTGACTAAATAGTTAGCTATATCAGCAAACCATGGAGACTTTGTTGACATAGCAAAAAGATGTTCATCAGGAAAATCATCATCAACAGGAATTGCTTCACTAGGATTATTTAATCTTGAAAGATAATCTGCTACTACATTCGATTTCCCTGGTCTATCAACAATAGTAATATTAAATTCCTATAATAATAGCAGCCACCTAGTCACTCTACTTGTTATAGCTCTGATACCACTTGTTATAGATCTAATCCAGAAATATATGATAATATAAATAAACCCAAAAAATAACAAGATATGAATATATAGAAATGCTTCTTTATTGATCAAAACCCTTACGGTAGGGCAACACCATACATTCACTCCTTAAGGAAGGAGAGCACTCCACAAGCCATATGCCCATTCATACAATATTCCTTCACATCTCTCAATGGGGAGTCTCTAGCCTCTATATAGGCCTCATACATACAATACCATGGGTCATTACTATGGTTCCGTCAACACCATCTATTTAATACCATGGGCCCATTACATTATTACTAACTACTTGTGGTCCTTTACATGATACAGATTAACCACCTTATTTATTACTATGGCCCATCCCATTATTACATTATTCCCTTGGTGTTGGTCACTTTAATTGCTTATTAATTCAAACAACCAAGTGCTACATAAATTGTCAACCCAGGGAAGTCTGTTTATTTCAAAGGCAACTGCGTACTATATATACTCAATCTTAAAAGAAATGAAAGTTGTAGTAAAAACTGATCACACCTTGCTTAAGCAAACTGAAGCTCCACTCTGAGTTACAACAAAAACAATCTATTGTAGACAGCTACCAAAGAAGGCTTAATTTCATTAAAGAAGTAATCTAATGAAAAAGAATCAATCTGCAAAGGAAAGCACTAGCTATGCTGTAATAGAGAACAAGACCCTATTCCCAGAATGGGAATCTTCAGCACCTGTTTCTGATCACCACACTGCCAACTCACTCTGTAAACTCAATTGCCAATGAAACACTCATGAATGAACTGTGGATAAACTAAATAGTGCAGCAATCAATTGGAAAGAAAACAGAGTTTCAGCAATAATGTGAAAACAATATTCAGAAAACAGTACTGTTAACAAGGCATGGATAAAAGACACACTTAACACACTGCAGAAATATAATGGGTGAATCTTGTGATGAAGGTGGGCCCTGTCCTTCTCACAAGATTCCCCAGGAGACGAGAACTAGAAAGAAATGTTCAGAACAAGATTTTATTCATCTATCAATATGTCATGTTACAGAAAAAAGGATTCTAGTTCTGTTCCTTCAACTAAGCCCTTCCCTGCAGTCTGTTCATCCCCTTCTAATGTAGATGTCTCCTCTTTTTAAAGAGGAGACATCTATTACAATAGATTACATTGTAAGTCCTATTTTAACCCTTTATACAAAAATAGGGAAGTCAGTTTTCCCATCAACAAAATGTTGTTACAATAATACTGTCTTTAGATCATGATCGTTACATCCAGTGTAGCAGCTCCTTCGGTGATCTTCTTTTGTTGCTGTCAAATCTAGACCACAAATCACAACTGTTCAGTCATGAGATTTGTGCATCATTCCTACTGTTTCAGCAATTGTAGAAGTAATCTTGCAATCTCCAGGTAGTTTCAGCAACGTGGATTGCACATCGTTCTTTAACCATTCAGCAACTATCAATTCAATGATCAACAATGAAGATAGCGTAATTATATGTAAAATAATTAAACGTATAGTGATGAGAAGAAATATTGTGTACCTTTGGAATAATTGGGTTAAAACAGTAACAAGGACTTTAAATATAAGTTGAAAAAGGATGACATCATAACAAAATGTATGGTCAACAATATGAGGTCCTAACATCCCCCCCAGCTGAAAGGGTTGCATGTCCTCATGCAACTTTTACTCTGAGTCTGAGTCCGAGTACTGGGTTGTATAGTGCAAATTACTTAGACAGTAAGTATAGAAGGTGCTATCAACCAAATCTTTGAAACCCTGGACATTCTGTAGTCTCTGCCATGCTGTGAGCTCCTCCTTTTTGGACAACCTGAAATAAGCCTTATATTGCTGTACTGGCAACCATAGAAGAGGGAAGTGAAAATGATATCCTAACCACTTTTCAACACACTGTTGAATGCATTTCAAATAACTAGGTAGCCGTGAAATTGCTGTTTAAAGATTAAGAGGGTTAAAGGGATGATATTCCTTTCTCTCCTTAGGGTAGTGTTCCCAAAATAGATTGTTTTCCTGTAAGGCAAGAGCTCCCTTGGCTTTGACATAATGTTGGCAATATTTTAAGACTGCTGCCTGTAATTCTCTAAGATGCTCGGTCATTCCTGGTTCCCTTAAAAACCAATGATGTTCAGCGACAAAAACAACAACATTCTGTGGTTCAGATCGAATCCACAGAAGGCGATTATCTTCATTGTGTTTTGCTGAAAGGAAGGCATTTTGCCACATGAGCTGATTGGCCAGGAAAGAGACAAAGGCTCTAATCTGAATGTCCCCAACCAGAGGAATCAGATTAAGCTTTCTATCCTCAGGCATGGCTTCATTATGGAGGTATAGTTCACAGAGTAAATTTTGTTCACTGAATGATGCCTCTGTGAATGTTTTGATAAACTGTTGAGGTGTAGATACCTCATGAGATCGTCCATCTCTGATTGCCTTTACTTGGAAGAACGCTAGGCGCTCTGCAAGAAACATAGAATAATTAAAGGATGGTTTCCTGGTGGCCAGTAGTCTTTGAACCAGATCAAACATGAGAGACAATTTAGTTTTTAACTGTTTATTTTCCTTGTTTTGTGCACGAGACTGTTCCAACACTTCCCAATTTGCATATATATGATTTTGCCATGATAATTTATATTCCTGCAAGATCCTTTCCTGTGACATAACATATTCCTTCTTCCATATATCCATTTGTGCTTGAGTGCTTATGGTCTGAGTGAAGACAGTCTTTGAATGTCGAGGTTCAGTGTGAGTAAATGCAGTCTTTGTAGGCCTTGGTACAAGACTTTCAGATTTAACAACCAGAGTAGGCCGAGATACTTGTGGTTTCACTTATTTTTCAAAAATCTTTAGAGGCCCTGCTGGTTCTTATGTAACAGCAGGGCATTCCTCTTTAATTATAACAGGAGTCGATGCAGGAGTGGCTCCAGGCAATGGGACTTCGACTATCTTATAACCAGTTTGATGATATATATTACCACGTTGGCTACACATGTATTCATTATATTGATCTTTCTCTGCACTTTTCTCATCTAAAGATGCTGCATGAGCTAAAGTATACAGATTAAGCTCTCTTTCATAGGCTTCCCTTGCCACTATTAGTTCCTGCTTATAAACCTCGAGCTCTAATTTCAGAAACTCGTTTTCTTGTAAAAGGGAAGCCAAGGTGACTGGGATTTGTGTAGCAGTCACAGTCTCAGTAGTTGATTCTAGTGGATGGAAGGGTTGTTGTTTGGTAGCAGCTTCATTGTTTGTAGCCTCAGCAGGTAGTTTTTGTGTGACATCTACTGAATCATCAGCTGGTTCTGTAACAACTATATCATCCTGTGCATCCAAATTTTGCATATCAGTAGATGGTTCTTGTGTGGCAGCTACTGACTGCGTAGCTGGTTCCTGATTATCTATATTTTTTTCATCAGCAGGTGGTTCTTGTGTAACACTTGCTGAGTCAGTAGCTGGTTCTTGTGGGATAGCTACATCTTGATCATCAATTTTATGGACATCAGCAGGTGGTTCTTGTGTGGCAACTGCTGAGTCAGTAGCTTCAACAGCTATTATCGGGAAATCTAGTGTCTATGCAGAACTGCTAGTCCCACTAAGGCTGGTAGCTACTTTATAAACAAACAAACTAAAACCACTTTCGTTTTCCTTTACAAGAGATAGATAAGAGAGGAAAGAAGGAGACCAACCTCTGTCTTGCGCTTGGTTCCGTGCTTGATTCCTCTCCCTTCTGATAGACCTTTGCCACTTGCTTCCTCATTTACCCAGCTTCAAGGAGTACCTGTAGAATCAAAGTAGCATAACACTATCCAAGAATAGAGATCTACTATCATAAACAATATAGGACCAGATATATATTGACCACACAAATGCATATATCATCAATCATACAAGAATGTGGAGGAAAAATCGAATAGCTTTATTAATAATCAAGAATAGCAAAGAGGATTACAACCAATTTTTTTGACCCAACGTCATCCTCTAAGAAAGAAATCGCTTCTTCACCTCATGAAAAGCTTAGATCACCCAACACTATGATGTTACACCAAGAAACTAGTAGCACTTCCTTACAAGATACAAAATTCCAGCCTCCGTATCTCTGGGATGAGGGATCCATATATAGATGTTTGCAAGGGGGGTGAGTCAGCTTTTGAGATTTGATTAGTGTCCTCTCTCTAATAGTTCTTGATTCCACTTGGAGGTTGATGATCTCTTACTCATCCCTGGGCGAATGCAGAGAGGCAAGTGTCACAGGAGAACTTTTTGGAAGATTCCATGATCCTCCACCTCACAGATTGACCCTGCCATTTGTCCACTCTCACCCATCGCACCCCATAGAAGGGCCTTTCAGTATGCATCGCACCTCCCGTGTGCATTTAGGTGGGATGCAGCGCACTTTGACGATGGAGCAGGTGAGATGGTCCAGTTTTGACCAGTTCTGAGTAGTTTTTCATGGAGAACTTCTGGGAGATGCTGTAATCAGTTGACCTTGTTCTTTTAGGGGTTGGAACAACACTTTTAGGGACTTAGGAGCCCTTGGTTTATGGACATTTATGATTGGGGTTACAGTGCCCAAAAATGTCTATAACAGTTGCCCCCTAAAGCATGAGGTCGTTAATCTTTTGATGTCGGGTGAAATGCTTTATCATGAGGATCTGAAGTTTTTTTAAGCTGGAAGGCAACCTGTAATAAGATACAATACAATACATTATCTTCATAATATTTTCATGATCTAGCTGAGGCGGGCATTCCCATGCTTAGCTTTATAAATTCATTTTCATGTACATAAGACAGACAATCGTCTGAGTGCAGACTGATGATTCTGGTAGAGCCATCATCCCTTGGATTGGATGATTATCTGTGCAACAATGATGTACATTTGATGTCTTTATTTTCCTGAATATATATCACAGCCCGGATGGATGAAACTAGATCCGAGGTCTTCAATCTCATTCGATATTCACTCAAAGTACAAGTCAATCCATGTGAGAGATGTTCTGGAGTCGAACATGGAAAGACATCGCCTGATTACCAGCCAATGATGTAAGTTGTTAACAAGCGCGAGAGGAATCACTGATAATGATGATGACCCTTAAGGTACTACAGTACAATTCACGTGGTGTGAATAAGGGACTTGGCGTTGAACACCACGCAAAATCTTTCAGTCGAAAGCCATTGATGTAAACTTGTCGCCGGAAGTGAGAAACTTGCCATTGAGGCATGCAAGCTTCAAAGTACTGAAAGGGTTGTTCCTAGATCGACTTCCTGGATAATGAGCTGATGTCGAAAAGAAGCAATCTGTCATAGGAGGGCCTTAGTGAATCCCACATCAATGACACGAAACAGAGAAAATGATTTTAATGGAGGTGAAAACGATATGATGATATAAGGTTCAGGGTGGCGGTCATGAAAGAATGGAGCGTAAATGTATTGCAGTGGATGAGACACAGGTGAATTCTCTGAGCGACTTCTCTTGAACAAATCGGTGACACTGACATGATGGATTGGTAGCGTTAACCCCAAATATGGATGGTGTGATGGACCAATGGTGATATGACCAGTGAACGAAACAACCCAACCCGACTCGGATGCGGAGCGAAAGTGTCATGTTCAAGAGCGACTTGCTACCAATAAAGTTTCTTCAAGTTTTCTTCCCAATTTTTCCCCAGTCATTGCTAACCAGTACGTCTTTATTTTTGTCAAGCTTGAGGAGGATAACATATGCTTGTTCTATAATTTTCCCTTTGAGCAAACCCATCGCTATGTTTTAACGAGCCTAGCGGTAGTGAAACTCATTCTTGTCTGTATGGACAAGTTTGTCGCTATTTGGTTTTAACAAGTTTAACGACAAAGATAACTCGGTCCTTTTCAATTTTAGAGAGTCTGAAAAGGGACGTAAAGAAAACTCTGACAATCCTTTTTCATCATATAATTTCTTAAGTCCGAAAAAGTATAAAATAATACAGAAGGGATGAATTTTTGGTAATTTTAACGAGCCGAACAAAACAAGCGCTCGATCTTTTTGTGTAATAATCCCTCAGGTCCAAAAAGATTAAAATCTAAAGGAGGGATAACACTTCCGGTCACTTTAACGAGCTGGAGAGGCCAATTGCTCGGCAATCTTTTCATATTTTACGAGTCAGATGAAAAGAGCTTAAAGGAGACTCGTTTTTCGAGGAACGAGTGATAAATTTGGGTAGCAGATAATTCCAAGTAAGATTTGGAATTTTCCAATCACGCCAGTGTCACAAGGATGGCTAATAGGATCACTCTTCGCAGCTGTTCCTCAAAAAGGGTAAACAATCAAATGGAGGTGAATGATCGGCCAATACAGAGTGGAGGTGATGATGAGAACACAACCAAGGCTTCAAAGGCTGATGATAATGCATTCACGATGGTTATTTACCAGAAATTGGTTCATTTTTTAATGAGCTTAAACTCTGGGGGAACATTTTCTCATTGCTTATGTTTATTTTTTAACGATCTTGAATTCCGCGTTAAAACTGCTCGATATAATGGTCATTGACTATCTTGATTTTACCATTGACAACTTTTGTTCCTTCAAAGGTTGTATTACCTCTTCAATTGCTTCATCAAACTAGTTAGAAACGAATAATATATGCTTGAAAAATGAGTCAAAACACTAATATTTTACTTGAATTGCGTGAAAAGTAATTTAAAAGTGGTTTTTTACCTCTCATTTTACCATTTCATTTGAACTTTGGTTTTTTGGAGCTTTGGAGGTGCTTTCCCCATTGATTTTTACTAGCTGATTTCGGGAGATTCTGTGGACGATTCTCGGTGCTGTCTGGACCAGGTAGGAGCTAAACCTGAGCTCTTCAGTTTCATCCCTTCCTTTTTGAATTTTGAGCATGTTTTCTGGTTTTTCTGAGCCTTTGGGGTTTGAAAAACTCGCCCTAGCTCCATCGAACCTCTTCTATATCGAAAGGTGCGATGCATGATGGCTTGGCCATTGGCCAGTCAGCATGCATCCCACCCAGAACACTGCTGGGGGTGCGATGGACGCAAAGAGGGAAATTTATGCACAGTTTTTCATGGAAACTTTTGCTTGTTTTTCACCAAATCAGGATCCTGACTCTTCTCTTGTTTGTTTCAGAGATTCATTGGAGAAAAATGCCTGTTACATGGCGAGAACGTGAGCATGAAGAAGAGGACATGCTTGCTTTACATGATCCGGTTACGGTAAATGCACTGCGGAACTGTGGCCTATTCAAGTTTTTTCACATCTCTAGCATGAGGCAACAAATCAACTTGTTTCAATATTTTCTCGATGCATGGGATCCTACCACCCAGGTGTTCCAGATTAGGGGCAAGTCCATCCCCTTGACTGTCGTGGACATCTATTTTTTGACCGGCTTATTGAGGCGGGGTGCCCCTATCTCATTATGAGGTTCAGCCCGTGGGGGTGAATCCGTGAGAGATTACATTCGTAGATATTGTAGAGAGGGATCTCAGCCAAGTAAGGACGACAAGATCAATATCCGAGATGTCACTGATAGGTCCCTAAGGACCATTCTGTTCACTTTTGCTAGACTGGCTGGTAGTGCGGCTCTTCATGTGGCCAATAGGTCTTATATGCAGTACGCCCTGGAATTCCTTGAACCAAAAGTGTTCAACTGGTGTGATGCAGTACTCTCTGTGATGAAAGAACAACTGACCAAGGTGAAAAATGGAAGATTGAATAACTTTGGATATGGTTCTATTTTGACCGCTTTTGCCTTGGAAAGGATCCCGCTGATGCAGCCGCAGTATGTTTCATTTGGTTTACCTCCACCGACTGAGCCACGGATGCAGAGATGGGTCGAACTTATGCCCAGACATGCTGTCTCAGGTTTCCTTTTCTGATACCTTCTTCGAGTGGTTCAACCGTCAGGAGATGGTTTTTTCCAAGTATCCATATCCTAGGTCGGAAAAACGGCAGCCATAGCATATATCCAGGGCCTCCCTAGTATGGTCGCCATTTTGTTATCGGGAAATCTAGTGTCTATGTAGAGCTGCTAGTCCCACTAAGGCTGGTAGCTACCTTAGAAACAAACAAACTAAAACCACTTTCGTTTTCCTTTACAAGAGATATATAAGAGAGGAAAGAAGGAGACCAACCTCTGTCTTGCACTTGGTTCCTTGCTTGATTCCTCTCCCTTCTGATAGACCTTTGCCACTTGCTTCCTCATTTACCCAGCTTCAAAGAGTACCTGTAGAATCAAAGTAGCATAACACTATCCAAGAACAGAGATCTACTATCATAAACAATATAGGACCAGATATATATTGCCCACACAAATGCATATATCATCAATCATAAAAGAATGTGGAGGAAAAATCGAATAGCTTTATTAACAATCAAGAATAGCAAAGAGGATTACAACTAATTGTTCTGACCCAGCATCATCCTCTCAGCAAGAAAGCCCTTCTTCACCTCATGAAAAGCTTAGATCACCCAACACTATGATGTTACACCAAGAAACCAGTAGCACTTCCTTACAAGATACAAAATTCCAGCTTCCGGATCTTTGGGATGAGGGATCCATAATAGATGTTTTCAAGGGGGGTGAGTCAGCTTTTGAGATTTGATTAGTGTCCTCTCTCTAATAGTTCTTGATTCCACTTGGAGGTTGATGATCTCTTACTCATCCCTGGGCGAATGCAGAGAGGCAAGTGTCACAGGAGAACTTTTTGGAAGATTCCATGATCCTCCACCTCATAGATTGGCCCATTGCACCCCATAGAAGGGCTTTTCAGTATGCATCGCACCTCCCGTGTGCATTTAGGTGGGATGCCGTGCACTTTGACCATGGAGAAGGTGAGATGGTCCAGTTTTGACCAGTTCTGAGTAGTTTTTCATGGAGAACTTTTGGGAGATGCTGTAATCAGTTGACCTTGTTATTTTAGGGGTTGGAACAACATTAGGGACTTAGGAGCCCTTGGTTTATGGACATTTATGATTGGGGTTGCAGTGCCCAAAAACGTCTATAACAGCAGCTACATCCTGGTCATCTATTTTATGGACATCAGCAGGTGGTTCTTGTGTGGCAACTGCTAAGTCAGTAACTGGTTATTGTGGGGCAGATACATCTAGGTTGTCTGTTTTATGGACATCAGCAGGTGGTTCTTGTGTGGCAACTGCTGAGTCAGTAGCCGGTTCTTGTGGGGCAGCTACATCTAGGTCGTTTGTTTTATGGAAATCAACAGGTGGTTCTTGTGTGGCAACTGCTGAGTCAGTAGCTGGTTCTTGTGGGGTAGCTACATCTAGGTCGTCTGTTTTCTGTTCATCAGCAGGTGGTTCTTGTGTAGCACCTGCTGAGTCGGTAGCTGGTTCTTGTGGGACAGCTACATGCTGTATATCATCTTGGGTATCCACTTTTGATGGATCAGCAGCTGGTTCTTGTGGAGCAGCTGCTGAATCAGTAGCTGGTTCTTGTGTGACAGCTACATTCTCTAAAAGGAATGATGTCACAAAATCCTGTGCATTTTGCATTTCAGTACCTGAGGGTGAGGTAGGTAAAGATTCAGGGCCTTGGGACTGTGGTGGGGTATGGGGTTTTAGGATAATAGGTGGGGAATTTAGGGTAGTGGTTTTAGTTGCTGCTTCAGAAGACGTCCTCGTTCGTCTTCGAGGTAAAAAAGCAGGAAGAACAATGGTTTTTATTTTATGAGTAGCTTTCTTTGGGGTAGGAGGGTCATCAGAAGTGATAGCTTCTTTAATTGAGGCCCTTGTTCGTCTTTTTGGTAGGGGCACAACCTTTTCTTGCCTTTTCCTTTTTAGCCTAGCAATGGGAATGTTGTCATCTGAATCATCACTGGGGATATGGACAGTGGGAGTGGATGATTCAGCGAAATTATGGGGTGGGTTCGATGTAATGGAGGGGTCGATTGGATTAACTACTATGGGTGGTGAGGAATCAAAGACGCTCCCTGGTTGTTGTGCAGAAGGATTTTCAATTTGCTGAGGGATTCCAGGAGTCTGTTGAGGATTTTCAACATTTAATTGGGGAGTTTCGGCTGCTGTTTGAGAAATTTCAACATCTTCATGGGGTTTCGGGGGTGGGTTGTTAAGGAGAGGGGGATTTTGTTGAGCAAAGCCCCTCTGAATTAGAAGCTGAACAAGACGATGGTGAGTGAGGAAAAGGAGTGGGTACTTCGCATTCATGAAATAATGTGACATATTCTTCAGAGACCCAAGCAGATAGTATGACATATTTAGCAGATGACCATGTCTTAAATGATTTAACAACACGAAATCATGTTGATAAATTACCTGGTAACGTCCTTCATAGGTGAGATAGTGCTTGACAAACTCAGCAACCGTCGGCCATGGAAGTGGTAATGAATGAAGTGCAACACCCCTGCCTTTAGGCTTGACCCGCTCTCTTGGTAGAAGGAAGTCCTGCTGTGCGTTCAAAATGATGTGTTTACGACTGAATTATCGAATGCCATCGGCTGGTAAACCTGAAACCTGTGCTATATCATCATTTTTTACTGGAATTCAGACTCCTTGAGCAGTAGAGTAACCTTCTCGTAAATTACGTGCAAATTCAAGGACTTGCTGAGGATCAAATCCTTGGAGCCTTCGAAATAATCTACCCAGCCTACGTGCTGAAAAATCTGATATACTTCTGAGTGCAATTCCAATAGAGCTGTTGAGCCAGGTTCATTTCGAATAGCGTTGCCTCCCATAGTTACTTGCTTCAGTAAAATGCACAGTACAGAGCTGAGTTACCGCACCCAAAATAGAGTAAGTTTTGGAAATGAGGTCGTGACATAATAAGACAAAGATGGGGTGATGGGACATGATCGTGGTTAAAAAAAATGGTGATTGGCATATCGTGAAATGATTGCAAAATTTTGGTATCCCCCCCCCCCCCCCCCCCCCCCCCCCCCAACTGCGGCTAAAATGATAAGTTTGAATGTATGGCGATTGCAGTAATCATGTCACAATCTTCTCATTAACTATAGTTTAATATTTACACATAAAAACGCATACCTCATGTTTACCTTCGATTGATATTCTGAAAATATAATGTCGTCGCTAATAGATCACCAATGGTTATGAAAAAGGGTTTTGTAATATGAGGGTATTTATATGAAAGGCTTTTATAAACATAGGAGGAGGTAGTGAAAGATCAAAGTTATAAGGATCAATAGATGATTCTCACAATGGGGAGTAATATGTATTCATTCTTTTGAGAGGAATTAATGTTTCAATTATGGGAAAAATGGGAAAAATTGGTGTTTTAGGGAGAGATGGAAAAAGTCGGTGTTTCAACAATGGGAAAAATTGGTGTTTCAGCAATGGAAAAAAAGAAGGAAAAGTTGGTGTTTCAGCAACGGGAAAAGGGGAAAAGTTGGTGTTTCAGCAATGGGAAAAATAAAGAGAGATGTTGCTGTAAAGAAAAATAGGAAAGTGTTGCTGAGAGGTAATGTGGGAGAATGAGCTATGAATTGAGGTGAGATGAGAATGTTTCCCAAAATGAAACTTGATCTTGCTTGCAATACAATTTTTCTTTTCAACCAGCCTCCCAATTGTTGTGGGGAAAAATGCCTATGCAGGACGATCCTATCCACCTAAGGTGTGACAGTGCCTTAGCAACAAACAGAGACAGCTATTCTGGTATTCTTCCTTTATGAATTAAGAATGAAGAGAGATGGATGGACTAACCGGTGTCTTCCGTTTGTCCCTCGATCCAGATCCTCTTCTCTTTGGGTGTTCACAGCTACTTGCCTCCTCACTCGCCCAGCTTCAACAGGTCTCTGCAAGATCACAAGAGAACAGCTACTTGCGACAAGAGAACAGCTACTTGCGACAAGAGAAGAACACAACACAAAGACAGATATTCACATTCATAACTGATTCAGAATTAGAAATAAATCAAATACACTAATGCAATCATACATCAAAGATACATCAGTATATAGGAGAAAACCAAGATAGCTTTATTGATGAATAACAAGGTTCAGGAAGAGATACAACCCAGGGGGCTCCAATCCAACATCTCCTTCCCAGCAGAATGGAATTCCTATCTTCACCTCCCTTCAAAGCATTAAGCACCCAATGATTCCAGTCTCAAACCAACAGCAATTATTTGCAGTAACAAAATTCCAGCCTCCAGATCTCATGGAGGAGAGATCCATATATAGATGTTTGGAGAGAGGATGAGTCAGCTTGAGATCTGACTAGTGTCCTCTCCCTCTGTCAGTTCTTGATTCCACTTGGAGGTTCTTGCTTCCACTTGGAGATTTGGAACCTCTTACTCATCACCAGTCGAATTCCCTGAGGCAAGTGTCATTTTGGAAGCTTCCTGGGTTCTGACACCTTGAGGAATGAGCCTGCCACATGTCCTCTCCCGCTCAGCGCAGGTAGCCAGTGTTGGCTTTGACATTCAGCACAGGTAGCCAGTGGAGCCATTGACATTCAGCGCAGATAGCCAGTGGAGCAGTTGACATGATCCTGAATTGACTTGTTTTTGAGCAGTTTCAGGTGGAGAACTTCTGTGAATTGTTGTGGTTTGTTAGCCTTGTTCCTCTAGGGGTAGGAACAACATGTTTAGGGACTTTGGATCCCTTAGATTATGGACATTTCATGCTCAATGCTATAAGGCACAAAAATGTCTATAACAGTTGCCCCCTAAAGTATGAGGCCGTTTATCGGGTGAAATGCTTTATCCAGGAGGGTCCGAAGTTCATCCAATCACTGGGAGGAGACCTGTAATAAGATACAATACAATACATTATTTTTCATACTGCTTTCATGATCTAGCTGAGGCGGGCATTCCCATGCTCAGCTTTATAAATTCATTTTTCTGTACATAGAACAGACAATCGTCTGATGGTAGACTGATAATTTTGATGAAATTATCATCCTTTGAGTAGGATGATCATCTGCTGTAATGACGTACATGCCAAATGTCTTTATCTTTCCTGAATATATATCGCAGCCCGGATGGATGAAACTAGATCCAGGGTCTTCAAACTCGTTCGATCTTCACTCTAAGTACAAGTCGATCCATGTGAGAATTGTTCTGAAGTCGAACATGGAAAGACATCGCTTGATTACCGGTCAATGATGTAAACCGTTAACAAGCGCGAGAGGAATCACCGATAATGATAATGACCCTCAAGGTACTGCAGTACAATTCACGTGGTGTGAATAAAGGACTTGGCGTCGAACACCACGCAAAATCTTCTGGTCGAAGGTCATTGATGTATACCTGTCGCCGGAAGTGAGAAACTTGCCATTGAGGCATGCAAGCTTCAAAGTACTAAAGGGGTTGTTCCTAGATCAACTTCTTGGATAATGAGCTGATGTCGACAAGAAGCGATCCGTCAAAGGAGGGCCTTAATGAATCCCACATCAGTGACACGGAATGGAGCTAATGATTTTAATGGAGGTGAAAACGATCTGTGACATATGATTCAGGGTGGCGGTCATGAACGGATGAAGGATAATGTATGGCAGTGGATAGGGCCTGGTTGACTCTTTCTGAACGACTTCTCTTGAACATATGGCGACACTGATGCGATGGATCGGTAGCATTACCCCAATTATGGATGGTATGGCGAGACCATGGTGATGTGACCGGTGAATGAAACAACCCAACCCGATTGTGGTATGGAAGAAAAGTGTCATGTTCAAGAGCGACTTGCTACCATCAAAGTTTTCTTGAGTTTCTCCCAATTTTTCCCCAGTCATTGCTGACCAGTACCTCTTTATTTTTGTCAAGCTTGAGGAGGATAACATATGCTTGTTCTATAACCTGCCCTTCGGGCAAGCCCATCGCTATGTTTTAACGAGCCTAGCGATAGTGAAACTCGTTCTCGTCTAAAGACAAGTTTGTCGCTATTTAATGATTTTAATGAGTCTAACGACAAAGACAACTCGGTCCCTTTTCATTTTTAGAGAGTCTGAAAAGGTACGTAAAGATAACTCCAAAATTCCTTTTTTGTCATCTAATCCCTTAAGTCTGAAAAATTATAAAACAATACAGAAGGGATGAGTTTTCGATAGTTTTAACGAGCCGAACAAAACAAGCGCTCGATCTTTTTGTGAAATAATCCCTCAGGTCCAAAAAGATTAAAATCTAGAGGAGGGATAACACTTCCTGTCTCTTTAACGAGCTGGAAGGCCAAGGACTCAGCAATCTTTTCATATTTTATGAGTCAGTTGAAAAGAGCTTAAAGAAGACTCGTCTTTTGAGGAACGAGTGATGAACAGGGTTAGCAGCTGATTCCAGGTACAGGTTGGAATTTTACGGCAGTGTCACAAGGATGGCTAGGTGAAATCACTCTTCGCAGCTGTTCCTCAAAATAGGTAAACAATCATATGGAGGTGAACGATCGGCCAAATGAAAAGTGGAGGTGACGGTGCAAACACGACCAAGGCTTTAATGCCTGATAAAGTTACATTCACAGTGGTTATTTACCGGGATAGGTTCATTTTTTAACGAGCTTGAACGCGGAAAAACACTGCTCAAACTTATGTTTATTTTTTAACGAGCATGCACTATGCGCTAAAACTGCTCGGATCTTGCGTTTATTTTTTAACGAGCATGAACTTTGTGCTAAAACTGCTCGAACTTATGTTTATTTTTTAACGAGCATGAACTATGCGCTAAAACTGCTCGGTTATATGGTCAAATTTTGATTTTTTACCATAACTAGCTTAGCCCTTTTCAAAGATAGTACTGCATTCTCAATTGCTGCATCAAACTTAGTTAGAAATGAATAACATTTGTTTGAAAATGAGATTAAAACCCTAATATTTCGCTTTGAACTACGTAAAAAGCAATTAAAAAGTGTTTTTACCTCTCATTTTACCATTTCATTTGAACTTGGTTTGTTGGAGCTTTGGAGGTGCCTCTTCCCCCTTGATTTTCACCAGCTGATTTCGGGAGATTCTGTGGACGATTCTCGGCGCCGTCTGGACCAGGTAGGAGCTAAACCCTAGCTCTTTCTTTTCATGGTTTCATTTTTCCATTCTGTGCCTGTTTTCCTATCTCCCTGAGCACCTGGGGTTTTGTCAGGGCGCCCTGCCATCAACGCAGGTGGTTCACTCGAAACCTGCGTTGAATGTCAAGCTGCCTTAAGGCAGTTTGACCTTCAACGCAGGTGGAACACTTGCTACCTACGTTGGGCACAGAAAACTGGTTCTGTTGCACAGTTTTTGATGAAATTTTGCCAGTTTCTCATCAAATCCAGGATCTTACTCTTTCTCTTGTTTGTTTTGCAGGGACCTTTGAGCAAAATGGCCCTTACATGGCGAGAACGAGAACATGAAGAAGAGGACATGATTGCCCTCCATGATCCTGTCACGGTGAACGCGCTGCGGAACTGTGGCCTGCTGAAATTCTTCCGTATCTCTAGTATGAGAGCACAGATCTCCTTACTGCAGTATATGCTTGATGCTTGGGATCCCATCAACCAAGTATTCCAGATTAGGGGCAAATCCATCCCCTTGACCATAGTGGACATTTACTTCTTGACTGGGTTGTCAAGGCGGGGTGCCCCCATTTCTTTGTCAGGTTCGGCCCGAGGGAATGACTCCGTGAGAGACTATGTCCGCCAGTATTGTAGGGAAGGATCTCAGCCAAGCAGAGACGGCAAGGTCGTTATCCGTGAGATTACTGACAGGTCTCTCAGGTCCATTCTGTATACTATTGGTAGGATAGCCGGCAGTGCATCTCTTCATGTTACCAATAGATCTTATGTGCAACACGCCTTGGAGTGTCTCCAACCGAAAGTATTCAACTGGTGTGATGCAGTACTTCTTCAGATGAAAAGTCAGTTGACCAAGGTAAAGGATGGGAAGCTAAAGAACTTTGGATTTGGTTCTATTTTGACTGCCTTCGCCTTGGAGAAAATACCACTGATGCAGCCTCAGTATATTGCACTCGACTTGCCTTCTCCTACCGAGCCACGCATGCAGAGATGGGTTGATCACATGTCTAGGCATGCTGGTCAATCTTAGATTACTTTCACTGATATCTTCTTCAGGTGGTTCGAGCGTCAGGAGATGGTCTATTCCGAGTATCCATATGTTGGCATGGATTTCTGAGGTGATCCGGATTTGGTGCTACCAGATGGTGAACAGTGGGGCGCTATTGGTAAAATCTTCGACCATATCACTGTTTATTGTTTTCATTCATAATGTTTATGTGCTTTACTCTGTCAAGAATTTAATCAAACTCTTGTGTGCATGCAGATGTTGGTCCTGTTCGTCCAGCAGTTCGCCCGAGAGCGCCAGTCGCTGCCCCAGCAGGGGAGACTGCTGGGAGGGTTATTCTTCGCGACCTTGACGTGGCCGAGACCCTTACAACTGTGCAGGAGCAGGTTGAGAGCCTTACTCTCGGTATTCCGGATGTACGGATCGACGAGTTACCTTTGCAGTTGCAGCGGCATACTATTGGTGTGCCTAGACGATGGACTCGTCTCTTGCGCATGATTGCACAGGCCGTGACGTGTTATCATGAGCATCACTAGGCTAGGGTGCCCCCTAGAATTTTTGAGTTTTTGGGTCATGCGACCAATTTTTGTCTTGGTTACAGAACATTATGTGTAAACAATAAACAACTTATATATATATATTTTGATTTTCGGGGTTTATTCTGGTTGAGTTATATGATCCACTTGTACAATGTTGATGATGCATTTCTTTTTATAAATGTCACAAATGTCTATCTAACACATAGTTTGCTAATGAGTCGGTTAATGTGTTTAAGTTTATGGAAATATGTTGGTATTGAATTAAATCAAACTGTCTTTCCAAAATCTTAACCCTTAGAAACATACGATAAATAGCTGGATTGCGGACAAAATATATACCATTGAGTTGTAGTATCACGAGTTGTGAGTCTAGCCTGATGATCAGTCGGCGTATACCATGGGTGATGGCATCAGAGAGGAGTTCTATCAACACGCTATACTCAGCGATATTATTCGTTGATTGCCCAATACACACACCTCTGAAACTCACTAACTCGCCGCTTGGATCAAAAATGGCCCAGGCCGCGGAGGACAGGTTCCGCGAACTACGACTCGCTCCGTCAGCATATCCCACACATGTCTCAGAAAGGTTCGACATCTGCAATAAATGTAAAAAGGTGGATTACTCGACCAAAACAAACACTTTAGCGAAAACAAAATACAACAAAAGCACACAGGTTACTATTTAAGCATAGTAACGCTTGAGGTACAACCCATTGCGGGGTTGCGCCAGTGGAATTCCGTCATAATCCATTAACTCGTAGGCTCCTTTTGCTAATACTCGTTTAACAATATAGGGGCCCATCCATAAAGAATTAAATTTACCTGCTCCTAATTTGTCGGATTCTTGGTCGTAAAGCAAGACCAAGTCACCTTCTGAGAAGACACGGGGTTTGACATTCTTGTCGAACTGCGCCTTGACTCGTTTCTTATGGGCTTCGTTAGCCAAAGCGGCGTCACGACGGGTTTCATCCAATTGGATTAATTCCAAGAAACGTGCCTCTTCTTCTGAAGTTCCGGGGAGGAGATCAATTGCGAGTTTAAGAGACGAAATTTCACACTGGACTGGTAAGACTGCCCCCAGGCCATACACCAGTTGGAAAGGTGTGAACCCAGTCGCATTCTTTACCGATGTTCGGTAAGCCCACAAGGCTGAGTACAGGATTAGGTGCCACCTTCTTTTGTGAACTCCGATCATCCTTTGCAACATACGCTTCAGGACCTTGTTGATCGCTTCAACTTGTCCATTGGCTTGCGGATAATACGGGGTAGAGCTGTTGTGAGATAGCCCTAGCTTGGCAGCTAATTCAACCATCATGTGATTGCGAAAATGCGATCCATGATCTGTAACTATGGCCTGTGGTATGCCGAACCTGGCGACTACATGATTGAAAAAGAAAAGGGCAGCTGTTTCACCAGTGTTATCTAATGTAGGCATCACCTCGGCCCATTTGGTAAAATAGTCAACGGCGACTATAATATACCCATGCCCCCCGGTCGAGGTGGGGTTACATTGCATGAAATCGATGCCCCATTTGGCGAAAGGCCCAACAACAACTATTGGCTGCAAAGGTGCGGGTGGTCTTCTGGTTTTGCTATCAAAAATTTGACAAGCATGGCAACTTCTGACTGCGATTATGCAATCTTTGAACATGGTTGGCCAGAAGTATCCTGCTCGTAATATTTTTTGTGCTGTTGCATATCCAGATTGATGACCTCCACACGCGCCTGAATGACACTCATTCAGGGCTTTTTCGGCCTCCTCATGGGTAAGGCACCTCCTCAGAACTGTATCAATACCACGACGGTAAAGTGTATCACGACGATCATGTAGTCTTTAGCTTGGTATCGTATACGTTTTTGTTCAGAGTGAGAGGTGTTAGGCCTGAACTTTTGGGTTTGGAGATAAATTATGATATCTCCGTACCACTCATTTCTTGTTGATATCAAAAACAAATTCTCGTCCACGATTGATTCTTCGGATGTTTCATCGTTGGACGACGATGGGAGATCGCACAATAATTCTGCAAAAACTAGAGCTTTCTTTGATTTGGATTTTACAAATTCCAGATCAAACTCTTGAAGGATCGCTATCCATTTTGAATATTTGCCCCCCAGCAACTGTCGCGACAGTATATAAGTCATGGGGTTGCAATCTGATAAAATGGTAGTTTTCCGAAAGAGGACATAATGTCGAAATCTTTGAATCGCTTGAACAGCTGCAAGTGCTAGTTTTTCAACATAAGAATATTTGCTTTCTGTATCATTTAAGTTCTTACTTAAATAATATATAGGATGTTCAATTCCATCGACTTCTTGAACTAAAACCATCGCAATGGTCGTATCTGCTGCAGCCAGGTACAGGTTGAAATCTCTTTGATAGTCCGGGGCATACATTAATGATGCTTTTACTAGAGAATCTTTCAGAGAATCAAAGGAAGCTTGCGCCACCTGATCCCAGACAAAAGGTACATCCTTTTTCAAAAGACGAGTATAACCTTTAGCAAGTTCTGCGTAATTTGGAATGAACCTCCTCAGAAAGTTTGCTTTCCCTTGGAGTTTCTGAATCTGAAGCAAATTTGAAGGTGGAGGCAAATTAATGATTGCCTGAACCTTGCAAGGGTCGAGACGAATCCCATCCTTAGAGACTACAAAGCCAAGTAAACGACCAGAACCGACGCAAAACACACATTTGTGTGGATTGAGTCGTTTCTTGTAGTGTCGGCAACGTAGAAATATCGCTCTTAAATGCTGCGGATGATCAGTTCGCTTTCGCGAATGAGCGGGAAGGTCGTCGAGATATGGTTGAACGATGTTCTTGATGTCATGGAAGGCATAATTCATTGCCCTCTGAAACGTCGCCCCTGCGTTCTTTAAACCAAAGGGTAATTTTCGATAAGCAAATGTGCCCCACGGACAAATAAATGCAGTCTTTGACTGGTCCTGTGGGCGGATATTTATTTGATTATACCCGGAAAATCCATCCATAAATGAAAAGATTTCACATCCGGCGCATTCATCAATTATCTGGTCGATGAAGGGTGTAGGGTAGTTGTCCTTCGGACAAGCTTGGTTTACATCCCTATAGTCGACACACACTCTAATTGTCCCTTGTTTCTTCATGACAGGGACAATATTCGATACCCAATCGGTTAGAGGAACCGGGTAGATGAAACCAGCATGGAGAAGCTTTTCAACTTCTGCCTTAATGGCAACGGCTTTCTTGGGGTGCACCTGCCGAAGCCGTTGTCTTACTGGTTTGACATCAGGATACATCTTAATTTCATGTTCAACAATACTCGAGTCAATGCCTGGCATTTCATCGTATGACCAAGCAAAGACATCTCTGAACTCGCGAAAAAGAGCATTATATATTTCCAGTTCTGAAGGGGAACAACCTTTGCCGACATAAATATTCTCTACAACATTTTCTTTAGTCAAGATATTTATGGCTATAGTCTCTTCAATATTGGATAAGTTTCGCTCGGAATCCACCGTGTTTACAGTATTTGATAGGAATTCAAAAACTGAAGGGTGATAGAGGTCATGTTGAGTATCTTCTTCATAATCTGGAAGAAGGGAACGATGGTGGCAATCATTCCATGGTGCCCCTTCAATCAACATTGATTGTAGGATTCCTTCGTCAGTTCCATGCACTTTCGACCAAGGATCTAATGGGGTACCATATTCTCTAGACCTATCTACCCAAACGCTTGATGAGCGTTGATTTGGGTTCGCCTCCCATGCCTGAAACATTGATTGCTACAATATTTCTATTGGGCTTGGGGGCAAAACCATTGCATGATCCATGTCGATATCATCTTCTGCGATCTTCGTAGAAGAAATCATGTTGCAGGCTGCTACCAATGCTATATCTCCTATATAGATGGGAGGTGGAAGCGCGAAAGTTCCCATCAATGTGGGGTCTTTCAGTAGGCCTACTCCGATATCTTGAAGCGAATGGTTGCTTCCATGGATCATGGGAATGCTTCCTGTAACTTGTGAACCATTAGGGAGGAAGTTCTGTTGGTCAACGACCGTAATCCCTCCTTGAAAAGGGAATGCAATCTTCCTAAAATAAGTCGACACTACAGCTGCCATGGCATATATCCATGGTCTTCCCAGTAGGATGTTGTAGTCAAGATTCCCATCGATGACTTCGACATCTATCTCTACTGTTTTTCCTCCTAGTTCAACCTTCAAGTTATTTAGGATACCGTACGGGGTGTACGTCCTTCCGTCGAATGCTTTTAGTGTTGTCGAAGATCGTGACAAGGTTGGAGATCCTAGAGTTTTCCAGCAACTCATCGACATGATACATGTAGATGCCCTCTCATCAATAATTGTTCGGTGAATAGTTTTGTTGAGGGCCTTCACTTGAATAAGGAAAGCTAGTTGAGCTGGTAACTGAGGATCGTATCCTTTGTGGTAGAAGGATACAAGATTGGAATCTTTAGGATCAACCCCACCAATAGCCGATAACAATGCCTGCCTTTGGGATGGGCAATTTTGTAGTACCTCAAGAGTCGACATAGCGGATGGCGATTGGGCCAAATCTTCCACTATGTTATAATGCTACGCCGCTCTGGCGCGAGGATTAAATGTCGACTTATGTACTACCCCCTTTGGCGGTTTTATTGTTAATTCAGGAATGATGGGTGGTACAACTTCTGTCGAAGTTGTTGTTGAACTACTCGGTTGATCTTTACCTTTGTCGTTCGACAGCGGTGGATTCTCGTAATCTTTGTTCCTCGTCGAAATCAAAGCATCATTTTGTTGCTTGGAGATCGACAACATTAGCACTTGCGACGGAGAAGCATTCCCACTATCAACTAGATTTTGACCTGGATTGGGAAACGGATCAGTTAACACAGCTGAAGTTTTCGGACTCTTAAAGAATCTTTTAATCTTAGCTTTGTACGGACATTCTCTTGTCCGATGATCCTCATCACATATTTGACATGGATAATTTGGTTTCCCTTTCCCAGGAGGGTTTGAAGAAGTTTTTTGAGGGGATGACTCACCTTGTTTCTTCTTCTTCCCTTTGTTTTGTTTCTTCTTGCTTCTCGGTTGATTGGTTTCTTTGCCTTTATCTGCTGATACGGCATTTACTTCCGAAGCAAGAATTTCTTCTTTTGCATTTTGATCCAAATTCTTACGGGCTTTCTTAGACGAAGCCTTTGTCGATTTCGTGTTTGCCATGCCAATCACACCATCGCCGGCATGAGAGTCACTATTTGATTTAGGAGGAGGAGGAATTGAGAATTCCGGTCTAGGGGCGTCCGGTATTTTGTCGTAGAGCGTGCCAGACTGAGTGTATACTAAGTCTAGATATTGTGCACGAGCAATGACTTGCTCCTCCGTTACGACTCCCCCCTTGGCCACATCTTCCGTTATGGCAGGAAGTAACGACTTTATAAACCATTCAGCTAATAGCTGATCAGGAACGTAAGTCTTTACCATCCTGCGACGACGACGCCACTCATGTATATGATCGGATATATGTGTGGCCGTCATCTGCTTGAAGTTGGTTAAGATTTCTGTTCCAGTTTCATACCTTATCGGTAATTGAAAATGGGTTAAGAAAGTCGTGGCTAGGGAGCTGAAATTGTCGAAAGAGGCTCTAGGTAATTCAATATACCATTTAGATGCTGGACCCGTTAACGTCCTCTGAAAAAGGCGAAGCCTTATCGAATCATCGTTCAGGGTGTTTGATGAACACCACAGATGAAAAGTCATCACGTGATTCGATGGGTCTTCACCTGGATTTCCATTGAATTTAGGAATGTCCGATGGAAGTTTGTGAGGAATCGCTGGCCACCAAGGGGCATAAGCAATTGGATCATTTGTTAATCGGTGTAAATCGGGTAACTCTAAAGTTGCCACGAATGGTAACTGTTGATTCAGGTTAGGTGAGGCGTACCCAGGGTACGATGGAATCGCCTGAGCAGTAGGCCTTTGCATACCAGCATAATGTAATTGATGTTGGTATGATTGATACGGTTGGTGGACTTGACCACTGTAAAGCAGTTGGTTTTGACCATTTTGAATATACGGTTGTCCACTGTTCGCAAAGATCTGCTGCTCAGAACCTTGGTACACTTGCTGGAATTGTGGTTGTTGGTATTGCACCAGCCACGGTTGTGAAGCCATGTTCTGCTGCGCTATACTAATTGGCGGACCAAGATGTGGGGTAATTGTACCCGTTTGGACCTGTGTCGTCCCACTAGTCGGTGATTGTGGTTGTGTCACAGGGTCAAGGGGCTGTTGCATTACAACCTGAGAAATCTGAGGTTGACATACAACAGGCATCGTTTGAACTTGTGACACTATTACAATAGCTGGTGTTGTCGGGATGTTCGACATAGGTACACATTGTTGCATAGAATACACAACTCTTGGCTGTTGGGGTAGCATAGGTACCCAACCACTTGTCGTAACTCCAGTATAACCTGAATACTGTTGAGAACTGCCGTACGGATATCCTCCCGGAGGGGGTAATGAAAGGGCATACTGCCCCCCATACGGTAGCAACCCAGAACTCAAGGGGATTGTTTGCCCTTGGGGACTGGATGGCCCAAATTGACCTCCATAGGGATCAATTTGTAGAGTCTCAACATAAGAGTTACCAGATATTATTCTGGAGGAACAAACTGGAATAGACCATACTGTCGAAATAGTCCCTGGGTGGACTCCTTCTAGCGGTTGCGAGCTAGTTGGGACAGATGGTACGCCGGCAAACATTGTCGGAGTGACGGCAGGTAATTCTGCTGTCGCTGTGTCGTTCGACACAGTCCTAGATGTTGACGGCTGCTCAGACATTTTGAGTCTATCCAATAAATTGCCTAGTGATTCTACAGGAACTTCCACTGGTGATGGACTAACTTCTGATGTAGAAGGAAATAGAGTGACCCCTACTCCAAAATGGGTTGGAGTACTTGCTTGCGGGTCTTCTACAATTTCCTCTATCGCAATCAAACCAGGTGGAAGAGGAAGACCGTCAGGTCCGTAAAATATTTCTGGTGCCGAAGAAGGGGTTGAATCGACAGCGACAGTTGTTTGAGGAAAAATACTCTCTGGACCGGTTATAGATGGAACTGGTTCAGTAACACAAGTATTTGTTCTCAGACTAGGATCAGTGTCACTGTCCCTCTGTGGCTGTTGAACTTCTTCAATAGAGGCAGGGTTTCCAGAAATTTTTGGAGTAACCGGAATCTCAGATGTTGTTGGAACACTTGTTCTAACTTTGATAGGAGATTTTGAACCGGTTTAAACGAGTTCGTTTTGTTCGTACTGTTTTCGATTCCGGAGACAAAGACGGTTGACTCGTAAGCCTCCGCGAACGACGGGGTTTCAATTTACTTTCTTCCACGATTGCGGATTACTCGATCAACTAAAATACAAAAGGGGAAAGTGTGTTTCCGAATTGAATGAATTTTTTAGACGCTTTAGACACAACTTGCTTTTTCACTTTTAAAGAGTCAAGAAAAAGCTAAAGATGACTCTAGTCTCCTTCGATGTTTTAACGAGCCCGAAGTGACAAATGCTCGGATGGACTTTTTCTGTTATAGAGTCTGAAAAAGGCCAAAAGAAACTGCTCTGGAGTTCTAGGCAGAGGGTGTGCCAAACTTTTCGCAAAACCGCAGAATACTTTTTAAGGTATGGGCGGTCGATCTTCCTGAATGCTGTGTTTAGTGCATTGCGATCAGTAGGGCGGCCGACACGGTTTCCTAAGGATAAAGGATATATGCCTATAGGGGTCTCCCAATATATACGCGACGGTACGTGGGAGCACAATCCATACTAGCGCTATCGTCCCTCAGGAGGAATCACCCACCTTCCACGAGATCAACAGTCACTAGGCTTAACGACGCCGGAACACGTCTCTAGCCTAGACCTCTATGTTGTGCGTTATGTTGCAAAGCATTGTTAAGTTCATTCAGTTTATTTTAAGTTGATCTTTTTAGAAGTTTGCCTTTCTGGATCACCACGAGATGTATGGTACAATTCCTAAATGCAGTCTAAGATGATAAGCAAGCTTTATTATCTTTTCAACTTTGAAAATCCTAGCTACTAAGGGAAAAGAAAGACACCATCTTTTCTCAAAGAGCAATCAGCACACTCTAATGCACTGTTCCTAAATCAAGCATGCAAACTTATCAAAATGCAAATGCACAATGCAGGTGTTTGTTTTCCGCTTTCTTAGTATTGATGCCTACAAAGAAAGCTTTTTGTACAACTTTGAATTTTCTTTTAAATGACTAGCACAAACAAGTTTACTTTTTCGAAATCAACAAGGGTAGAAGAGATTACAACACTTTGCGACTTTCGAAATGAACGGCTTGTTTCGACACTTAAAAGAGACAAACTCAAACCAATAAGCAAAAGCAAATGTATAATCAATCTGTAAACAGCCAATGAACTCTCTCCTAAGATCACAATGAACAGATCTGAATCAAGGGCTACAGGATGATTATTTCACTCATGCAAAGGAAAACTGTAAATGATGCCACAAACACATAAAAACACTCAGAGTCTTTTTGTACAAAAGGAGGCGGAATTTAAGCAGAGAAAAGGAGTTATCAGACTGGTACCTATGCTGGTTACAGGCTGCAAAAAACAGAGATCAAAACAGGGCAACAGAGAGCAGAGAACCCCAGCTGCACAAGGCAAAACTGGTTCAGCGCAACCTCAACACTGTGGTTTTGACATTCAGCGTAGGTAGCCTTCACGGGACCTGCGTTGAAATGCAGAATGCCTTCACAGCAGTTGCGCTGAAGGAGAAACTCTCGTTTCTCACTGGGTTCTGGGTCACAGATTGCTCAATAATCAACGGTTTCAGGCCAAATCAGAAACACAGGCAAGGTACAATCAAAGGGATTCTTTGAGGGGGTACTAAGATCTATCACATAGGATCATCAAATCATTTGTGAGTCCATTGTTCAGATCATAGACAAAATCCAGTGAAGGATCAAGGCAGCAACTGTCTACTTTGCAACTGAGAATAGCAGAAGCAGTTCGATTGTTGCTGTTAAGTCTATGAGGCAAACAATGATAGAAACACAAATAAAATGACTAAAACAAATCTTCCCCAGCGGAGTCGCCAATTTGTTGTGGGGAAAAATGCCTATGCAGGACGATCCTATCCACCTAAGGTGTGACAGTGCCTTAGCAACAAACAGAGACAACTATTCTGGTATTCTTCCTTTATGAATTAAGAATGAAGAGAGATGGATGGACTAACCGGTGTCTTCCGTTTGTCCCTCGATCCAGATCCTCTTCTCTTTGGGTGTTCACAGCTACTTGCCTCCTCGCTCGCCCAGCTTCAACAGGTCTCTGCAAGATCACAAGAGAACAGCTACTTGCGACAAGAGAAGAACACAACACAAAGACAGATATTCACATTCATAACTGATTCAGGATTAGAAATAAATCAAATACACTAATGCAATCATACATCAAAGATACATCAGTATATAGGAGAAAACCAAGATAGCTTTATTGATGAATAACAAGGTTCAGGAAGAGATACAACCCAGGGGGCTCCAATCCAGCATCTCCTTCACAGTAGAATGGAATTCCTATCTTCACCTCCCTTCAAAGCATTAAGCACCCAATGATTCCAGTCTCAAACCAACAGCAATTCTTTGCAGTAACAAAATTCCAGCCTCCAGATCTCATGGAGGAGAGATCCATATATAGATGTTTGGAGAGAGGATGAGTCAGCTTGAGATCTGACTAGTGTCCTCTCCCTCTGTCAGTTCTTGATTCCACTTGGATGTTCTTGCTTCCACTTGGAGATTTGGAACCTCTTACTCATCACCAGTCGAATTCCCTGAGGCAAGTGTCATTTTGGAAGCTTCCTGGGTTCTGACACCTTGAGGAATGAGCCTGCCACATGTCCTCTCCCGCTCAGCGCAGGTAGCCAGTGTTGGCTTTGACATTCAGCGCAGGTAGCCAGTGGAGCCATTGACATTCAGCGCAGATAGCTAGTGGAGCAGTTGACATGATCCTGAATTGACTTGTTTTTGAGCAGTTTCAAGTGGAGAACTTCTGTGAATTGCTGTGGTTTGTTAGCCTTGTTCCTCTAGGGGTAGGAACAACATGTTTAGGGACTTTGGATCCCTTAGATTATGGACATTTCATGCTCAATTTTGTAAGGCACAAAAATGTCTATAACACTAATCTCAGACCTGCAAAATAATAAATTGTAACATGGAAACCCTTGACAGGGATTATTAGTTAAGAAATCTAATCTAATAAAGAAACATATAATGCAGAGATTAAATGCAATGAGGGGCAGCAGGCTCCCCCAAAAAGATATAATGTGAATCTGCCATGCAAGTGGCCTTAAAATCCTCCTTAGAAATAGGTTGCTAGTATGGACGGAGCCGATACCCATTCACTAACAATGGTGTTCTAGAATCATCAATTGTTAAGAGCCTTACTGTTCCATTTGGAAAAATAGTATCTATCTCGTAAGGTCCAGCCACCTTGTTCGCAATTTTCCTTGAAAATTTTCAAACCGGGAATCATACAATAGAGCCCAATTACCTTTTTGGAACTGCTTATGCTTAATAGTTTTATCATGCCATCTGGTTCTTTGTTGTTGAATCATAGTTGTTTGATGGATGGCATCCAACCTATTTTCATCCAATTCCTGAAGCTGCTGCAACCTAGCTGTCTGTGCATTAGTCAAATCAAGGTTAACAACTAAAGCAGTCCTTAAGGTTTTAATTTAAATTCCACAGGAAAAACAACACTTTTACCATAAACCAATTCATAGGGTGAAAAACCTATAGTGTTCCTCCAGGTAGTTTTGTAAGCCCATAATGCCTTAGGTAGCCTTTGGGACCAATCCTTCCTATTCTCTTTCACTGTTTTTGTTAAAATGGCCTCTATGATTTTATTTGTACTTTCCACCTGACCATTAGCTTGGGGGTGGTAAGGTGTAGTCATTTTATGATTGATATGATATTTTTGAAGCATAGCTTTAAAACCATAAGAATTGAAAGGAGTTCTTCCATCTGTGACTAGTTCTCTAGGCACTCCAAACCTAACAAAGATTTCTTCAAATAGGAAAGTTAAACAAATTCCTCATTAGCTCTAGTAAGTGCCTTTTCTTCCACCCATTTGGTCATATAATCTATACAAACCAATATATAAACTCTTTGACTGGATAGAGGATTGATGGGTCCTATAAAGTCTAGAGCCCATCTTTCAAAAGGTTCAAGTATTACCTGGGGGTTCAGTGGCATTTCATCTCTATGATTAGGTTGACCCATTCTTTGATAGCTGTCACAGGCGCTAACATATTTCTTTGCATCCTTAAAACGTGAGGGCCAATAATAACCCATCCTGAGAATTTTATGTGCTATTCTCTTATCAGCAAAATGCCCTCCATAAGGGCCATCATGACAAGCCTTCAGTATATCATAAACCTCATCTTCTCTAATGCATATTCGAATTTCTTGATCAAGTCCTGTATGAAAAAGACACCCACTTATCCAGCTATACCGAGCACTTTGTTGAATGATATTTCTTTTCTCTAGGTGTGATGGTAACTTCCTCGCAACCAAATAATTGGCAATGTCTGCATACCAAGGTGAGTGAGCGAAAACTACAAACAAGTATTCATCAGGAAAAGAATCATCTACCAGAGTATTATCATCAGTGTTTATTCGAGAAAGGAAATCAACAACTACATTTTCTTTACCTGGTCGATCTACAATTGTAATATCAAATTCTTGTAATAACAATAATCACCTGGTAACTCGAGTCTTTGTGACAGATTTGTTCATTAAATACTTAATAGCCGAGTGGTCAGTATGAACAAAAGTAGGATAACCAGTAATGTAATGTCGAAATTTATTAATAGCATAAATGACTGCTAAAAATTCCTTTTCGGTAACTGTGTAATTAAGCTCAGCAGGGGTCATATTCTTACTAATGAAATAGATAGCATAAGGAAGATTATTTTCTTCTTGTCCCAAGACAGCTCCAATTGCAGTATCTGAAGCATCAGAGGATATATGAAAGGGAAGTTCCCAATCAGGTCCCCTTAGAATAGGAGCTGTAGACAACTGATGCTTAAGTTCATCAAATGCTTTCTGACAGGCATCAGTCCACTTAAATTCAACATTTTTCATAAGTAACACAAACAAAGGAGAAGCTATTTTAGAAAAATATTTGATAAATCTTCTGTAATATCCAGCATGTCCTTAAAAACTTCTTACATCAGTTTGTGTTTTAGGGATAGGAAGGGTCTGAATTACTTGTACTTTGGATGGATCTACTTGAATCCCTAGGAATGAAATGAAGTGTCCTAGTACAATTCCTTCGTTCATCATCATATGACATTTTTCAGTACTCAAGGAAATATGAGCTTGTATACATCGTTTAAGTACTTTCTCAAGGTTTTGTAATGCATCTTCAAAAGTCACACCATAAGGAGTAAATTCATCCATAGATATCTCCATAGAGTCATTAAACATATCAGAAAAGATTCCTATCACTGCTCTTTGAAATGTTGCTGGAGAATTACATAGTCCAAAGGGGAGGACTCTATAGGCAAAAGTTCCCCAAGGACTAGTAAAAGTGGTCTTGTCTTGGTATTGAGCTGCAATTTTGATTTGGTTATACCTGCTAAAACCATCTAAAAAGGAAAAGAATCTCTTTCTTGACAAACTGTCCAGCACCTGATCAATGAATGGCAAGGGGAAATGATGTTTTTGAGTGGCTTTGTTTAAAGCTCTATAATCTACACATACTCTCCATTTCCCATTTTTCTTAGGTACTATCACCAATGGAGAAACCAATTCACTGTCAAATATGGGGTATATAAACCATGTATTAAGCAATTTTTGAAGTTCTTCCTTAACAATTTCCCTCAAATTGGGATTCATTCGCCGCTGGGGTTGACAGACTAGTCGACACCCCTCCTTAATATAGATACGATGAGTACATAATTCAGGAGAGATCCCCTTCATGTTTGTGTAGTCCCATGCGAATGCTTCCTTGTTTTCACGAAGTAACTTCATTAGCTGTTGTGTTTTAGCATTTGATAAATTGGGGTTTATGTTCAATGTTTTGCCAGGTTCGATTTCTACTGTTATGCTTTTAGAGGAGATAGCCGTTGATGTTTGAGGTAAATTTTCAGGTTTAATATTTTCCTGAGTTTCAGGTTCCAAAATTGTAGTTAACTGATTATATGTTTCAGAAGTGACCGATGAAGGTTCAGAAATAAAATTACTAATTACTTCATCTTCCGTGGTGTCTTTAAGAGTTAAGGCTTGTCCAATGGTCAAAATGGGTTGAGTGTCATTATCCTCATAGTCTAACCATACAGAATCATCATTGTTAATCATAGGTGTAGCATGAGGGTAAAGAGTAAGCTGCTTGGTTTCACATCCATTAGAAATTGTCATTGATCCTGATCTACAACTGATAAAGGCATCTGCTGTAGCCAGCCAGGGTCTCCCCAAAATCATAGGATGTCCCCCCAACTTTGTTTTAGTCTGTAATACGACAAAGTCAGCTGGGTAATTCCAGGATTCAACTGAAATGATCAGGTCTTCAATAACCCCCTCTGGTTTGATTGTGGAATGGTCAGCTAATTCTAGGATGGTTGGTGTCTCTCTGATTACATTTTTCAGCTATAACAATTGTGTAGTTTCAAGGGTCATAATATTTATAGCGGCACCTATGTCTACCATAACTCATGAAACAATAGTTTTTCCAACCTGTACCGTGACCGTAAGATGGCCTGGATCACCATATTTTACAGGAGGAGTTTTTCTCAACATTAAAGCAACTAGATCACCCATCACATGAACTGTAAGGGGGTCTTTAGCTTTCCTGCCAGGTTTCTTGATGCAAATGTCTCTGACAGTTCTGGCATAAATTGGTACATCCCTGAGTGCTTGTAAAAGTGGAATTTTAACATAAATATTCTGCAATTCCCCTAGAAGATTAAAAGCAAGTGGCTCAGGTGTCTTAGTAAGAGCTAGATGCTCAGGGAATGGTGGCTCTGTTGTTTCAACAACTTTATTAGAGGGTGGTTTAACTGTTTCAGCACCCTTATTAGGTAAATTATTCTTTTCTGTCTCTTCTTTGTCAGAGTCAAAAGAGGTAATATCATCAATAATCGGCTCAACTACTCTCCCAGATCATAAATGAATATCATTACACTGCACAAGAGATGTAGGCAGGTTCTGAATATTGATGACTTGCACAACTTTATTATTATTAGGGTTAGGGTTCGGTTGTATAGGCAGCTGGGGTCTCATCGTCTGATTATTTGGTGGAGCACTTGACAGGAGAGAGAGTTATTGCTGAAACTGATGAAATTGGTTTGGGAACAGAATTTGTTGAGCTCTCAAGTTTGGGTTCCATTGATTAAAATAAGATTGCTATGAAGGCCAAGGAGTCCACATTGCAGGGTCTACAAAGGAAGGGTTTGTTTGCTACATGGGTCAAAAATTCATTTGATTAAAGGGTGGTGTTATAGACATTTTTGTGCCTTGCAGCTCCAAGCATGAAATGTCCATAAACCAAGGGCTCCTAAATCCCTAAAAGTGTTGTTCCAACCCCTAAAGGAACAAGGTCAACAAATTACAGCTTCTCCCAGAAGTTCTCCACCAGAAACTGCTCAGAATAAGTCAAAACAGGATCATTTCAGCTGCTCCACTAGCCAAGTGCGTTACATAGCACCTAAATCCACTAGCTAGGTGCGTTGCAACGCACCTAAATGCACTACTAGGGTGCATTGAGCGGGAAATGACAAATGGCAGTGTCATTCCACGAGGTGAAGAGACAATGGAAGCTTCCAGAATCTTCTCCTATGACACTTGCCTCACTGAGTTCGACCAAGGATGAGTAAGAGGCTTTCAGTCTCCAAGTGGAAGCAAGAACTGACAGAGAGAAGCCATTATTCAAATCACAAGCTGACTCATCCTCCTTGCATACATCTATATATGGATCCCTCATCCCACAGATCCGGAGGCTGGAATTTTGCACATTGTAAGGAATTGCTGTTGGTTTTGAGACACATATCAGAGAATTGGGTGATCTATGCTTTGTTGGAGGTGAAGAGGGGCTTCTTTGTTGGGAGGTTGATGCTGGGTTAGGAATCATCGGTTGTAACTCCTCATGGATCTTCTTGTATATCAATAAAAACTATTTGAGTTTCTCCTCCATGCTTTTGTATCATTGATGCTTGTTACATTTGTATGGTTAACTTAAATCTGATCCTAAGTTATTTATGAATATAAATCCATGTCTTTGTATAGTTTTCTTCTTCTGTGATCTTACAGGTACTTGGTGAAGCTAGGCAAGTAAGGGAGCAGGTAGCTGGAAGCTGTTAAAGAGGAGAGAGATTGGATCAAAGGACTAGTGCAAGACACAGGTTGGTTCTTCCTATTCCTCTTTGTTTATAGTTCATAAAGGAGATACAAAAGTAGTTTTCTCTGTTTGTTTCTAAGGCAGCTGTCACACCTTAGTGGGATAGAGCAGTTCTAAATAGACACTTTTCCCGGTAACAAAATGGCGACTCCGCTGGGGAGAATGTCTAATTAGTTTGTTTGTGTATCTCTTGTTGTTTGTTTCATAAACTTATAAGTAGCAATCGAACTGCATTTGCCATAACAAATGCAAAGTAGACATCTGCTGCTTCAATCCATTCACTGGATCTGTTTATGATTTGAACAGCTGATTCACAGACTATCTGATTGCCCTTGTGATAGTTCTTAGACCCTCCTTAGATCTACCCCTGATTGTGCATTACTGATTGCTTTTACTCGGCCAAAAACCAGAGACTAAACTGTAAACTGTGACCCAGAACCCGGATAGAATTCTCGTTTCTGCCCCAGCGCAGGCACTGTGAAGAGGTTCTGCATTTCAACGCACTTCCCGAAAGGGCAACCTGCGCTGCAATGCAGTTTCTCTGTGTAACAGGTGCGTTGATCAGCCTAGCCCTGTGCAGCTGAGGTTCTTTGCTTCATTCTTTCCAGTTTTGTCTCTGAATTTTGCAGCCTGTGATCAGTATATGACTGTTTCAAACCCCTTTTCCTTACTGATATTCCGCCTCATTTGTACAAAAGAACTGTAGATGTTTTTGTGTGTTTGTTGAGTCGTTTACAGTTTTCCATTGCAAAAGTATAATAATCGTACTGTCGTCCTTTGATTTAGATCTGTCACATGTGTCGATTTCGATCATAGGAGAATGTTTATTTGCTGTTGATGGTCGATTATGCTTTTACTATTGCCTTTGGTTTGAATTTGTGACTTTCTAGTGTCAAAACGAGTATTTATTTCAAAATCATAAAGTGTCGTAATCATCTCTACCTTTTGATTTCGAAAAGAAGCTTGTTTGTGTTTGTCGCTTGAAAGCAAATTCAGATTTTTACATCAACTTTCTTTTTAGCATCAATACTAAGAAAGTGAAAAACAAATACATGCATGTGCATTTGCATATAGACAGTCTGTTTGGCTTGATTTAGGAAAGTGCATTTACAGTGTGCTCTTTGCTCTTTGTGAAAAGATTGTGTCTTTCTTTTCCCCTAGTAGCTAGGATTTTCATTGCTGAAAAGAGATAAAAGTTTGTTTATCATCTTTAGATTGCATTTTAGGAATTACATCTACATCTCGTGGTGAACCCAAAAGGAAAACTTCATAAGAAAGATCAACTTAAAATAAATTCAATGAATCTAACAACGCTTTGGAACTTAACGCACAACATTTAGAAGTCTAGGCTAGAGACGTGTTCTGGCATCGTAAAGCCTGGTAACTATTGTCCTCACTGATGGTTGGGTGATTCCTCCACTTTGAGACGATAAGTTCCAATACGGACTTGTGCTCCCACGTACCGTCGAGTATATATTGGTAGACCCTATAGGCTTAAATCCTTTATCCATAGGAAGCCGTGTCGGCCGCCCTACTGATCGCAATGCACCGAACACAACATTAGGGAAGATTGACTGCCGTACCGTAAAAAGTATTCTTCAGTTTTGCGATTGGTTTGGTACTCCCTCTACCTAGACCTCCAGAGCAGTCCCTTTTGTTCCTTTTCATACTCTTTAACGGAAAAGGTCCATCTGAGCACTTGTCACTTCAGGCTCATTAAAAATCGAAGGAGACTAGAGTCATCTTTTGTTTTTTCTCGACTCTTAAAAACTGAAAAAACAAGTTGTGTCAAAGCGTCTAAAATTTATTTTAAACGGAATAATCATAACCTTTCCCTCGTTGGTCTTCGAAGTTAGTCTCCCTTCATCGCAAGTTCTTGCAGAATCGCTAGGAAATCTTTTGGATAGACTAGATATGTCTGAACAACCGTCAACATCTAGGACTGTGTCATCCGACACAGTAGCAGCAGAACCTCCTGCTGCTACTCCAACAATGTTCGCCGGTATACCATCTGTCCCGGCAAGTTATCAACAACAAGCTGGAGTCCAATCGGGGACTGTTTCGACGACATGGTCAGTTCCTATTTCTTCATCCAGATTATCATCTGGTATTTCTTATGTTGAAACTCAACAAGTTGATCCAATGTGTCTTCAAAGGCTAATCTACCCTTTAAGTACTGGATTTCCACCATATGGAGGGTAGTATGCCTTTTCATTGCTCCCTCTCGGAGAACAACCATATGGGAGTTTACAACAAAGTTCAGGTCAAACTAGAATTACATCCAACGGTTGGGTACCAATACTGCCTCAACAACCAAGGGTTGTATATTCAATGCAACCGGTCCACCCTGTGTCGAATATTCCCACTATACCTACTATGGTGACTGCGTCGCAAGTACAAGCGCTACCTGTTGTATGTCAACCCCAAGTTTCTCAGGTTGCAATACAAGAACCTCTTGTCTCAACGACTCAATCAAAACCTCAGGTTAGTGCCTCCTTATCTGGAGCGACTTAGACTCAAACAGGTACTGTGACTCCTCATCTTGGTCAATCATTCAGTATTGGGCAACAGAAAATGGTCCAACAACCATGTCTGGTTCAATCTCAACAACCGCAATTCCAGCAATCATATCAAGGACCTGAGCAACAAGTCTTTGTAAGTAATGGGCAACCGCATTTCCAAAGCGGTTATCAACAACCATATTATAATGGTTATGCCCATCAACCTTGTCAAAGTTGCCAGCATCAAATACATTATGCTGGTATGCAAAGACCCACTGCTCAGGCGATTCCATCTTATCCAGGGTATGCTTCGCCTAACCTGAATCAACAGTTACCCTTTGTAGCGACTCTAGAATTACCAGATCTAAACCGGCTGACAAATGATCCAATTGCTTATGCCACTTGGTGGCCAGCGATTCCGCATAAACTTCCATCAGATATTCCTAAATTTAATGGAAATCCGGGTGAAGATCCGTCGAATCATGTGATGACCTTTCATCTGTGGTGTTCATCAAACACCCTAAACGATGATTCGATTAGGCTTCGCCTTTTTCAGAGGACGTTAACTGGTCCGGCAGCAAAATGGTATATCGAATTGCCTAGAGCTTCATTCGACAACTTCAGTACCCTAGCCACAACCTTTTTAACCCATTTTCAATTACCGATAAGGTACGAAACGGGAACGGAACTTCTTACCAATTTCAAACAAACAACGGCCACTCACATATCTGATCATATACATGAATGGCGACGTCGTCGTAGAATGGTGAAAACGTATGTTCCCGATCAGCTTTTAGCTGAATGGTTTATTAAGTCATTATTGCCTTCCATCACGGAAGATGTGGCAAAAGGGGGAGTCATCACCGAAGAGCAAGTTATCGCTCATGCGCAATATTTGGACTTGATTTACACTCAGTCCGGCACGCTCTGCGATAAAATACTTGAAGCTCCTAGACCAGAATTCTCAGTCCCTCCTCCTCCTAAATCAAACAATGACTCTCATGTCGGCCATGGCGTGATTGGCACAATAGACACGAAATCGACAAAGGCTACATCTAAAAAGGCCCGTAAGATTTCTAGTCAAAATGCAAATGAGGAACTTCTTGCCTTGGAAGTAAATGCCGTGTCGACCGACAAGGGCAAACAACTGAAACAACTAGGGGGCAAGAAGAGAAAGAAAGGGAGAAAAAAGAAGTAGGATGAGTCATCTCCTGAAAAACCTTCTACAAACCCTTCTGGGCAAAGGAAACCCCCTACAGGGTGTCATATATGCGATGAGGATCATTGGACGAGAGATTGTCCACATAAAGTTGAAGTTAAGAAACTCTTTAAGAGTTCAAAAACCTCAGCAGTATTGACTGATCCGTTTCCAAACCTGGGAACCAAACTGGTTGCTAATCAAAATGCTTCCCGATCCCAAGTGCTTATGTTGTCTATCTCAAAGCAGCAAAATGATGCTTTGACAAGGAATAAAGATTACGGGAATCCACAGCTGTCGAATAACAAGGCTAATGAACAACCTAGTAGTTCGACGACAACTTTGACCGAAGTTGTGCCACCCATCATTCCTGAACCGATGATAAAGTCGCCAAAAGGAGTAGTACACAAATCGACATTTAATCCTCGTGCAAAAATAACACAGAATTATAATATAGTAGAAGACCTGGCCCAATCACCGTCCGCAATGTCGACACTTGAGGTACCGCAAAATTGCCTCTCCCAAGAGCAAGCTTTATTATCAGCAATAGGTGGGATTGACCCAATGGATTCCAATCTTGTGGCCTTTGATCATAAAGGATATGACCCTCAGTTACCAGCTCAACTAGCTTTCCTTATTCAAGTGAAAGCCCTCAACAAAACTGTTCATCGAACAATTATTGATGAGGGGGCATCCACATGTATTATGTCGATGAGTTGCTGGAAAAATTTAGGGTCACCACCCTTGTCATGATCGTCAACAATATTAAAAGCATTTGATGGACGATCATACACTCCATACGGGATTTTAAGTAACTTGTAGGTTGAACTGGGGGGTAAAACAGTAGAAATTGATGTCGAAGTAATCGACGAAAACCTCGATTACAACATCCTACTGGGAAGACCCTGGATATATGCCATGGCTGCAGTTGTGTCGACCTACTTCAGGAAGATTGCATTTCCCTTCCAAGGAGGAATTACAATCGTCGACCAACAAACATTTCTCCCCAATAGTTCACAAGTTACGGGAAGCATTCTAATGATCCATGGAAGCAATCATTCGCTCCAAAATATCGGAGTAGGTCTCCTAAAAGACCCTACCTTAATGGGTACTTTTTCCTTACCGCCTCCGAGTAATCTGGCGGAAGTGGCCACAGTGGAATATGAAATCTTCTATATCTAATGGATTTGGATTCCGAGGATAGTTCTTTTACTGTGTCAACCTCATTAAAAAATGAAACAACTCCCCTATCCAAATCTCAAAGGTAAACCTTCATTCCAACCACCGAGTTGAATGCAATGAAGCTTGGGGGGCATGTACCTCGATTTGCGTTATTATGCTGGGGGCATGCAAACTTATCACGAGTAGTGTTACTGCAGGGTTCAAGCTCGTTAAAAAATAAACCCGCCATGAGCAGTGTTACTGCAGGGTTCAAGCTCGTTAAAAAATAAACTCGCATCGAGCAGTTTTAGCACATAGTTCAAGCTCGTTAAAAAATAAACATAAGACATGAGCAAATGTTTCCACCCGCGTTTAAGCTCATTAAAAAATGAACTATTCCCCTAGTAAATAACCATTGTGAATGTAGTACTCCAGCCGTTAAAGCCTTGGTTGTGTTTGCACCGTCACCTCCACTTTTTCATTGGCTGATCATTCACTTCCATTTGATTGTTTACCCATTTTGAGGAATAGCTGCGAAGAGTGATTTCACTAGCCATCCTTGTGACACTGCCGTGATTGGAAAATTCCAAACCTTACCTGGAATCAGCTGCTACCCATTTTATCACTCGTTCCTCAAAAGACGAGTCTTCTTTAAGCTCTTTTCAACTGACTCGTAAAATATGAAAAGATTGCTGAGTCCTTGGCCTTCCAGCTCGTTAAAGGGACAGGAAGTGCTATCCCTCCTCTAGATTTTAATCTTTTTGGACCTGAGGGATTATTGCACAAAAAGATCGAGCGCTTGTTTTGTTCGACTCGTTAAAGCTATCGAAAATTCATCCCTTCTGTATTGTTTTATACTTTTTCGGACTTAAGGGATTAGATGACGAAAAAGGAATTTTGGAGTTACCTTTACGTACCTTTTCAGACTCTCTAAAAATGAAAAGGACCGAGTTATCTTTGTCGTTAAACTCGTTAAAAAGATTAATAGCGACAAACTTGTCTTTAGACGAGAACGAGTTTCACTATCGCTAGGCTCGTTAAAACATAGCGATGGGTTTGCCCGAAGGGAAAATTATAGAACAAGCATATGTTATCCTCCTCAAGCTTGACAAAAATAAAGAGGTACTGGTCAGCAATGACTGGGGAAAAATTGGGAAGAAAACTCAAAGAATATTTATTGGTAGCAAGTCGCTCTTGAACATGACACTTCCGCTCCGTGCCCGAGTCGGGTTGGGTTGTTTCATTCACCGGTCACATCGCCATGGTCACGCCATACCATCCACATTTGGGGTTAATGCTACCAATCCATCACATAAGTGTTGCCAACATGTTCAAGAGAAGTCATCCAGAAAGGCCACCTGTGTTCCACCCACTACCATACATTATACTCCATTCTTTCATGACCGCCACCCTGAACCGTATATCATCAGATCGTTTTCACCTCCATCAAAATCATTTGCTCCGTTCCGTGTCATTGATGTGGGATTCATTAAGGCCCTCCTATGACAGACCACTTCTTGTCGACATCAGCTCATTATCCAAGAAGTTGGTCTAGGAACACCCCATTCAGTACTTTGAAGCTTGCATGCCTCAATGGCAAGTTTCTCACTTCCGGTGACAGGTTTACATCAATGACCTTCGACCGAAAGATTTTGCGTGGTGTTCGACGCCAAGTCCTTTATTCACACCACGTAAATTGTACTGCAGTACCTTGAGGGTAATTATCATTATCGGTGATTCCTCTCGCGCTTGTTAACAGTTTACATCATTGACTGGTAATCAAGCGATGTCTTTCCATGTTCGACTTCAAAACATTTCTCACATGGATCGACTTGTACTTCGAGAGAAGATCGGACGAGATTGAAGACCCCGGATCTAGTTTCATCCATCCGGGCTGCGATATATATTCAGGAAAATAAAGACATTCAAATGTACAACATTACGGAATAGATAATCATCCTACCAAAAGGATGATGGCTCTATCAGAATCTTCAGTCTATCATCAGACGATTGTCTGTCCTATGTACATGAAAATGAATTTATAAAGCTGAGCATGGGAATGCCCGCCTCAGCTAGATCATGAAAACAGTATGAAGATAATGTATTGTATTGTATCTTATTACAGGTCTCCTCCCAGCATTGAAAGAACTTCAGATCCTCATAATAAAGCATTTCACTCAATAAACGGCCTCATACTTTAGGGGGCAACTGTTATAGACATTTTTGTGCCTTGCAGCTCCAAGCATGAAATGTCCATAAACCAAGGGCTCCTAAGTCCCTAAAAGTGTTGTTCCAACCCCTAAAGGAACAAGGTCAACAAATTACAGCTTCTCCCAGAAGTTCTCCACCAAAAACTACTCAGAATAAGTCAAAACAGGATCATTTCAGCTGCTCCACTAGCCAAGTGCATTGCATAGCACCTAAATCCACTAGCTAGGTGCGTTGCAACGCACCTAAATGCACTACCAGGGTGCGTTGAGCGGGAAATGACAAATGGCAGTGTCATTCCGCGAGGTGGAGAGACAATGGAAGCTTCCAGAATCTTCTCCTATGACACTTGCCTCACTGAGTTCGACCAAGGATGAGTAAGAGGCCTTCAGTCTCCAAGTGGAAGTAAGAACTGACAGAGAGAAGCCACTAATCAAATCACAAGCTGACTCATCCTCCTTGCATACATCTATATATGGATGTCTTTCCATGTTCGACTTCAAAACATTTCTCACATGGATCGACTTGTACTTCGAGTGAAGATTAGACGAGATTGAAGACCCCAGATCTAGTTTCATCCATCCGGGCTGCGATATATATTCAGGAAAATAAAGACATTAAAATGTACAGCATTACAGCACAGATAATCATCCTACGAAAAGGATGATGGCTCTATCAGAATCATCAGTCTACCATCAGACGATTGTCTGTCCTATGTACATGAAAATGAATTTATAAAGCTGAGCATGGGAATGCCTGCCTCAGCTAGATCATGAAAACAGTATGAAGATAATGTATTGTATTGTATCTTATTACAGGTCTCCTCCCAGCATTGAAAGAACTTCGGATCCTCCTAATAAAGCATTTCACCCGATAAACGGCCTCATACTTTAGGGGGCAACTGTTATAGACATTTTTGTGCTTTGCAGCTCCAAGCATGAAATGTCCATAAAACAAGGGCTCCTAAGTCCCTAAAAGTGTTGTTCTAACCCCTAAAGGAACAAGGTCAACAAATTACAACTTCTCCCAGAAGTTCTCCACCAGAAACTGCTCAGAATAAGTCAAATCAGGATCATTTCAGCTGCTCCACTAGCCAAGTGCGTTGCATAGCACCTAAACCCACTAGCTAGGTGCGTTGCAACACACCTAAATGCACTACCAGGGTGTGTTGAGTAGGAAATGACAAATGGCAGTGTCATTCCGCGAGGTGGAGAGACAATGGAAGCTTCCAGAATATTCTCCTATGACACTTGCCTCACTGAATTCGACCAAGGATGAGTAAGAGACATTCAGTCTCCAAGTGGAAGCAAGAACTGACAGAGAGAAGCCACTAATCAAATCATAAGCTGACTCATCCTCCTTGCATACATCTATAAATGGATCCCTCATCCCAGAGATCCAGAGGCTGGAATTTTGCACATTGTAAGAAATTACTGTTGGTTTTGAGATACATATCAGAGAATTGGGTGATCTATGCTTTGTTGGAGGTGAAGAGGGGCTTCTTTGCTGGGAGGTTGATGCTGGGTCAGGAATCATCTATTGTAACTCCTCCTGGATCTTCTTGTATATCAATAAAAACTATTTGAGTTTCTCCTCCATGCTTTTGTATCATTGATGCTTGTTACATTTGTATGGTTAACTTAAATCTGATCCTAAGTTATATATGAATATAAATCCATGTCTTTGTATAGTTTTCTTCTTCTGTGATCTTACAGGTACTTGGTGAAGCTGGGCAAGTAAGGGAGCAGGTAGCTGGAAGCTGTCAAAGAGGAGAGAGATTGGATCAAAGGACTAGCACAAGACACAGGTTGGTTCTTCCTATTCCTCTTTGTTTATAGTTCATAAAGGAGATACAAAAGTAGTTTTCTCTGTTTGTTTCTAAGGCAGCTGTCACACCTTAGTGGGATAGAGTAGTTCTAAATAGACACTTTTCCCGGTAACAAAATGGCCAGAAGTTCTCCACCAGAAACTGCTCAGAATAAGTCAAAACAGGATCATTTCAGCTGCTCCACTAGCCAAGTGCGTTGCATAGCACCTAAATCCACTATCTAGGTGCGTTGCGATGCACCTAAATGCACTACCAGGGTGCGTTGAGCGGGAAATGACAAATGGCAGTGTCATTCCGCGAGGTGGAGAGACAATGGAAGCTTCCAGAATCTTCTCCTATGACACTTGCCTCACTGAGTTTGACCAAGGATGAGTAAGAGGCCTTCAGTCTCCAAGTGGAAGCAAGAACTGACAGAGAGAAGCCACTAATCAAATCACAAGCTGACTCATCCTCCTTGCATACATCTATATATGGATCCCTCATCCCAGAGATTCGGAGGCTGGAATTTTGCACATTGTAAGGAATTGCTGTTGGTTTTGAGACACATATAAGAGAATTGGGTGATCTATGCTTTGTTGGAGGTGAAGAGGGGCTTCTTTGCTGGGAGGTTGATGCTGGGTCAGGAATCATCGGTTGTAACTCCTCCTGGATCTTCTTGTATATCAATAAAAACTATTTGAGTTTCTCCTCCATGCTTTTGTATCATTGATGCTTGTTACATTTGTATGGTTAACTTAAATCTGATCCTAAGTTATTTATGAATATAAATCCATGTCTTTGTATAGTTTTCTTCTTCTTTGATCTTACAGGTACTTGGTGAAGTTGGGCAAGTAAGGGAGCAGGTAGCTGGAAGCTGTCAAAGAGGAGAGAGATTGGATCAAAGGACTAGTGCAAGACACAGGTTGGTTCTTCCTATTCCTCTTTGTTTATAGTTCATAAAGGAGATACAAAAGTAGTTTTCTCTATTTGTTTCTAAGGCAGCTGTCACACCTTAGTGGGATAGAGCAGTTCTAAATAGACACTTTTCCCGGTAACAGGTGGGTATTGCATTTGGTTGAAGGGTGGGTAGTTTGCTTGATTGAAAGAAGAATAAGTATTCCAACAATTAAATGGCATATTGGAGTTCGTACCTTGTCCTCGTGGTTGCCATTGCCTCCTCTATGTCAGCAAATAAGCTGCTTCTGATTCCTCCTCAGTTGGTTGCAATGTTGCTTTTATCCCTGGTAAATAAGGGCATTGTTGAGTTTCATGGTCCTTCTCACAAATGGTGCAAATTGGTACCTTGTCCAATGGACATTCCCTTAGTGGATGTTTTTCTCTGCATTTAGGACAGAATATAGCCAAAGCACCTTCTACCTCTACCTGTTTTCTCTTAACCTGCAAGGTATCAATCTGTGAAGCAAAAGAGGTTAACATTTCAGTTTTAAATTATTCAAGTAGATTACCTATTTCAGCTTTCGTTGCTCCCCCACTGGCTGATTTTTGGACTCTTGAATATGTATTGTCCCTGCTTTTTGATTTATTTGCAGCCCCTCTTGAACATCTCTTGTAGAGGTTGACAATTTCATCATACGATTCTTTAGATATATCCCCTTTACCAAGCATATTTAACATATCTAAACAGTCATCCCTTACCCCTTTCAATAATATTATCTTAATAATATCTTTACTTACATCGGGGTGATCGGATCTCTGCAGATTATACTGGAGTCTTTCCACAAAGTCCTCCAGATTTTCATCCTCCTTCTGAACCATCTTGAATAGTTCCTCCCTTTTCTCTCTCGTCCGACAATAGTCTTGGTATTTGGCTAGAAACTTCTCCTTCATCTGATCCCATGTTGTGATCACATGACCTCCCAAGCTCATAAACCATCTCAGTGCATTTCCTTTTAATGTTGCTGGAAATAACTTCAATTTTTGAGCATTAGTAACATAATCATAACTTCTACACAATATATCAAACTCGAAAAGAAACTCATCAGGGTCTTTAGAGGATAAACCATGGAAGTTGGGTAAGGCTGAGAGTGGGATGTTCTTCATAGGAGTTGCTCCTTTGGGAAGTTCCCCAATAGGGAATTCCAAGGTGGAGAGAGAGTTCTCGCCTCTTCCTTCTCCTCCTCCACGTCCTCCACCAAAGATTCCTTCATTGTTTCCATCCATTGGTTGTTCCCCTGTTGCACTTACCCGGTCTTCAGCGCTTTCTGTTGGACTCTCAATGTCCTGAACTGGTTCCTCAACTTCAATATCTTCTATTGGTTCTTCAATGTCCTCCACTGGTTCCTCAGTATGTTCTACTATCTCTTCAACCCTTTCAGGTCCCACTACTTCCTCTGTTTCGTAGTCCGTTTGGAGAGAGTGTTGAGTCTGTGGCCTCCGAGAGCTTAGCCTCTGAGAAGTCTCAGCTTTTGAAATAATCTCATCAATAAAAGTTTTTCTTCCTCCTCTTCCTTTGCCCTTGCCACCTGTAGGATTAGTTTTCTTGCATCCTCTCATGCATCCTGCATATCTAAAAGAAAATCATCAGTGATTTTAAAATCTATGATTGCCTTTCCCTGGCAACGGTGCCAAATGTTGGTCACTTTAATTGCTTATTAATTCAAACAACCAAGTGCTACATAAATTGTCAACCCAGGGAAGTCTGTTTATTTCAAAGGCAACTGCGTACTATATGCACTCAATCTTAAAAGCAATGAAAGTTGTAGTAAAAACTGATCACACCTTGCTTAAGCAAACTGAAGCTCCACTCTGAGTTACAACAAAAACAATCTATTGCAGACAGCTACCAAAGAAGGCTTAATTTCATTAAAGAAGTAATCTAATGAAAAAGAATCAATCTGCAAAGGAAAGCACTAGCTATGCTGTAACAGAGAACAGGACCCTATTCCCAGAATGGGAATCTTCAGCACTTGTTTCTAATCACTACACTGCCAACTCACTCTGGAAACTCAATTGCCAATGAAACACTCATGAATGAACTGTGGATAAACTAAATAGTGCAGCAATCTATTGGAAAGAAAATAGAGTTTTAGTAATAATGTGAAAACAATATTCAAAAAACAGTACTGTTAACAAGGCATGGATAAAAGACACACTTAACAAACTGCAAAAATATAATGGGTGAATCTTGTGATGAAGGTGGGCCCTGCCATTCTCACAAGATTCCCCAAGAGACGAGAACTAGAAATAAATGTTTAGAACAAGATTTTATTCATCTATCAATATGTCATGTTACAGAAAAAAGGATTCCAGTTCTGTTCCTTCAACTAAGCCCTTCACCGTAGTCTGTTCATCCCCTTCTAATGTAGATGTCTCCTCTTTTTAAAGAGGAGACATCTATTACAATAGATTACATTGTAAGTCCTATTTTAACCCTTTATACAAAAATAGGGAAGTTAGTTTTCCCATCAACAAAATGCTGTTACAATAATACTGTCTTTAGATCATGATCGTTACATCTAGTGTAGCTGCTCCTTCAATGATCTTCTTCTATTGCTGTCAAATCTAGACTGCAAATCACAACTATTCAGTCACGAGATTTGCGCATCGTTCCTACTGTTTCAGCAACTATAGAAGTAATCTTGCAATCTCCAGGTAGTTTCAGCAACGTGGACTGCACATCGTTCTTTAACCGTTCAGCAACTATCAATTCAATGATCAACGCTAAAGATAGCGTAATTATATGTAAAATAATTAAACGTATAGTGATGAGAAGAAATATTATGTACCTTTGGAATAATTGGGTTAAAAAAGTAACAAGGACTTTAAATATAAGTTGAAAAAGGATGACATCATAACAAAATGTATGGTCAAAAGAGACAATATGAAGTCCTAACACTTGGGTACCTCCCTTTGTACCCTATATTATCCCCCCTAGGTATACTACATTCCACCCCTCTTAACATGTTCCATCCCTAAAACATGGGAAGAACACAAATAATAAGATCTGCTCAAAAGAGTAGTCCACTGGTACCATGCATGTGCATCTAGCCATCCAAGAGAAAGGTGAACCCTCGATCTTATTGGTGCCTCGCTCACTTGATATGGAAGTTGACCATGGCAGCGCTTCTATGTTGATGTGTAGTAGGTGGATCTTCACTCCTCTCTATCTGTCATGTGAGGGTTGTTTTCCTTGTGGCTAATTCGTTGCCATCTTGTTGGTTGGTTTCTTGCGGGGTGATGTGGGTGATGATATGTTGAAGTTTTAACCCACGGTGTCTTTTTCTTTAATTCACCCCTTACTGGAGCTTGACTGTTATCTGGTGCATGTTGTGGTACCTGCTGTGGTGTCTTATCTTCCAATATTACTTCAACCACTGAGCCCTCATCTGATGTATTAGCACCTATAACCTTTTCTGCTTCAGCCTCTGTTTGTGTTTGATTGTTGATCATCACTGGCTCATCATCTGATATGTCAATCCCTGAAACATCTTCTGCTTCAACCTCCGTAGACTCTACCTATTTATGGATGGAAATATCTTGTAATGTAATTTTCTTCTTTTTATACCTGAGCTTCAGGAATTTCTTCTGCACATTAAAATTGATAGTACCCACGGATTCCATCCAAGGATATCCCAAAACAACATCCATGTTATCCATATCTGAAGTATAAAAATCACCATGCAACACATACTTATCCATTGAAAGCTTCAAATCTTTATAAACTTGCATATTCTGCGTGTTTTCAATGTGTTTTGTTAGCACGTGTAATTTTTTTGCCAAGTTAACATTTATGAGATTTTGCTTGCAACTTGGATTTATAGGCACAATGATTTTCTCCTTCTGAATCAATCCATGAACCTGAAATAAGGATATACCAGTAGGAAATAACCCCACATGTTTCCCCTTATCTTGTTTTCTAGCCTGAGACCATTTGTCCAAAAGGAGTTTTTCAAATTCTTTATCTGAAAGTTCAGACAACTGCGTGTTGTAAATTGATTTCCACCATCTGTAAGCCTCATCTTGGAAACCAAGCGATAATAAAATTTTACATTGTTTCCCATATGTTAACTTTTGGTTCTGTATGAATTTTTCAATAGTAGGGCTATCATCTTTTCTTATAAAAAACATCTTGCTAGACGGCACAAAAAAAAAAAAAATCACTTACTTGGCGAAAATTTAAAGTGGTCACAGTTTAGTCAATATTGCTCAGAATCTTTATTATGACTTGTTTTCGGAAATGGAATGACCATTCTACATCTTCCCATGTGATAGAAATCCCGATCTAGGCACTGGAATTTCAGATCCGTGCTGCAACTCTCCCGCCGTCAACAAAAATTCTGAAAAAAGAGCTGATTTTAAATCAGCGATATTTCCCTCATCTGGACTCCGATTCGACTGTTTTTTTTTTTCTAATTTGGGTATTTTTTACAAATAATCCATATCTGCAATTAGATTCTACAAATTTTTCCCCAAAATGTATAGATCTGTGTCGCAAACGCGTTGCCCCGAAAAAATGTCTGCAGCACCACTGAATTTTAGATCAACGATATCTCCTTCATCCAGACTCCGATTCTGCAGATTGTTTTTTTGAAATCGGGTATTTTTTCACAAAGAATCCAGATTTGTAATTAGATTCTGTAGATTTTGCATCAAAACGTACATATCTGTGCCTCAAACTCGCTACCCAGAAAAAATGTCTGCAACACCACTGATTTTTTAGGTCAGCGATATCTCCTTCCTCCGGACTCCGATTCGGCCGATTTTTTTTTGAAATCGGGTATTTTTCACAAAGAATATAGATCTACAATTATATTTTGAATATTTTGCCCCAAAATTTACAGATCTGATCTACAAACTCGCTGCTCCAGAAAGTTCCTATAAAAAAATAAAAAAAAATTCTCCACTTTTGCCCAAGAAAGTGCTCTGATACCACTTGTTATATAACTGACATGAAAATATAAGACAATGAAAATATACCCAAAAATAATAAGATAGAAATAGATAGAAATGCTTCTTTATTGATCAAACCCTTAAGGTAGGGCAACACCATACAATCACTCCTTAAGGAAGGAGAACACTCCACAAGCCATATTCCTGTTCATACAATATTCCTTGACATCTCTCAATGGGGAGTCTTTAGCCTCTATATAGGCCTCATACATACAATACCATGGGTTATTACCATGGTTCCCTCAATACCATCTATCTAATACCATGGGCCCATTACATTATTACTAACTACTTGTGGTCCCTTACATGATATGGGTTAGCCACCTTATTTATTACTATGGCCCATCCCATTCTTACATTATTCCCGTGGGTACCTCCCTTTGTACCCCATATTATCCCCCCTAGGTATACTACACTATCGCTAGTTAATGGTTTATTCATCAAATATCTTATAGCGGAATGATCAGTATGTACAAAAACTTCATATTCTGTAATATAATGTTTGAATTTATTAATAGAAAAAATTACAACTAAAAACTCTTTTTCAGTAACAGTGTAATTGAGTTCATCGGGTGACAATTTTTTACTAATGAAATAAATAGCATAATATTGTTTGTCTTCTTCCTGTCCTAGAGTTGCGCCAATAGTAGTATCTAAGGCATCAGAGGAAATATGGAATAGCAGGGACCAATTTAGTCCTCTCAAAACTGGTGCTTGAACTAATTTTTCCTTCAATATCTCAAAAGACTATTGGCAAGCTATAGACCAAGAAAACTCACTATCTTTAGCCAAAAGTTAGAAAAGGGGGGTAGCCATCCTTGAGAAATTCTCAATGAATCTCCTATAGTAGTCCGCATGTCCTAGAAAACCTCTCACTTCCCTTTGAGTTTTGGGTATAGGAAGACTCAAAATGACTTCTATCTTTGCAGGGTCAACTTGGATACCTTTGTCGGAAATAAGATGGTCAAGAACTACTCCTACCTTGCACATTAATATGCATTTCTTGTCACTCAAGGAAAGATGAGCTTCTTGGTAGCGAAGAAGCACGTTTTCTATATTCCTGAGGGCTTCTTGAAATGAATCACCAAACACAGAGAAATAATCCATATAGATTTCCACGCACTCGAGGTAAGAAAAAATAGCCAAGGCTACCCTTTGAAAGATAGTCAGAGCATTACATAACCCAAAGGGAAGCACTCGGTACGCAAATGTACCCCATGGACATGTAAAAGTGGTTTTTTCTTGATCCTCAGGTGTTATCTGTATCTGGTTATATCCGCTAAAGCCATCTAGAAAAGAAAAGTACTTTTTATCAGGAAGGGTATTGAGTACCTGATCGATGAAAGGAAGGGGGAAGTAATCTTGGAGAGTGGCTTTATTTAATTCTTTGTAGTCAATGCAAATGCGCCATCTCCCATCTTTTTTCAGGACTAATACTAATGGAGAGACCTACTGGCCATCAAAACTGGGATAGATAAAATCAGCATCTAAGAGTTTTTGCAATTCTTTCTTTACAACATCTCTTAGATCTGGGTTCATTCACCTCTGGGGTTGTCAGACAGGTTGGGCTCCATCCTGAATATAGATATGGTGTGTACAAGTTTTAGGAGGGATGCCTTTCATATCCTCATAACCCCATGCAAAGGCATCAATATGGTTTTGCAACAAATTCACAAGATTCTCTCATTGAGAAGGGTCCAAGTCTGAACTGATATACAAGGATTTACCAGGACTAATCTCAACAAGAGTAGTGTCAGGCTCTAGAGTACACAAAGATTCCACTAGAGGTGGTGATGATGGAGGTACAGAGTCATATCCTTCTTGAAAATCTAGACTAAAAATCTGACTTAATGACTCAAAATTAGGCATGGTGTCTAGATTATTTAGGAAGTCTTGAATCTCACCCTCTTATGAGGACTTAGCATTATTATGTATCAATAAAATAAGTTGGGTCTCCTCATCACTACTATATTCTAATGATAAAGTGTCTTGGAGCTCCTGAATAGATCTAGCAGGTGGATATAGGGTGACTTTCTTTCTATAATCTCCATGGGAAATATACATATCACCAGAACGACATCCAATATAAGCATCAGCCGTAGCAAGCCATGGTCATTCCAAGATCAAGGGATGCCCTTCTGTTATACTCCTATACCAATAGGTGTCATATTTCATGATTGACTGGTTGAGCTTTGTAATATGTTCATCCCTTTCCTTGTTGCAAATGTTTTCCATATTATCAAAAAATAAAAAAAATCAAAAAATGTAAAAAACGTAAAGAGGGTATGCCCTAAAAGAAAAATCAAAGGGTAAAAAGAATAAAATGGTCAAAAAAGTGAAAAGAAATGAAATCGAAACAAAGATAGACTAGGAAAGTGTGCAAGTCCAAAAAGCCACTACTTTTTCATTTTCTGTAAATAAAACATTGTGTGCAGCTTGTTAAATTCATGCCACAATTAATGAATGGCCAAACAACTTAATCTTGGCTAGTTCATGTTTGAATTTCATGTTTTAGAGATAGAGAATAAAAATCTTGCCAAACTGTTTAATCTTGGCAGATAAGTAGATAGGTAGAGAAGCAAAGGAGCTCAACAGTTTAATTTGAGCCCTTGGATGAAATAAGTGCAGACTTAGGTAGGCTTACCATGCAAAGAAAAGAAAAATTGATGAGGGTTGGCTAGTCCAAATGCACCCAAAGAAAGAAGGAAAAAATGCTAGGCCAAGTAAGCAGGGTAGGTAGATTGGTGTTGCAGAATGATACTTGTGATGGATCATGTCTCTCAATGTGTTAACTTTCACTTCTATCACAAGTGCCATGGCGGACATTCCACCTGATGCAGCTCAAGCGAGACAGAGTTTCATAACTAACTCCCCTTCATACTTTTCCTAAATCATTTACTAATTTTCCCAAAATATTAATAATTTGTTCTTAATATCACTAAAAAAGCCACTCCATATCGTTTCATAAAGTGCCTAAGTAAAACTCTCTTTTAATTAGAAAAGTGGCAAATGCATCATACAAACCCATTTTATCCTACAACCTAAGTTTTAACGCAAAAAACTTGTTAAACTTAGCGCTGGTTCATTTTCATAAGTCATATTAACACTAACTTTTATTATATAAATCCTTTGTTATGTTTCCATCTTGTACTATGTAAATGTATAACAAAAACCCCGCATTATTAATATTCTCGCCCCTGGTCGAAATACGACCATAGCACTATATAAAGCAGGGATTAATAGATTTATTTGGAATTTATTAATAACGTTCCCACGCGTAAATTAATGGATTAATCAACCACTTGGGTTGATTAATAACATTCCCTCGACTAATGAAAATAGCCCTGATACCATTAAAAAACGCAGTATATTGTGTGGACCCCGGAGCTTAAACTCCCTCCATCTCTGAAGCGCGTCCGCCGACTGATCAACCCTCGTCCATCTGATGGTCGACAATCATTTTGCGACCCCCCTAACTTCTGCCCTTTAACTCGCGGGGAACTGGTGGTATTGCTCCTATACCACTACCATGCATCGCGCTCTCGGTGTGATCGCTCGCCCTCCGACCGAAACTGCCCAGCCCCAAAAGCGGTGCGGGCAAAACCGCTTACCACCATCCTCTGTTGTCGTCACCCCTTTGCTGAATTCATCTGTCCTTTTGTTGATGTCACCAACTACGTCACTACCACGTCACCTGCCCCCGTACTCCCGCTTACGTCATCCGTCCTTCAAGTCAAATATTCCCGCCAAGCTTCATTTTTTTCAAATAAAAGGGAAAAAATGTGTTTTTCAGTGTTATTCGCTGCATATAGTGCCCCATGCTCTCCTACAAAGTAAAATCAACCGAGTCTGCATTTCCATGTTTTCTGACCAGAAAGGCTCCATCAATGAGCTCGTGGCCTCAACCAAGCTGCCAGTTATAGTTTCCTTCCTCTTTAATTCAGTTCGAAACAACACCGAGGGACTTCCAAACTCGTAGAAAAAAGAAATAAAGGGATGAACAGGGATATTCGCCACCCTAACCAGTGAGGCCTTCAGAGCCGCAAATTGCCAGAGGAAGACAAGTTAAAGTGTATCAGTTCAGCATTGAAGGCAAAGCAGATCAGCATTAAAGAAATATTAGATCAAAATTAAAGACACATCATATCAGCATTGAAGAGTATCAGATCAGAAGTCAAAGTGTATCAGAGCAATTAAAGTGTATCACATCAGAATTAATGCACAGTTAAGACAGGCAGTCGGCGCAGAGCTACTATAGAAGACAACTACAAGACGAACCCTAAAGGCTTGCCTCCAGCACAACATCAGTTAGCTGTTTCTATTTTACTTGTAAATTATTATTAGGTTAAATCCTATATATTATCTCACAGCTGTTATGAGATATAGGTTGTACATATCTTGTTATATAAATACCCCTTCCATGAGAGTATTGGGGTAGTCTGTGGTGTGTGGATTCCTAAACTTTGTTGTAATACTAAATTTTGGAATAAAGAGTTGTTGGAAACATCTGTTGTCTGGCCTACTGGATGAAGAATTGAAGCAGAGGACTTGTCACAGAATTCTTGAATCAACCTCCGAATCAATAAGTCCCCTATATCTTGTGTTTTACAGTTTTCTCAGTTTACTATATCATCTGTGTTTCATAATCTGAATGATAAAGAAAATGGTTAATTTCAGAATATGCTTGATTGCACTCTGTTTTCAATCTTTGTTGTTCTCTGTGTTTTCTTCAGAATTAGTATAAACAATGAACTCTTAATTGCTCCTGTTTCCTGATTCTTTCATGTTGTTTATTTGCTAAGGAATTCTTAATTGCTACTTATCAATAATCATCCATTTCCCTCTTTCAATATGTTGAAGGATTCTTAACTGCCCTTCACCCATTTGAGCCCATTCCATCTTGTTTCAGCTCTTTATTTTGTTCCCTGTTTGACTACCTTGCTCTGTGAAACCATCCTCTGCCAAAAACCCAAACCCAGAAAGCCATCTTCTTTGACTCCATCATGCCCAATGGACTGAACTGTTCTGTCTTACCTCTCTGTTCTATGGAATCTCACCACCCAAACCCAAAACAAAACCCTTGAACGTCATAACTAGCCTAATATCTTTCAAAAAACAAAGCTAAATCATAAAGAGAGAGCCCTCTCTGGATACAGATTGGCTAGATTCTGTATCTAAAAGATTGGTTTGTGGTTACCTCGGCAGTATTCCCTTTCTTACAACTTTTAGGAAAAACCTAACATCATTGGCAACTCCACTGGGGACCTGAATAATTGTTTGTTACTATTGTTTACTGCATAAACTACAGATGGAGCCTGAAGTTAGCCAGGTAGCCTTTGAAACTGCTTTTGCTTTGCAATTGCAGAAGTAAATAAATGCTGCTTTAGTCTATCTCCGATCTAGTTTATGTATTGAACAGTTGGTTTCAAATACTTGATCATTTCCTCTTTTTAAATGAATCTTTAGGAAAGTTCAAAATTCCTACATCTAAAATTTCCTAGAAAACACTGTTAAAAGTTGTATTGTCAAAACTATTTTAAGAAAAAAGCAAAAACACACCTAGAAACTGGCTTCAAAAAAGATTCATTACACCAGATCAAATCCTGATCCTAATCCCTCACCTGTGTTTGAAAATCCTAATCTGATTCCTAGGATCATTAGAAGACAAGAGAGCCAAGGAAATTCTGCTAGTTCACACCTTGACCGACATTTGCAGAACTTCGTTCAATCTGAGCTTACCTTTGAAAGAACACCAAACCTTTCTGTGATTACCACCGCTTCTCCAAGTTTACTGTCAGCACCTCAAGCCACCCTTTCCACTCCTCCATCTACAACACACATTCCCATTGTTATCCCTACTCCTCTAGTTGTCACATCTATTTCTGCAACCATGGCAAACCGATATACTCCCCTAAACTTACTTGCCAATCCAGGGGCTATGCCTCAAGACTATCAAAGTAAAATCCCTTCTTTTGACGGTACTAGTACTTACACAACTCAACAACATACCAAGAAAATGACCGATTATTTTGAAAGTTATGAGATTGATGATGATGATGTTAGAATGAAGGTATTTGTTCAAAGTTTAACTGGAGATGTTAGAACATGGTTTAGAGCCCTCCCTGCAAACAATATCAATGACCCACAAGCTCTTTATCAGACCTTCTTGAACAGATGGGAAAAGAAGAAAGATCCTGGATTTAAGACCTCTGTGGTTTAAATCTTTTGATTCAGTTTCCAGAGAATCCACAATAAGAACCGTTTTCTAGCAACGTTTCAAATCCCAACCGGGATCCATCATCAGGGCTTCTTGAATGCTTGATAGAAGAAGAGCTAATCTAAGAGATTTAATAGTAATGGGGAGAGAATTTTGAGAAGAATGTCAGCTATCCTTTTGAATAATTTTGATTTATTAATGATGAGAGTAAATTGAGATGAATGTCGGTTTTCATTTTAATAATTTTAGATTAATTTATTGTTGAGCTAATTAATTAATATAAATTATTATTATGTTGATCATTATCATAATTAGTATTAATTAATTAATTATAATATTATTAATAATAAGTTACTTTTATTCTAGTAATTAATATTAGAATCCATTGTTAATACTATTATTATAAATAATCATAATTATTATAATTAATAATAATAAATAATATTAATATTATTAATATTGATCATAATAATATTAATAATATAATCCTAGAATAATGTATTATAATATTATTAATAATTAGTTATTTTTAATCTAAGATAATAATAATTATAATAATAATAATAATAATTATTAATATAATAATAATAATAATAATTATTATTAATATAATAATTAATAATGATAATATTAATTAATAATAATATTATTAATATTTATTATTAATTATTTTTTTTTAAGAGTATTATTAGTGTAATGTTAAAATTATTTGAAATGTACTAATATTAATAATAATAATTATTGTATTAAAATCTTTATATTATAATATTAAGAGTCAATATAAATAATTAATAATAAATAATTAGTAATTAATAATTAATTAGTATTATTAATGGATAATCAATATCAGGACTTTATAATTAAAATTAATAATTAAAATATGTTAACTAATTAATAGATTTTAATTAATACTTAATAATCCTAATTTATAATAATAGTTAATGATAATAATGAAAGCTATTATCAAAATAACTATTGTAAAGGTTTAATATGAACTAATTATTATTATTATTATACCTAAATTATTAAAGCGAAGCTACTAACTACTAGGAATGGAAAGGGAGAGGTAATTCTACCACCGAATACTAAACCTGAGAAGTATTAGTGACCCTAATTTTTCTTATTAGGGGAAGCCAGCTTCCACTAATCTTCATACCATTGTCTCTGTTTAGATTATGCAGATGCTTGATAATTTCAAGAGCTTCTCTAATCTTTCGCTTATGATGTTGTTCTTCCCTAGCGATAATTGAGGCGTTTTCCAAGCAGACATGGTGCTTAGTTTTTGAGGAGTGTTCTGCCAAGGCCGAAGTACGAGATCTTTCATTCTTAATATCAGCTCCATGTTCCTTGAGTCTCGTCTGCAGGGAGCGACCTGTTTCACCAATGAAGCTTTTTACACACGAGCAATCTATTTTATAGACTCCCTTAAGCTGATGTCTATCGATACTGTCTTTGACAGATCTCATACCTTGCCTAATAGTTCCAGGGGCTGAGAATTGCGTGTTTATGTTTTTCTTCCTGAGGATTTTAGCAATCTTATTTGTAACTCCATGAATATAAGGAAGAAAAACCCTACCACACTGAGGTTGGTCTTGGGCCTTAGGTTCAGAGATAACATCCTTCTCTCGGCTTTGTCTATTGCTTTATTAATCTCATTTTCTTTGTAGCCTATACTCTTAAAGGTTGAGACTAAATGCTTCTTTTCTTCATTCAAATGTTCAGCGTCAGAAATTCGAATTATAATATAAAATTTTTAATACAATAATTATTATTATTAATATTAGTACATTTCAAATAATTTTAAATACACTAATAATACTCTTAAAATAAATAAATAAATTAATAAAAAATATTAATAGTACTATTATTAATTAATATTATCATTATTAATTATTATATTAATAATAATTATAATAATAATAATAATTATTATTAATTAATTAATAATAATATTAACAATCAATAATAATAATAATTATTATCTTAGATTAAATATAACTAATTATTAATAATATTATAATACATATTTCTAGGATTATATTATTAATATTATTATGATCAATATTAATAATATTAATATTATTTATTATTATTAATTATAATAATTATGATTATTTATAATAATAATATTAACAATGGATTCTAATATTAATTATTAGAATAAAAGTAACTTATTATTAATAATATTATAATTAATTAATTAATACTAATTATGATAATGATCAACATAATAATAATTTATATTAATTAAATTAGCTCATCAATAAATTAATCTAAAATTATTAAAATGAAAACCGACATTCATCTCAATTTACTCTCATCATTAATAAATCAAAATTATTCAAAAGGATAACCGACATTCTTCTCAAAATTCTCTCCTCATTACTATTAAATCTCTTAAATTAGCTCTTCTTCTATCAAGCATTCAAGAAGCCCTGATGATGGATCTCGGTTGGGATTTGAAACGTTGGCAGAAAACGGTTCTTACTGTGGATTCTCTGGAAACTGAATCAAAAGAAAGATTCTCTCCACATTTTATCAGAGTATGAAAACCTAAGAAGAGGCACACAAGAAACTGGCCAAGATTACTATACCAGATTCAATAATGTCTACAATGCTATTCCTGAAAATCTCATACCTCCTCCAGATTTGGCCTTGATCAAATTCCTTGATGCATTTGATTCTGATATGGCATACCAACTTAGGGAAAGAGCTCCTTGAAACTTAGAAGAGATGCAGAGTATAGATGTCAGTGTTGAGGCCAATCTGATATCTAAACAATCTAGAGCCAGAGCTGAAAGGAGAACACCTTTCAAAGAAGAACCTTCTGCCTTTGAACAGAAATTAGATGCTATTATCAAAGGAATGGATAGAATTGGAGATAGTGTAGAAACAATCAAGAGAAAATCCCCTTGGGATGGTTAGCCAACCAATACTGGGAGAAACCCAAATTTCAGGAAGAACCAAAATCCCAACCCTGGAAAGATAGGGCCTGACCAAAATATTAGGCCCCCATTTCAAGAAAATTATGCTAAAGCCTCAACTTTTGATGAACCAACCGAAAACACTCAAATTAATTTGATGGGACTCAACAATGAACAACACCCTCCTACATGATTCTTTGGATGAAGCACAATGAAATCTGCGGGATATTCCCAAGAATCTAAGGAAGCAATCACATCATCCAATACTCCTTCTGGCTTGATTTTAGATCTATCTACCAGTTCAAGCATAGTGGGAGTAGGATGAATATGGACCAATCCAAGTTGATCCATGGTTTGCTTGGTCATAAAATTAATGGTTGCCCCTGGGTCTATAAGTACATTGGAGACAAGGACATCACCTATCTCAACAGAGGCAACAAGGTTTTCGGGGTCGGTATATTTTTCCATGTTTATACATCCCCTCATTAACTCTACTACTCTACCAACAAATTGAATGGTTTAGGGTTCCAATATTCTCCTCCCTGGATTCTTGAGGTAGAGTTCCCTAATGATTTTTGTATAGTTGGGGATCTCTTTGATAGCTTGGAGCAAAGGTACCTTTATAAAAAGGCTCATAAGCTTAGAAGCCAGGCTAGACTCGGGAATGGGGCCTTTCTTCTCCACAATTAACCTCTCTATATAGGGAGGTCGGTTGGAAGAAGATGGCAAGGGCTCAAAATGTATAGGGATAGGTTGAATGGTGTCATCTTTCCCAGAATGGTCAGGAGTTTCCTCCTCTCCTTTCTCATCGATAATCACCATGGGTTGCTTTTGATTTTCTGAGGTTAACACTTTCCCTGATCTCAATTGGAGATCATTGACTCCAACTGGTTTAGTCTGAAATCTGGATGAAGAAAGTGGGGTCATAGAATGGATCATTTGTACCGCTTTATTATTAGGATTGGGTAAAGGTTGAGCAGGTAGCTAAGAAGGTCGAAACGGTGGAGGTAAAGGTAATGGTGGCATAGGTTGACTCAGCTGAGGTAATGATGGTTGAGGCATTGGGTAAGGTGCATATGTAGGAGGATATGATTGCATCGGTGCATGATAGGAATTATGTGAATGATGTGAATGGTTTGGCCCTCTCCATCCTTGTTGCCAAGATTGGGAGGGTTATCCATATTGATATTGATTCCCATGTTGCCAATGCTGAGAGTGACTAGTGTTAGGATAGGAATATGAGTGTGCATTATAACCAAAAAAATGTGGTGGAGGTTCAGGAGCCATACTTGCACTTACCTGAGGCCAATTTCTTCATGCTCCAATTGCATGTAATGATTCAGCTTCAGGTTGTCCCCCTTCGGATACAGCTTTCAGCCCAGGTAGGGAGGGACAATTTTCCATGTCATGGTTATCTATACAAATTGCACATTTAGTAGTCTCTTTAATATCTAGAGGACATTCTCTTAGAGGATGTTTTCTTCTACATCTTGAACAGAAAATAGACAATGTTTCTTGCTCTTCTACAAGTTTTTTCTAAAAATTAAAAGGGTCTATTTGTTTACTAACAGTGTTCATTATTTCAATTTTCATATTGTCCATTTTGTTTTCTAATCCAATAATCATAGCATTAGTAGATTCGGTTTTCCTATTTATTTATTTATTTTTTCCGAATTCTTTTATCGGATCTATATTGGTTCCTTGAGAATTTCTTGCACAAGTCACAGATCTGATCAAAAGGCTTTTGAGTAGTATCCCCTTGTCCTAACAAATTTAGATTATTCCTAGAATCATTAGTAAATCCACGCAAGAACAAGGTTCTAATAGTACCTATATCAAAGTTGTGCTTTGACCTTTGGAGAATATACATGAATCTCTCCAAATAGTCCTCTAGAATTTCATCATCATTTTGCACAATAGTAAAGATTTCATCTTGGATATCTCAAGTTTTACAATATTCTTGATATTTTGATAAAAACACTTTCTTCATTTTCTCCCAAGAATTTATAGTGTTTCCTCCTAGTCCCATGAACTAGCAGAGTGTTGTGTCCTTGAGAGTTGCAGGAAACAACTTTAACTTCTGGGCATCAGATAAGTAATCATAAATTCTACACAAAATATCAAAATCAAATAAGAAAGAGTCTGGATCTTCGTGTACCTTACCATAGAAATGAGGAAGAGCTGATGGTGAAATATTTTTCATTTGTGCTTGTATATTAGGATTCATAATAGGGAATCCAAAAGTAGAATTTTCCTCATTTACCTGATTTTCACAACTTCCTTCTGCGTGGTCTTCCATATCTGCCATTGTTGAATTCCACACAAACCACTCTTAACAGGTTGAGAAGGCTGACTATGGATTCCAACAGTCCCCTTCTTCCCCTTTATGGGTTGTGTCACACCTAAAATACTGCTACCAGAGCTTAGGTGCATTGTTCCTGCATGATGAGTCTGAGTTTGTTTGGAATTTCTGCTTGCAAAAGAAGGCCCAATATGAGTTTTGGTTTCATATTTTTCAGTGTTTCTTTGGCCCCTAGTGGGCTTCTAAATCCTACCTCTTTTAAGCATCCATTTAAGATAAAATGACAAACAAAATTCAAAAAGTAAAAGCTGCAAGTTTTAGAAATAAATCGGCACCTATGAAATCCTTTAGACAATAGAAGCACACTGTGGAAAAAATGATCACAGACTTACCCCTATTGCAAAAAATGGAAAATTCTTACCAATTCAAATCACCTCCCTGACAATGACACCAAAATGTTGGGTGCAGGAATTGCACTTGAGCAAACTCCTCAACACTTAATTGTCAACCCGAGGGTTAGGTAAACTTAGAGACGAAGCACATGCAATGCCAGAAATGGTATGAAATTTTTCTATTTCTAATCCTACTTCTTGAAGGGAATGTTTTGCAAAATCAGATAGAAAACAATTGGAAAGGCAATTTACACCAAGGAATATCTAGTGCTGGAATGTAAAAGACAATTTGCAAGTAAATTAAGTAAAGAAATTCCACACAACAGAAATGATATTAAATGTTGAATGAAACACTATGTTAATCTCCATATGGATGATAAGAAGTCTGACAAGTGGGCCCTTGTAGATTTCTGCCTTTCTTCTGATATTTCTCCCACACAAACAACCTATCCTTGCACAGTTGCAATCTTGCTTGCACTAGTGCAGGTACAATATTTCTATGTAAGAGAATATTCAATCTTCCTTATTGAAGACTTATGTCTCAGTGAAGGTGCTCTAAGCCTTAGGGCTTGAAGCACTCTGTTCCAGTGTCAAGAGAATTTCTCTTTTCCCGAAGTAGGGTTCCCTTTACTCAGTTTCCAATTTACTTTCGAAAGATGAAAAGATATGCTAAAAAGGAATTACAACTGTAATGAAATTCTGAATTAACTAGTTGCGAGAAAGAAAATGCTTCAACTCATTAAACTTCATAAGGGAAATAAACTTCATGACATAAAACACTTATAAAAGAATCAATCAATAGCCTAAGTATTTTGCATGTGTCAACTAGTTTTGGTACTTCACCCACAATAATGATATTCTTTGCAAGTATAATTTGGTAGTTAATATAACTGCTCCTATATACTTTTAGAGATGAAATTTTAATACGAAAAACAATTACTTGATTTATTGATTCATTCACTTGCGAAATAATGGGAAATAAAATGCAGGTGAGTGATTTAATGTTTGCTGCAACGAATGACTGAGTGCGGTGCAAGCAACAACATGCACTGGTGAAGGAAAGAGTTCCTCGCACGATCTGCTTCGAAAATGAATTAAAACAGAAAGTAAGAATAAATTAAATGCGTAATAAATTTATTCTATATTAATAACTGAAATTCCTTTTATATAAATAAAATAAATAAATAATATAAATTAATATAATACCCCTTATCATGGTCAAACTAGCCGTTATGAGGTCAAATCTAGCTGTTGTCTTTTTAGCTGTTACCTTATCGAGTAATCTGAGTCAGTGGATATTCTGCCCTATCTATTTAAAGTGCATAGCCAGATCTACTCATTCAACTTGTCCTGACGATGAACCACACTGGTTGGTTCGAAACGCGTCGACAAAAATTTTTCCATGTGATTTTTGCCGAAGAATTCTTCAAAAAAAGATATCTTATAAACAGAAATGAACACAAATACTCTGCAAACTACGAATCTGTTCCACACATAGGCTACAGAAGATAATTTGATTCAAAACTCAAAGATTAATGATTAAACTATTTCATCACACAGCTGCTACCAAATAAACATACCGTCTTCCCAAATCACGAAAGCGAGAGGGATCAATGAGCTGGGTTGGTCGGGCCATGGCCAACTAGCTCATCCCCTTCTAAGGAACAAAAGTGATCAGCACTTCAAATAACACATCAAAGATGAAATTACACGCTGTGTGTGCAAACCATAATTATCCTCTTGTATTTACTTGATTCAACAAATTAAATTACAAAGCAGTCTAGCCCCAGGACGAGGCAATAACCAGATTACATAAACCAAAATAATAACAGATGGTTCACTCGCTTTCCTATCTACGATTTACATCATATATATCCTTCGGCTCTAAGCCGTTTACACTAATTACAGATAATTGTCATTCAGGCCTCTCGGCCGAACAAACTTAGAAACCGAATTACAAACTTGGCCAATGGTTATAACAACACAAGCTTTGTTGGGCCATGATCTATATTTGGAGAAAAATCCCTGGATGTGCGCCACTTACTTCAGTTTATCAGCAGTTAAACTCAGAGTCGAAGATCGAGATCCGTCCTCGTGGAAGATAGCTCTCGGAATCTCGGACAATGGTGATGCAGGAATCTTCCTGCACTAGTCAACTCATACATTATTAACACTACGTTCCATGATTACTTCTAGGAAATCAATATGAGTTGCAAGAATATGTAAATAACATGAAATCTACATAAAAAGATTAATAAAGTGTCGTAGAAAATCTTAATGTAAACTATGGGCCTGTGCAGGAAAAGGGTAACCATCTTGTACTAGTGCAGGGAAGAAGGGTCTTGTATTAAGGTAAAACAGAGGTTGATATTGATGGAAATGGGGTAGAAAATAGGGCAATTTAGGGTACCAACAATCATCAGTACATATGGCCAGGTATATTGTATATTATTACAATGTTGGATGCAAACGTTCTTGGAATCGTATCTACGAAATCCCATTGTTCCAAAATGAAGGTGCCTAAGTTCTTCAATTTCAGCATCAGTTGCCTTAAGTCTCTTAAGCTCATAAAGTTCAATCTGTAGAGGAAAAGCAGGCCAAGGAGCCTTCTTCCTTCTCTAAAGCTGCACAAACAATCCATTTTTCAACTGATAGGAAACCTCCTACAAGACCACCTTATTGGTCACAAACCTTGGCAAGAAGTGAGGGGTTGTCTAACATCCAAAACATTTGATGTATGTGCCTTGCTGATCTAAGATATTTTACTTAAATATGCATTGGAATTACATATAATAGATTTAATTAGCCATGGAACTTAAAAAGCACATAAACAATGCAGAAATAATTAGAAGAACACAAAAACCATGACACAATGATTTGATTATGGAGTTCATCCAATTTGGACTATGTCTCTAGGGCTTGCTCAATAGTGGGGAGGCCTTCTTTTTATTAGTGGCATAAAAGAGATAAAAGTACAAGAAACAAGCAATTTTAACCCTTATACCTCCAAGATGATAGACGGGCATAAATGGAGAGCCTAGATTTAGAAACAGAGAATACCACTGAACTCTTGGCAAAAATAGTGAAAAAATGCCTATCCAAACTCACAATATGGATGATTGGGCCTTCTGCAACCTTCTTAGAACATCCCTGCTACTCAAGGCGAGGTTCTGTCCTACTGCCAGGGTCAGGGTCTATTGTGTGCAATAGAGTCTGAGTATTCAACCAGTCCTCTATGCTTTCTCCTGACACACACAACAGTACATATAAGCATGGCGAGGTCCCTGAAAATCGGGGGCAGTTCTAACATAAGAACCCAAGTTAGCAAGCGGAATCGGGTCAGAAGGATTCATGACAACAACCTTACCATAATAATGAAACCCCTTTCCAACAAGGAAAACGCATCTTAACTGCGAATGAGTTTTGGTGGCATGTTTTTTGGCATTTCCAACTTATCGGCGGACAGTAAAAGCCAAAACACAAGCATCTTGCGATATACACTCCTGTTGGATTTATAGAACACACCATACAAAATGTTGCATCCAGATGCTCCCTGAAAATCACAATCGGCGTGGAACCCATCGGTGTAGCAACCCAGCTCCAGTGTTCTGCGATATGGTGGACTCGCCGCGATTTATAAGTCACAATATATAAAAATTTTGGGTCTAGCCCCTAATCACAATATCTCAACCGGTGCCTCTCGCAAAATCGTAATCGGCCCTTTCTGCCGAGGCCTTTTATAACACCATCCCTATTCTGCGCTTGCAATATGCGATAATATCGCATCGCAACTAGGTCTTCACAGAGGTCGATTATTAACATTTTTTCTCCTCCTCCAGCCTACGATATGCAATTTCGCAATTGCATCCGGCAACACCAAGAGTCGATTCTTCTTAAGCCATTCCTCCTTTTCACCGATATATGATATGCGGGGCCCAGTTGCAACTTGCCATGTGGCACTCCCTCATTCTCTGAAACTTTGCCATGTCATGTTCTTCCTGCTACATGGACAAGTCAAACTCAAAATTTGACTTGTTCTAACTTCGTCATCTGGACTCGGATTTGAGTGTCATTCACACCGTTGGAATCACGATGATGAGCACTTTGATCTGATGCTAAGTTTATCTAGATTTTGCCACTTTGAGTTTTGAACCTTTCACCATGCCATTGGTACTTTTTTGAAGATCCACTTAGATCACTTGCGGTGAAGAAAACAACTCTTCAATATCATATAGTGCCTCCTTTGACTAATCTGTTATGCAGGAGGTTCAATCTAGAAGATCATCTTATACAACACTACAAAGAAATGCTTAGCCAATTTTGCATAAACTCCTAAAAAACTGAATTTTGATAACAACCTACAATGGAAGTAGATACGTAACTTCTCATGAGGGTTCCATTTCCAATTCATTCCTATGAACTCATAACGGGCATAGATTCCATCTAGAAGATAAGTGGACATGTAAAACTCTGAATCTTTTTTGGCTTGCAAAGTTGTTTTGGCTTGTTGTACATGAAGTTGCAACTCATGGGAGAGGATATTTGCTAGGCTAAATACTTCGCCTCTAGAAACAAATGGCTTGAGCAGATAAACTAACCTCTTCTCAAAGTATTTCTCATTCTTCTGTCTATGTATTCCGTAGCACATTGCTATGAGATACTGGTAAACCTTTCTCAAAGATTTGGTCAGTTAGACTGCACTTGGTCTCTGGTAGAATTTTGTAGGCTCTTGGCTCCACAACTTGAGAATTTGTTTGGTATTAAGATTTTCCCAAATCGTGTAGAACTAAGTATTCAAATATTCCTTGGGAGTTACCATCTTGTAATAAGAATTTATGTCATGCAAATGGTAGGTGGAGAGCTCATTCCCGCTTTCACTACTTAGAACCAGGTTCTTGTTATCCATATGTAACAAGATCCCCTTGATAGCTTCTACACAAGGCATCACTGGGAATTTTCATGCCAATTTAAATTGTTCTAGACCTCTTGATATTTATATACACTTCCATGCCTTCCAAGTTTTCTAGGAATTACTTCTCCATGAAAGCATATTTGATATCCTTCCATGATATTTTCAAGGATTTTGAAATGATGCACATTATGTCTAATATAATAGGAACAATTGGTTTTATGTATTCATTTCTTGCTCAATACTTGCTTCTGAAGATTCCTTTGAAGTAGATTGTTGAGTGTTAGGAGGATTTGTCTTAGCAAATGATGAGAGACAAATGTGTTCTGTATCCACAGTACCTGCAAGTGGAAATTCACTCATGGTAAACAACAATTAGTTTCAAGAAATCCCCTAGCTATCACATATAAACTATTCAAAAGACAATGATTAAGTATAGAATGAGGTAAGCTAGTAGCATAAGCCTACCAGGAGTGAGAGAGGGAATCTTTACTATCCACTAGAAGTGTGCACTACGCCAAGGTAAGGGAGAGGGCATAAGTCGAGATCACAATGGATAGATAAGGATTAATTGAGGCTTAAAATTGTTCCATGCACTCTTGTGGAAAGAGAGATACTTCTTAGGCATAGGGCACGGTCACAATGAGCAACGAGGGGCACATTATTGCTTGGAAGTGCATAGTGAGCTAGAGAGGCCTAGGGAGGGTGCAAGGTGCAGGTTTAGTGGACAGAGGTTCCATAATGGTGCTTAAAAATTCAACATGTGCTCTATAAGGGATCCTTTCTTGTTGGGCACAATTTTGAATCATAGAGGGTCTCTATTTTCCAAAAGTGTACTTTTGCAAAAAGCAAGCTCAAACAACTAAGTGAAGGATAGAAGCAAGTGAAGAATGAAGTAACAATGAAAAATAATGGTTGCAAGTGTTTATAGATTGTGTTGCAATCATGAATGGAAGGTGAAAGGTCATGGAATCCAAAGAGTCAATAGAAACACCACTTGTGACAACAAAATGACACTTGTAGGATGAAGTACATATGAAAATGACACTTCAAATGTGAATACGAACCTAAACTTTGCTAAGGAAAACAAAATTGCCACTAAAAATGACAAAAGAGAATGAAAAGACACTTTGAAAAACTTACCAAGAATCCACGCACTTGTGACTAAGATTAAAGAAGAACTCCTTATGGTGAGAAGACGTGCTTAGTACAGAGTGAGTAGTGTGTGAAAATGAATGATGAATTAGGATTCTTATAAATAAAATGACATGCAAATCAAGATAATACATGATCACCACTTGTTGACTAATGAGTGAGTTAGTTACATTAAGTGGAGAGGGCCCCTATTTTCTAGGAATGTGCTCAACATGCAAAGAAGGAAGGGAACATGTGTGAAAGACAAGAGGGTTCACTTTTTGAAGGCAAGGAGGGCATTGTTGTTGAGAGAAATAAGGGCACAGTCTCTGTTGACAAGGAGTGTTCTCTCTTTGTGGGAAATAAGTGCACTTAAATAAGAGAAGGAAGTGTGCTTCATTGAGAGATAGAAATCCGCTCAGGGTTAAGAGGATGGAGTTTCCTCTAACAGTGCTTGTGTGACCACTAAGTTTAGAAAGTGCGCTTTTTCTAGGTGAAAACGTTGTGCTTTCTTGCTTTTTTGTAGTATGCATGTTGAGGGAAGAAATCTAACACTAAGTTAAAGAAAATCTAGTGCTTTTCCTATCTTTAGAAGGATGACACAAGAAATTTAAAGATAAGAAGATGACACTTAGGAAAATTTGACCTAGGAGTGAAAGTGACACTTAGGAATGATGAAAGGATGGCTGACACTTAGGAAAACATGAAAAAACAAGATATCTTGAAACGACAGTTCATGTAGGCTCCAAAATTGACTAAGGAAAAAATTTTGGAGGGTCGTTGTCGCTGCGAAAACATATGAATAGTAATGTTTTGATATAATTATGAGTAATTAGTGATAGTGACAATTACATTTGATAGTTATAAATAGTTATGAACCTTATATGGTTATATTTGTATGTATATTTTTTTTTGTTTGAAAAGTTATTCAAATATTCATTTTCAAATTATCAATTATATGTGACAAAGTGGAAGGAAATGTTTCATTTTATGAAGATAAAATAGATAAAAATTCACATTAGTTGACTAACCCTATAATTATCCTAGGACCCTAGATATTTTGACCACATTTTTCCTTCCAATTTTCATTTGTAGAATTATTTATAATTTAATGCTCTAGAAAATCAATTTTTGAAGGAAACCTGGAGTGCATGTGTGATATTTCATCTGCCCATTTCATCATTTATAAAATAAATGAGGAGTACTAATGAATGGGGAGAATAGAAAGCATGTACAACCCTTGTTCGATTTCTAGTTCATGAAGATTTTCATTTTCATAGCCTTTTTATATCAAAAAATTTGTTAAAAAATCTCCCTAAAAGGGATGTGGATATTCAATGAAATCAGGAACATTAGGTGAATCATGGTGTTGAGATTCAACCTCATATGTGGAGTATTCTATCACAAAATCATAGAACCATGATCACGAATTTTCAATCCAAGATCCACATCATCAGGGCTTCATGTCAACACTAAGGATCTACTACATTCCAATGATTTATATGAGGAAGTTTGATGGTAAGTAATGATAAGGCAAGATTGGATAAGAAAGAGCTCTTTACTCGAAAACAACATATTGTTTCTAGAGATCCATATGCCCCACACAGTTTTGCATGGAAGGGATCTATATGGCCAACTAATTTGTATGATAGAAATCCAATAAAAAGGGTTCAAGGCCACAATAATGTTTCTTTTCTTGCAAGTATTTTTGATATCCAATGTTTCCTTTAGCTGTCAACCTTTCTTTTCTCTTAGTGGCATTTCTTCTTACTTTATTCATTTCATCTCAATGTTAAATAGGGACACATTGGATGGATTACAGGTACAACCAAATAGGTACCTATCATATCTATCTTCGTCGAGTGAGGGAAGTTCAGGTAGAGTGGATGAAGGTCAAAGATCTAGTATGTCTAATAGACAAAGATCAAATACGGCTGAGAATATGAGAAAAAAATTCTGTAGACACATGGAATTTTTTATTACTTTAGGGTGGTCATTTTCTTATGATGTTAAGAGCATAGATGATGTTGAGGTGCCCTTGAGGTGCCAACATCTAGTGAAAATATGGGTACCCAAGGACCTTCCTCAAGTAAACACATATTTTTGTCTCAACGAGAGCATATATCACATTTATCCATTATTGCTACCTAGTCTGGGGCTATCTTTCATGGAAAACAGAAGGATTCCTTATGGTGGATTAACTGAATTGATGGAGTATGTCGAACCTTGTTACAATTACATAGATTGGTTGCAACTAGTTTGATATATGCGAGGTATGTAGAGATACAGATTCGCTGCAAATTATATGAACTAAGAGACAACAATAAAAACAAAGGATCATTTATCTATATTGACAAAATACCAAAAGCATCGAGGAATATTGCAGGATTTATAAATAGTACACAACCCAAGAAAACAATTAAGCAACCCAATTTCATATTTTAGGGACGTGAAGGAAACCATGTATTCGTATATGCAATAAGATTAATAGTTGCAAGAGAAGAGTTGTTAATCAATTACAACTTGAATCAAATAGATATAAACATTTCCATTAATGGGGTGGTTCGTAACCTCTCATTAATTATACTTATATCCTATGTCTATCATTTAGAAATCAAGAATGTGTAATTTCATATATATGATTGTATTTAAAAATGAAAATTTGATAAAAAATATGTGTAGTTTACTATGATTCTCATCCTCACATTGACCATTACCCTTCTACTAACCATGGCCCTCTTGTTGAGTGTGATGCTTCGATCGAGTATGTTCCTCAAAATGAACACAAATTTTGGAATGAGTAATACCCTCAGAATTGACTCAGGTGCCACAACCAAGCTAAAATACATGGCCATGCCATTAAGGGTGATCAAAGGTGAAGTTAATAATTTAAAGGAAAAGTAGGGGATCCTTTATACGGCCCCCAATTCATGTCACCCTTCTTCCTATCTTAGTTTTGATCAATATTATTTTTGTGTTTGAAGTGAAAACAAGTTTATCCTTGCGATCTTGTAGAAAAATAGAGCCATGTGAAATAAGCTTAATTTACCATATCCATTCCTCTTTCTAATGCCTTTGAAGATTAATGTCATTCATTTATTTCCAAGATAAATACCTATTGATCACTCGCTAAGCCTTAACCAAATAGGTACATGAGTTGATTACTCCAATTATCAAGATGAATAAAATCCTGCATCAATAAGAATAAGTAGCATGGTAAGCTTCGAAATTAAATATTAAAATGCTTTCTTCATTTTTTCCCTTTTCACTCAAATGTGCTTAATTGTGTCCAAGAGTTGTTTCTCATAATGGTCCAAAATAAACCCCTAATCACAATGGATAGATCTTCTTCAATGTAATTACTTAGGACTGAACCATGCTTATGTTCCAAATGTTTCTTCCCTAACATAATCTAAAATTTCTTTTCTTGTGGCTGAACAATCTAACATTAAAATTTGATCTATGACTATTACTGAGAGTCTTAATACTCTACTTTGTGGTTGTTCTTATTTGAGTTATCGAAAAAAAGGCCCATAAATTCATTGTTTTAGATCTATTTATCTACATCTGCCAAAAGTTGACACAAATTTGTGCCTATTTTTCTTGTCTCATAGTTAAATTTATGCAAGTCCTTTTAAATAAAAAGCTAGGTTTGAAAATGCCATAATTACTCACATGCATACTATAGGACTAGTCCTTTATTCCTCATGGTTGTATGTGTTTACGTGTCCATAAATTAAATATTTATGTTGATACCTATTCTTTAACATTTGTTTTAAATATTTAACATCTTTAATACAATATTATGTGGTAAGTTGATCCATGCGGAGAAGCACCTACACACTCAGAAGTAAAATATTAACAATTTCGATTTACATTTAATGTGAAATTTGATTATTTGTTTATATAATCTAAATAATAACTTTTCTTTGGTTGAAATATGTAGTATGAACCCCATTTCAATGATGATGTTCATGATGAGGAAGTCTTGTGGCCATCCCCCAACCTTGAGGTCACAATACCAAAGCATGTTAAGAAAATGAACAAACAAATTGTGGAGTTGATTCGCAGTAGGGATCAAAGTCTTGTGACTAAAGCTAGGATCAAAGAATTAAGTGAATATCCTAAGATGTACAAGGTAATAACCATATTTTAAAGTGATTTTTTTTATGTCATAAGTTCAATTATGAAATTTTGTTTTTTAACTTTTACATTATCTAATAAAAAAAGCATTTTCTTTATTATGTAGGGTTATTTGGATACACTTTTTTTCCTACATCAATCAACTGATGCTCAACTTAGTGTTAGTACTAGTGGAATTGTCGAGACATGACATGAGCATCTAGCCAAAACTAACACCTTGCATATATCTGTGAGGAAACTATTCGATTCTCCACCCTCTAATGGCTATACTCCTAGTAGTGACACTAGGCTCTCACCATTGGCTATGACCCAAGAGCACATGCCCCCAAGCCAAACATGCAACCAGGATCTGGATTAGCTCATGACAAAGGTGACCCTAGTACTAATGACACTATGGGTTCATTTCCTGGAGCATCACATGTTAATAGCACGACGAAAATTTTCTGCACATGTTTAGTGAATGAGAAAGGAATTCCGATAAAAACACCAAAAATTCTTGGTATTTTTGATGTTTTAAATATTTCATGTTGTCTATCTCAAACATGAGTCATCTATATTATTATTTTCAAACTAATGATAGCATATTTTTTCATGTAGGCAACAACTTGTTTTATAAAAAAATGGACGACAAAGCATTCAATATTTATGGGCCCGCCATATGCCAAAGGTGGAATTACCAAAATTCCAACCTTAAAAAGGAGCTTATGGACTACCTTGAAGATCTATTTGAGGTAGATACCTTCAATAAAATTGAGGTCACCACCACAGTCAGAAAACATTTAAAATATGTACGAGACTAGTATAGGGTTTACTTGGGAGATAACCCTAGGTATGAGCACCCTCCCATGATTCTTGAGATGGAATGGAAGGGTCTCATCAAGGATGCAGAGTGGAAGAAAATGAAAAAATAAGGGAAAACACGACCTGGTGAAGCAAGATATAAATTACATATTGAATTCAATACTTTTAATTTTATTTATTTTTGAATAAAATTGCAGTATATAACATACTTGAAACTTTTCATAGTCTCCCTAACAGTTCGAAGGAAACTAAGGTAATGATTGAGAAGCATGGGTAGCACAAATTGGGCAAGCGTGGCTATTTGAAGCTACATGCACGAATTGTAAGTACCCAATCATCTTAAGAATATTATATGTTATATCGCCTTCCAACTTTCTAGTATTTTGCTAGCCAATAACACAAATCAATACTCTTATGCAATGCAGGGTGATGAATTCAGAACTGAAACCACAGAGGAAGACCTACGTTTTGGTTTCAGGTGAGGATTTAAATTCGTAGTCAATCACTAAAAGAGTGTGGGGAAAAACCCAAGATCTAGTTTGAAGGACATGGTAAATAAATATCAATCCACATTAACCTTTCATTAGTCATAAAATACAATCATGTTTGATATCATCCATAAATCTAATGTGTTGATTTTCTTTAATTAGTAGGCAAGTAGTAAAAATATGAATGACCCCATGACTACTGAGAAACATTCCTATGATAGCGCACACCAATCAGAACATTTTGGTGCTCCCAAAGAACACCATGATAGTGGGGAGAAACCCCATGACAATAATAGGATTGTATATACTTAATAATTATGTACTTCTATTTTTTTATCTATTCATTTATGAAAATCCTCGACTTAGTGAGAACATCATGATCAAGGGTGCAATGCATCAAAGGAGCCAATTAGGATTATTATTAGAACAACCCCAACTAGAAGATAAAAATGCAAAGGTGGATGAAAAATGTTAGGTCCTTATACTACTAGTGTAACCCCTTATTGTTATTATTACAACCCCCTTATTATATTGTTGTGCTCATGTAGTCCCCATATTGTTATTATTGTACCCCATAGAAGCCCACTATTGTTATTATTGTGCCCTTACATTATTATTGTTATGTCATCCTTGATTATATTATGACCCCTTAGACTTCTATATATAGAAAGGAGGTCTTGTCATTTGTATCATCTAAGAATTGTTCATTTGTGTAATGTAAAGGAGGTTGCCCCCTTGAAGAGGCTTATTTATAAGGTTTTCATCTATCTTTTCTACATTTTTAGTGAGCTGGTTTCATAACATTTGGTATCAGAGCTTTGGATTCTAGGGTTTCGCTGCTCCAAATAGGCCATCGTGGAATTTTTTCTATACCTTTTTTTATGCGACGTTTCAGAAGCTAAAAAAAACCCATTTGAGACGAAATCAAGATGAACCTCAGGTCCAACTTTGAGATGTTGTCTTGCTATAGTTTTAGAGATATGATCTGAGGAAGTTAGGGTTTTTGCAAGCTCCAGAATTTCATCTAAAACAAGTCATCATGGCATTTTCGCTATAACATTTTCGCTATGAAGTTTCAGAAGCCAAAAAAACCCCATTTGAGAAGAAATTAGTTTAAACCTTGAGTCCAAATTTCAGATCTTAGATCGCTATATTTTTGGATATATTATCTGAGGAAGTTAAGGTTTTTGAAAACTCCCGAATTACATCCTAAATAGGTGACCTACGGAAAATCGTCATAACTGTCTCTCTGAGCATCAGATCGAAATTTCATAAGAAGTTACAGAAAGAGGACAAACTATTGTTTTCTGTGTATATTTTTCAAATCTGAAGGTCAGAAAAGTGACACGTGGCACTTCATACAAGTTCGCTCTTTTGAAAAGGTATATAATCAGGTCATCTTGGGAGATTGTCGATAACTATTTCTTGGAGAATCCAATTTCAATCAGACTATTGGAATTGGAAAGAGGGCACAGAGAGCTACTGCAGGTCGCAATTTCAGAACTAGAAGATTCGAAATTATAGAGTTATAGTCATTTTGTTGGGCCTAAGAATTATCCTTAAAATACATCCACTTTCTCTCCATTCACACATTTTCTCACCTCTATTCCACCACCATGCCATCATATTAGCTTCACTTTCATCATTATATGGGTTATTCTTGTGTTTTCCAAAACATTATTAATTCTTAGTATTTTTAAGTGAATTTGTGGTTAAACTTTAGAAAATAATCTCCATATACTTACACCTAACAATTAGAATGAGTTTGTTGATATGTGTAGGTACAACGGAAGCTTCGAAGGCATCTTTATGTGGCACTCTATGTTCAAATTCGAATTTGAGGAGATCATGGACCTCATGGAGGAGATCATGGAGGATAGGGTTATGTGTCACCATTGCTTGAGAGAGAAGTGGATTTGAAGAGGGAATAGTGGATCCACATTTATGAGTTTGTTATCATAACTTTTGTATAAATAGGAGTGTTATTTCCTTCATTTGTAATTTGGAATTTGGAATTTAGAATTGAAAAGTTAGAATTTAGAACCTTAGGATCTTATAAGTTTGTAATGAGAAGTTAGAATTTAGAATCATTGTAATGGAGATTTTAGAACCTCTTGGAATGTAGAACTTGTAATTGCAATTTTCAATTGATGATAAATAAAATGGAGCTTCTTTGATCTTCTACATTTGACTTCTCTTTTGATGTGCTTGTGAATCCTTGGAAGGGCCCCCATTGTCTAGCAAGTACACTTTTGTTTTGGTAAGCTTTCATTTTATGTTTGTTTGTAAATTTCATTAGGTTCATATGTTTGAAATATTAACGAATGACCTTTCGTAAGAAATTATTAATGTTTCTTTAAATGAATCTGATATGTTATTTAATGTTTGATTTCATTAGTTTAAGTTTCTGATTTATATGCTTGAGATATAAATGAATAGTCTCTTGTAAGAGAGCTTTAATATTTCATGCAATCAATTAGAATTAGGTTTAAGTGCTTTAATTTCATTATTTTAATAGTTTGTTTATTAAGATGATTAGAAATATTAATGAATAGTCTCCTGTAAGGGAGCTTTAATATTTCTTACACTTGTCACAATGTCTTTATATTTCATTTTGTTAAATGACTAAATAGGTGTTGGAGATCCCAGTTAAAGATCTCCTGTAAGGGAGATTTGGCATTTCTTCACCTAGCTTAGTTTAGTTTGTCTCTAAGTCCATATATATTGGATGATCCTCGAAGTTTACTTACCCAGATTGATAGTAAATGAAACTCTAATTTGCATTCGCATTTTAGACTCAACACATTTCAAGATTGAGCTCCTAACATTAAGAAAAGACGATATGAGGAATTTTGATGGCAAGGATCCGGTAAATTGGATACTACAGATGGAGAAATATTTTGATCTACATGAGGTGCAACTGTTACAAAAGGTACATATTGCATCTTCATATTTAGAAACAGATAAATTTTTATGGTATAAAGGGCTTTGTTCTCGTAAACCACTTGTTACATGGTCAATTTTCATGGAGGAAATGATAGCACATTATGAGGATACAAAGAGAAACACCTTCTTTAGCCAATTGATAAATCTCAAACAAAAGTGTTCAATGGCAGAGCACATTGAGGACTTTCAAAAATCGAATATAAGGGAAAATGATATTCGAGAGAAGTAGAGGATTGATGTCTCCATAGGTACTTTAAAGGATAACATTCAACATGAGGTTCGTCTTTGGGAACTTGATTCATTGGAGAAGATATTCAGGCTGGAAAGAAAAGTGGAAAGAAAAATTATGGCAACAAGGAATTCTACCCTCACAACTATAAAGATGGAAGTGTTGTTTCTCCTAGCCTTCCACAACCTACAAGGTTGACACCACAACAATTGGAAGAAAAAAGAGCAAAAGGACTTTGTTACAATTGTGATATAAAGTACATTAAAGGTCATAATTGTGCTGAGAAGAACTTATTTTACATTGATTGTGACGAGGAAGAAGAAAAGGATCAAGAAACATCATAAGAAGAGGATAGACACCAGGAACCAACCCCAGAGAAAGAAGAAATGAATCCGACCATATCTTGTAAAGCATTGGCAAGAATTACCACTCCTAAAACTCTCAAGATAGAAGGACATATCAAGAAGAAAAAGGTTTAAGAAGTGAACGATCACATCAAGAAAGAAGAAATGAATCCGACCATACCTTGTAATGTATTGGCCAAAATTACCACTCCTCAAACTATCACGATAGAAGGACATATCAAGAAGTGAAAGATCACATCAAGCATCAAGAAATGAGTCCGACCATATCTTGTATTGCATTGGAATAAATTACCACTCCTCAAACACTCAATATAAAAGGACATATCAAGAAGAAAAAGATTCAAGAAATGAAAGATCACATCAAGCATCAACAACAATTTCTCCAACTTTTAAAGGATAATGCCACTTTGGTGCAGAATCAAATGAAACAACAGGTAGATCAACTTCGCAATGAAAGAAGTTTTGATGTAGGTGATTGGGTATTTTTATGGCTACATCTCAAGCAAGCTATTTATGAGAAGGAAATGTTGACAATACTACATGCACTTAAGAAATGACGACCTTACCTAATGGGAAGACACTTCAAGGTAAAAATGGATCATGATAGTCTTAAATACTTTTTAGAACAAAGATTATCTTTAGAAGAAGAGAAAAAATGGGTCACAAATATGTTGGGTTATGAATTTGAAATCATCTACAAAAAAGGGAAGAAAAATGTTGTTGCAGATGCACTCTCAAGAAAGGATGAGGATTTGGAAGCATTCTTTTGTGCTATTTATATTATCCAACCAGATTGGATAGATGAAGAAAGGGATGAATGGAAGAAGGATGAAGAAGAGTGGCCACTCATTCAAAAGTTGCAGAAGATCCTAGTTCAAACAATATTGCCAGAACTTGATGAGGAAGGAAAAATCATATTGGAACCTAGAGCAGTCACAGAAATAAGAACTTGACAGCTATGAAATCGATTAATTTCAGAGTATCTCATCAAGTGGAAGAACTTACCCACTGAAGATTCCACATGGGAGGACAAGAATTTTATACAGAAGCATCAAGAACTACTCAAGCGTTGAGGACAACACTTTTAGAAGGAGATAGGCATGTTAGGTCCCTATACTACTAGTGTAACCCCTTATTGTTATTAGCACAACCCCCTTATTATATTGTTGTGCCCATGTAGTCCCCATATTGTTATTATTGTGCCCCATAGAAGCCCACTATTGTTACTATTGTGCCCTTACATTATTATTGTTATGTCGGCTCTGACTATATTATGACCCCTTAGACTCCTATATATAGAAAGGAGGTCTTGTCATTTGTATCATCTAAGAATTGTTCATTTGTGTAATGTAAAGGAGGTTTCCCCCTCGAGGAGGCTTATTTATAAGGCATTCATCTATCTTTTCTACCTTTTTGGTGAGCTGGTTTCATAACAAAAAACTTAATAATTTTTTAGGTCGTAATAAGAAGAGGAAAAAAATGATGTACAATGTTATCATGTATTGCATAAGACAAATTTCTGTATAAGATTTTTGATGTATAAAAAGACATATTTATGTATTAATATAATACTTGAATGAGTTCTTTCATACTTTTTTTTGGACATATGACTTTGAATGAGATATTGCATACTTTTTTGTACTTATGTTAGAAAAATATGAAATATACTTGCTTAGAAGTTGTCAAAGGGTGAATGTGAACAAATATGTTTATTTATCAATTTTACGTTTTACTAGTGTGTATGTATGAATCTTAATGTGTTGTTATCAACTTTTTTATAGTGGATAGATTGGGTAATGGGGAATGAACAATGATGTGAGGGGGGGTGGAGGGCATAAAATATTCCACCTTCACAAGGTTCACCCCATTCAGTAGAGAATAATTTAGGATTTGGATGGTTTTGGAGCAAACCTTCCTTGTTCCAACATACGAATAACAAAGTCAATGGCAACTTCATTGTTTCTCCGTCAAATTGAGGAACATTTACTCCAAGATTATACTACTCTAATTAATTATTCTTGAAACCAAGAGGATTTTATTTAGGTATTCACACACTTGAGTCTTTCTAATTTTTATTTAGTCATAAAAAAATTCTTAATTTATTTCATTATTTTTTTGATTCTTTATCGACCTTTAACACAATTTATGTGCATTGCAGGTATTCTTATCCCAAAAATATTCCATCCACAAATGTAACATGGATGGAAAGCAAGTGGATGAATTACTAGATACTTTTTGTCATTTTTGAATAACAATATATGTGATTAAATGGGTGTTATTTAGATTAAATAGTAGATATGTGATTAAAAAATAAGTTGAGAGTTGTCAGTGTAATTGGGGTACTCTAAGAACTAGTTTATCATCCTCTGAGAACTTGTTTTGATCTAAAAATAATTTCTACCTTTAATTAAAATTATGTGAATTGAAGGTATGTTATTTTCAATTTATCCATTTTCCTCTTCTTGACAAATACAACATTCATCCGTCGTAGATGCCCCTGACGCTACTCATGAAGACGAGAGGCAATATTGGTTGTATTGACCAATATTGATGCTTTGTTTGAGAAGTATTTGTAGCATTGCACTTCTTTGTTTTGATATTGTGGTAATTGTTTCCTTTTTTAAGGTTTTGAAGATTAGTTCTAGGTTCTATTAACATTTGTCATTTTGTTTTTAAATTTGAATCACTAATGCATTATGGAGATGCTACAATTGTTAAATGTTGTATTTTCTAGAAAGAGGAAAACAAAGGAAATATGGATATTCCCTATGCATGTTCTACCATTTTGAAGGTACATGGTTTAGAGGAATAGTAAGATGGGTTTGTATAAAATATTTAGTTGTTTTTTAATGTATTGATTTCAACTATTTTCCTGTAGATAGATTGGGTACTGGGGAATTGAGAGTGATGTGAGGGGGGTGGGGAGGGGACATAAGAGCTTCCACCTTCATGTGGTTGGCCTTGTTCAATAGAGAATGATTTAGGATTTGGATAGTCTTTGATAAAACCTCCCTCGTTCCAACAAATGAACAAAAAAGTCAATGTTGACTTCATTGTTGCTCTGTCAGATCGAGGAACGTTTAGTCCAAGATTAGACTACTCCAGTAAATTATTCTTGAAACCAAAAGGAGTTCATTCAAGTATTCATGCACTTGAGTCTTTCTAATTTTTACTTAGTCATAAAAAGGTTCTTAATTTATTTTATTATTTTGTTGATTCTTTATTTACCTTTAACACAATTTATGTGCATTGCAAGTATTCTTATTCCAAAAAGTTGCCGTCCACAAATGTAACATGGTTGGAAAGCAAGTGGACAAATGTATAGGTATTTTTTATCATCTTTGAATAAAAATATATGTGATTAAATGGGTGGTATTAAGATTAAATGGTAGATTAATTAGACTACCCTTCTTGAACTAAGGGTTATATCACTTAGACTAGAAGAAGTTAGATGCCTTTCCATGCTTAACCCACTTAGTTAATCCAATAAAAAATATCGTACACAAATCCAATTGTAACCTTAAAACATTTTTAAATATAAAACTTGGCCATTCACAACTTAAGAAATATAGATTCAAGCTGGAATAGTAACTTTAGAAACACATTAAACATCCACGATGCACAACAAATGTAAATGGGTTGCACCGAAGAGCCTCCTGTGACTATCCAACAACCTTGTACAAGCCAATCCTTGAAGTATCAATATGCCTTCATCCTATAGGGATTACTTACATCTTATTGTTAGTTAGTTGACATAAGTTTGTTTCTCTACCTAATCCCTAATCTTGGAAAAAAATCACATAAGACTTATATGACTCACTCTTGTCTTCTTGCCTCCTATCATGTGCCAACACATTCCATGTAGTTCTAGATGTGCTCATAATCCTTCCCAAAAATCCCTGAAAAGTAGGTCATTAGTGCTCACGTAGATTCTTAGTTTAGCTACCCATATTGCTGTGATGAACTGCATTTACAAGTGCATTGTAAATATCCCTTTGGTGGGATTTCTTGAACTCCTTGACGTATTTGTTTTGCCTTGTAAATGGTAATAAATGAAATAATTCCTTCAAATAGAAATAATTCTTCACATCCCAAGACAACATTTTGACAAGATTTGAAAATATTTCCATGAGGATGGGCTACACACTTTCTTTGCAATTAGTTAAATTAAGTTGTACCATAGCTACCATCCCAAGAGGATTTAAACCAATTATAGGACTAGTTATACAATATTTCTTCAAAAAAAAGAAATAGGTATAATTGGGCTTCCATCACCCCATCTCAACTGCTCTACAAAGCCTTAGCATATTGATGCCTCCTTTCATGTTTTCATAATCCACCACAATTACCATGCTTAGTTATGAAACTTTCAAAGTGGTGCACTCTCTTGTCAAGCTGCAAATGCTTCATACCAGGCATCAATGTTGAAGCCTTTGCAAAATATTTTATTATTGTGAAACCCCTTTGGATTATTTCGCTTACATGAGGATGGCACACATTAACTGCTATAGTAATAGGCTTCTCTTATGGAGATAGATTATTATTTAGTAATTTCCTAATGAACCTATGAAATTCTACAAAATGTCACTGGTTTATCTAAAACTACCTCAAAGATTTCTTCAATTGGAAAATTGAAAGACTTACTCACAATGTTCCTTGTCTCCAGAAAATTATGCATCATGGCCTTGAAACACATCTTGGCAGTTTCACAACATATGTTTGGTAGAAATATATGTGGGTGATTTCCTACCCATTATCCCCACTTAATAAAGGTTGCATGCTCAACTATTAAAAAAAGGATACCCAACCAAAGAGAATGAATCTATATCTTTTCTTCTTCTACAATTGTCCCAATTACTATGGATGGTGAAAACAACATAAGAAAATGAAGGACCTTGAACACTAGTAGTAGACACTCAATGGCCATATTTATAAAAATTTAAAGCCTTGCCACAATAATCATTTTATCCATAGAAGGTCCTATCATGCAATCTATCTTTCCATTCAATTCCAAACCCCCAAAAAAAGGATGGAAATGTCATCCACCCTTGACCTCAATTGCTTACTACTTCTTTCCTTAGGCAAATATAGGTTCATTTGATATTTTTGATTTTTCATCTGGACTTCAATAAATTTCCTTTTAGAATCATCTAAAGTTAAACTTTGTTTCCATGTCATCCTTAGACTGTTATTATCATCCTCAATGGAGCTTGATTGAAATGATTTGTTGTCTAATGTTGAAACCTTTCCTAGAAATATCTTTTCATTCAAAAGGATAAATTGAAAGTGGGCTTCAACTACCATAGAAACAACTAGAGTTAGGCACTTGGGAGGTTCAGATAGTGGACGTTTTGAATAAACGTAGTTATGTTCTTCAAAAGAACTTGAATTCATGATATAATCATGCTCATTATATCGTGGAATTCCTTTACTATATAAAGGTTTCCTATGGGGCGAATCATCAAACTAAGTAGCTTCATTAACTGCATCTCTACTATCTTCAACATGTTTTAATTTGATATCCTCAACACTCGAGTTTAGTCTTCTAAATTATAAAAAACTAGTTGATGGTTGAGTGATTGTATGTGAGATCATTGTTTCTCTTCTCCTAGGGGCGAATTCCTCCTCAATATCACCAACATCACTATATTTCATGTTGAGAAGATGTTTCTTCTTTTTTGTCCTACCATCAAATTGTTCTCTCTCCCCTTCTAATGCATTTAGACCATACAATACATGTGTATTGTCACTAGTAATTCTATTTGAATGTTGTTGATAAAGGACCATCATGCTCATCATTTTTACATTCAATTCATAACCATTTTATCCTTTCCTTTTCCCTTCTCATTCAAGTGAGGTCTAATTATTAAAAGAATTCCCTTCCATGTTGTTCATCATTGACTCATGTTCAATCTATTGGAAAAAACTGATGAAATTTGAAAAACATCTATTATATGATATTTACATAAAGTTTGAAAATTTCTTGAAGAAGAAGCTAAATATTTGGGGCTTTCTCATGCATTCACAAACATATATTTGATCACTACAACATAGGTTGATAATGATGTAGAAATTCAAATATTACATGAACTAAACTAGTGAATAAAACCACCTCAACTAGTAATGTAGATCTAGCTAATTCATCTGCAACATATAACATTGAACTTGCACACTAGGTGTTGATGGAGTGGTCTCCATCATAATATCAAGTTTTTATGCAATTCCAATGCTATCTATATGGACAACCACCTAAAAATATAAATAACTATCATTTCTTTAAGTATCCCAATGATTATTGCTATTAGAAATATAGCAAACCTAAAACATTATTAGAATAGTTTTCATAAGAATCAAAAACATTTCTTGTTATTCAAATCATCCAAACCCCACACTCACAAAATATCTATAGCAAATGGGCCGCTTGTGTAGTCATTAATAGTATGATCTTATATTGTGGCCTCATCAATGAGATTTAATGAATGCTCCAATCATAATTTTGAAAAAAGACATAATTTTTTCATTGCATCAAACTGCAGATGGCTACATTAGAGTTATAAAAATATTCCCTTATATTTTATTATAGACCAAAAAAAGGATATTGTGAGTTACCTCCAAAAATATAATGGTATTTGAATCATTTTTTTGTTGACAAGTGAAGATGGGACCAAAAACCTTATACTTCCAAATAAAGACGAGACTCCCTAATGCTTGTGCAAATTAGACAGCTACAAACAAATTCCATCCAAGCTTCAATGGGATATTCATATGTTCTTGTACCCAAGTAGTATAGCACCATTTACCACTCTTGGTAGATCTAATGCTCTGGTTATGGCCTAGGGCAATCCTTCCTTTCCAAACTTGGTCCAAAATATAAAAAACTGTGTTTTATTTCCCATATGCTACTTTTCCCTATGTTAAAAGCGTGTACACGTGGGTCAGTATATACCCAACCCATATATATGTGTTAAAACACTTAAAAATAATAAATCTCCTTAAATTCGAGTGGAGTTTACGGGTTTTACTTGTTACTCACCTACTACAACCCGTGGCCCAACTGTTTCCCAACTAAAAAAAACTAATTTGGAGAAGTATAAATAAACCTCCATGGGAAGGCATAAAGGAGGAGAAGAGAGGAGATATTGATATTATAGTTTATTAATCCATGATCGAGTCTAAATAAATCCCTGTTCCTTCTGCACTCCCCAAGCTTTAGGAAACTCTTATTTCCTCTTTTGAGATATCCTTCATCCCTCTTATGATATCCTTGTGTATATTGATGGAGGAAGATTGCTAAGGCCAGGACATGACAGATCTAGAGGATAGTTCTGCTTGGAGCTGAAGGAAGACTCAAGTTGTAGTTTTCCATCTTTTTATTTAGCTGACATCAATAAAGAAATGATGTTTTGTTCTTGATATTTATCATGTTTATGCATTGATCTATGTTGTGATTTGTTTATAAATATTATATTAATGTGTAATTGTTCATTTTCTTATATGATCTAACATATATATCATGAACATTATTTCCCTTACTACTATTGTATATTCCTTACTTGGATAATTTACAGGTTTCAGAGGCATCGGAAGAAGCAGAGGGTTTGAACCATTGGGATCTAACCAAACGTAGGACCTCCGGGTAAGGACACTTCTTCCTAGTTCAGTAGTTAAAGCATTTAAATTGTTTGTTTGTGCATTTCTTATTGTTGTATGCCCTCTGCTCTGTTGGGGTTTTCATCCCAAGACCCTCGGGCATTCCCACCTGCAACAGAATTGGCGACTCCACTGGGGAAAACATTCTTGTTTTTCCTAGTTTGGGTTGTTTGTTCTCAATCAGGGTTTGTTTTGTTGATTGCTTGCTTTTGTGTCATTGACTTATTAGCTTCTCGGGCATCAAGTATGATCTTTTGGATCAGGCCTTAATTTTGTTTTTCTTGATTGAGTCTATTATACGCACTTTTCTTGGAGTACAGTCGCATATACACGCTAGTTTCCTGAAGCAGACTCATGTATACACTAGTTTTATGTGTTTGAAATGCATGTGCATGCCTATGTGTCTTTACACAGTCGTGCATACATAATTTTGGATTGTTTTTTCAAAATATTTTTCTTAGTTAGGTCTATTGCCTAATAACTTTTGCTATTTTCTGGTCATCCACTATCTGTAGAACTTAGTTCTCTTGCAAGTTTTCAACTTCGAATCTCCTTCTTAGTGAAAATCCTAGTTGGCCTGGGATTTCTTTTTGAGTAGGGTTTTGTTTTGGGTCTTGGGTTCAAGGATTCTATCTGAAGTTCTTGGATGTTCTGGTTTTCCAAAACAAGAAATTGGTTTTGATTTCATTTATAACCCAAATTTCAAATTGCTTTGCTTGGCTTTCCCTTTTGGTTGACCTGGTGGTTTTTCATGCCCTTTTGAGAGTCTCTTTGGCAATCTTGAGAGTTTTGTTTTTGACATTTTGTCGATTTGCTGAAGTCTTTTGCTACTTTTCAAATTAGTTTGTACGAGTTTGTAGTCCTTCTTATTTCAAGTTTCATTTATTAATGAGTTTTATAACTTGCCAAGTTTAAAGACTCTTTGTGCTTGTTTCTTGATCTTTGGGATTTAGTAGTTATTTTTGTGACCTCAAAAATTTCTTTAGTTTCCTTAAAATAAAAAGACAAAAACATAGCTTTTGTCTTTCTTTTTATTTCCAAGATTTTGGTTTTTTGGTTTCTTTTGGTTTTGTTTTTGAGAAATTGTGATCTTTTTCAATTTGTTTGTTTGGTTGCGAGGGAAATTTGTTTTTAAATTTTTGCCCTCTTCATTGTCAAGTTGGCTTATTGACCTTATAAAGAAGCATTTTTTCTTATAGTGTGAGTATTCATAGGATCTTGCATCGTCATTTAAATTTTCATTAGGTTAGTTTGCATCATAAGCATTCTTAGTTTTTTTAGATTTTGAGTGTGTGTGGAGTGTTTATGAAAATAAAAGAAAAAGAAAAGTATTTTGCTTATATACGTTTTTCGTAGAATCAAGTAGAAATCCCTCTTCATCGAAATAAAATAACTACATGCATATAGTCAAGTTTCTATTGGTTTATTTTGCATTGAAAACATCATCAGTTTCACTCTCGTTATACCCTTGACTTAAAGAACAACCCTCTAAAATCAAGTGATTTAATAAAAAGAACTAGACCTTTTTAATTTTTCATTAACAAACACCAACAAGTTTAAGTTCTTTAGGGCCTCGGAATAGGTGAGTGGAGAGTTAACTCTCCAAGGCCATTCAAATTATCAAACATAGAAGTTGAATAAGGAGAGAAATCCAGTGTCGTTAGAAAGACTGGGAAAGCTCCATGACTGGGAGTTAAGCACAAGGGAGAGTGAAGACAAGGAAGAGAGATACCGCTCTCCTACTTGTTGGATCCCGCCTCATGATTGTTGACTCGGATTTTGATACACACTAGTGCCCATAGTTTCCTTTCCTAGGGATCACATAGGTGGCCGCGGAGGGGAATCTCATGGCACTTGAGGTAGACGTTGCATCACATTCATCAATACTTCTAGAGGGTAACCTTGCGAAGCTTGGGTGCTTGCATTGGCAAAGGTTGTTGTTTGGAGGTCAGCGTAATTGTTTATGTTACTTTTGCTAGTAGGCCTGGGCCGTCATTACCCAGACTATTTTTGGAAGGTACTTGATTTTTTCTTTTTTGTATTTTGGTGTGTGGTCCTCATCACTCGAAGCAGAAATACTTGGAAGTAGTTTGATTGACTCTCTTTAAGGATTTTATAGAGAGTGCTCTTTTCTCCTAGTTGGCCTAGATTTACAAACTTTTTGAGTCTTTAATTAGATTTCTTAAAAATAATTAAAAGTGGTTGATTGACCAGTTCGTCGGTCTAGGAGGCTTTGTGGGCATTCACATACGAGTGCTGAGCCTTCTCCTTGAAGGCATAGGACAAATTATTCTAGTGATTTTCAATCAGTGGCAATGGACGCATCGGAGATCGATCCTCCGTTTGGAGTTATTGATTCACATGATAGACCTAGTACAAGTAGATAGTTGGAGAGGAACACTCCAGTTCGTTCAAGAGTCCTCTTCCAGTCAGAAGATGTTATTGAGGTCGAAGGGCTTCCTGAGTCTCTTTTGACTTCTAATTCTCCTCTTCCTCCTGATCACCTGGACATTTTATTATATGTCGGGACTCCGACCAACAGGCCTTCGAGCCCAGGGTTATTTCGATCTTTTCCTTCAATGACCATTGCTGGGAGCATGGCGTCCACCATGAGTGCTACTAGTATGCAAACTCTTGTATCTATACAAGGATGAGGAATGGTTTATATACCTTCTGTTACTCCTAGCACTGCTATATTTGGCTCTACCTCCATTCCATCTTCGAGTGGGGGCACCGAGATTTTTCTTCTAGCATTGGTTTTTTCCCTTTTGGAATGTCAACTAGCGCAATTCCTTCGGTTCCATTAAGTATTCCAACAGCTGCCTCCACGTCTATGACATCTGTCACACGGAATAAGTCGATCTTGCGGACAAGATAGACCTTCCTAGAATCTAAAGAAGACCTAATGACAAGCAAACCAACCAGACACTATCTTTCTCTAAATATGCTTTTATAAACAATGGCAAACAAGTGTTTTTAGGGCCTACCTTAGGTACAACGCGAGCTTGTGGATGCCCTCGCTCCTTTGATCCAAATGAGCTCCTTTTCGAGAATCTACAAACACAAACAAGGCAAACAAATTAAATAGCACCTGAAAAGCCAATTGCGTAAAACATATTTAACATGAAAGTCAAGGAGTCCATGAAACAAATAACATGAGATACTTGTTGAGAAAAATGAGTTTGATTGTATTAATTCAAAAGAAGAAGAACTTTACAACCTTTGCCTTGACGCTGTACAAGCTCCTCCTAGGGTCCAGCAAGAAGTCTCCTCTACTTTGACAAGTTTCAATCACTCCCCAATGAAGCCAAAAAGATGTGTGATCTCTCCTCTTAAGCTCAACTAGGAAGTCTTGATCTCACCAGCATTTACCCTAAAAAATGTTTAGCTTCTAACCTCCCCTGCAACCAGCCCAATGCCTGTATTTATAGTGCAACGGAGGGAGGTTACTAGGTCCTCCTTCAAAGGAATAAAGCCCTCCTTCAAAGGGATAGCTCCTCTCATCAAGGGATTAGCTCCTTCTCTTTTGGGATGCATGAACCACCTCAGACCGAACAATCCACGTCAAAATTCCTTCTAGAAACCTCTAGAATTAACCCAAAGTGAGTTTTATAAGATAAAACTTGTGCCTTTTGACTTTCACAGGGGTCCGCACCTATACCGTTAGGGACAGAGCGGGCAAGTCCGCAGTTTTTGTACACAGAAGGTGCGGGACCGCAGGTGACCATGAGAGAAAGTGCGAAACTAGAGTTACATTGATTTTTAATGTCTTTCTCTCATTTCCAAAGCTTGATTTGAAGAGCTGAGGTCTGAGACTTGCTTAGGAGGACAGTACAAGTGATGATAGACCCATACTGACTGCAAATAATCATGGTGAAGATATGTTTGTGTAACAGATTGCCCCCTAAAGTGCGAAGTCTGTAGTAGATGAGGATTTCTTATCATTTAGGAAGAGTGAAGTACTTTATCATTTCGAGGATCATCTTGTGGAGGGCCCGGTTGGAACCTGTAAAAACATTCAATGCAAGATATATATATGAGATCATATCATCGCCGAGGTAGGCATTCCCATACTCAGATCAAAACTGACTAGAAAAACTAACTACTGCTCTGATATAGGAATGATCTTGTAAAACATCACAAGTAAAGACTCATATGGACATAGTATGGATGCAGCCATCTATTTATGAATAGTCCATTATATAATGAATACAAAATTCCTCGCAGCCTGGATTGTGGAAACTAGATCTAGGTCTTCATTTCTACTTCCCGAAACAGTACGATTCTATCCATGCGAATGAATGTGTTGATGTCGAACATGGTAGAAACCACTTGATTACCAGTCAATGATGTAAATTGTTAACAAGTGTGAGAGAAACCACCAGTGATGTCAATGGCTCTCAAAGTACCCAGTACAATCCATGAGATGCGAATAAATGTATTGATGTCGAACATGTCACGGAATCCTTTGATCGAAAGTCAGTGATGTAAACTGTCGTCAAAGGCGAGAAACCTACCATTGAGGCATGCAGATCTCAAGGTACTGACGATTTCTAGATCATCTTTCTAGATAATGAGCTGATGTCGATAGAAAGCGATCCATCGTAGGCAAGCCCACAACATAAAATCATAGATCAAGTTGAAGAAATTTAGTTGCAAGGACTGACTCAGGGATGGTCAAGATGGATGACAGATATTTTGCAAATGAATGGCTTATTGGCAGTGACCTCTTGAACACATAACGACACGACAGATGGCTTGGTGACAATTGACCCAAAGTTAATACCCAGAAACCAGCTGAAGACTTTCAATGTGGTTTGATCATCTGTTAGGCAAAGGATTTCCCAACCCAGGTGAATAAAAGTGTTGTGTTCAAGAGTGGTTACAAAGTATGACAAACAGGCTCATTTTCTCTCTTTTCCCCCACCATTTCTGGCAAGTACCTCTTTATTTTTGACAAGCTTGAGGAGGATAACATTTGCTTGATTATAAGCTCATCCTTCGGATGAGTCCAACTTAGTTTAAATTCGAACCCTAAGAAGGAGTGGTTCGTTCCCATTTGTAATTGAACAGGTCCTTTACTGTGAAATTTTAACGAGTCCAGTATAGGAGAAACTCGGCGTTTTTCAATTTTAGAGAGTCTGAAAAACTTAAGAAGACTCCAGGGTTGACCTTTTTCGTAAATTTGTGTCTCCCAAGCTCGAAAAAGTATAAAATAATACTTGAGAGAATCGCTTGATCTTTTACGACCAAGGAGTACTTTTCGTCATTAGTGCCTTTGACCCGAAAAAGTAAAAAAACGATCAATGACACGTCGTTTTATGACCGATATCAAATTTGAAACGACAAAAATCCGGCAATCTTTTCATGTTTTTTACGGTCGGAAAAGAGTTGTAAGTGGACCGTCTTTTAATTCCGTTTTAACGAGTTTAAAAGAAACACTCAGCAATCTTTTCGTGTTTTAGGAGTCAGAAAAGAGCTTAAAGATGACTCTACATGTTTTTTTGTCGAAAATGATAGATTTCGCCTGAATAATCCTTTATTCTGCACAAAAACACAAACATTACTCATACCTATTTGAAATGGACAAAAATGTCGCAAAATACCTTTTCAAAGTGAAACATAAACAAATTTGCAATTTATTTACTCAAAAAACTTATAAAAAGGGCCTTTGTCAATTCATTTTTACCATTTGAGTTTGGGTGAGAAAATAGTGCTTTTGCTCAGAAAACTTCCCGTGAAGATTGCGGAAAATCCAACCGCCAGAATCGAACGCCGTCTTCTCCAGGTAATCCACATCATCCCACTCTTCATTTTTAACTGTTTAATTTTTTGTTTTATTCATTTATTTCATTTTTGGGAGGGTTTTTAGGCACAAAACCCGCGCGCGGGGGTTTGCAGGTTTACCATTGTGGGCCTGTGGACCTCGACTTTTTCTCCGTTGGGAAAAAGCTCGGGGTCCGCACCTTCTGTGTAGACAAAGTGCGGTCCCACGCACTGTGTCTAACCTGGAGGGTGCGGTCCCCGCCGCAAGGGTTTTTAACCCAAAAATTCTCAAAAATGGACCACACAAAATATTTTCTAGCATTTTAATTTGTCTTTATACTTGATGCAGAGAGTACATCATGCTAGATTGGCATGAACGAGAGCATGAGGACGTGGATGCTGCCGCATGGAATCATCAACCTTCACTTGATGCTTTGAGGGCGTGCGGATTGTACAAATACTGGGCCATTCCTGGCATGAGGGCTCAGATGGATTTCTTACAGTGGCTGGTTGACAGATGGAGCATACAGGACCAGTGCTTCTTCATTGGTGGCCACCAGCTCGAAATCGATCCGACGGATATATATTTCTTGAATGGTTTGCTTAAGAGAGGCAAAGAATTGACTCTGTTTGGGGCTAGGCCAGGTGGCCAGTCTGTCGATAACCTCAGGCTAGAGTACTGCAATAGCCAGACTAGAGACAAAGGGATAGACATAAAGACCATATCCCGTCCTGAGCTCATGGTGATTGCGTTCACTGTCACTAGACTTTGCGGAGCTGCCACATTACATATTGCCACCAGATCCCAGATGCGTATGGCAGTTGATTGCTTTCGAGGCACCATCTTTAACTGGTGCGATGCCGTGTTGGCCAATCTGAAAGGCCAACTGACCAGGGCCAAAAACGGACAACTAAAGACCTTTGGTTATGGGGCTTTGGTTGTGAGTTTTGGCCTGGAGAGGGTTCCTATGCTGATCCCACATCACCTTACTGTTGGAGTTGGGCTTCCTCGAGAGCCCAAACTGATGCGATGGGTCGCAGTCATGGCCCGTCACCCGGACGAGAGGACAGAGGTTGCTCGATTCAAACCTGAGTATTTACAATGGTTGGAAAACCAGGTCTTTTCCATTCAGGACTTCCCTTACGCTGGGATAGATTTTCGTGGTGACCCAAACATGGTTCTTCCACCAGGAGAGCAGTGGGATGAGTCAGGTAAAATCCTTTTCAACATTTTTCTATTTTAATTTTTTGTTATTTTTTCATCATCTCAAAACTGATAGTAAAAATTTTAAATGCAGATGTGGGTCCACAGTGACCAGCCGCTCTCCGGCCTTACGAGAGGAGGAAACCAGTTGCACCCGCGCCAGCCGCACAGGATGAATCAGCAGAGGTTTTGGCCGAGTTGGAGGGTCATCTCGAGCGCTTGACAGGAGATATTCCTGAGACCATTATAGACGACATTCCTCGTCGACTTCAACGCTATGTGATTGGGGTCCCGGGACCTTTTAGGAGGTTCCTTTGTAAGGTGGCCCGTGTAGTGGTTTCTTATAGAGATCATCACCAGTGATAGGATGATCGCCTATTGTGGGCACATGTGACATTTTTGTTTTTTGTACTTATCATTTTTGCCGATCATAAGGTGTTTTTCAACCTATGATCGAGGACGATGTATTTTTTGACACACTCCTATATATATCACTATTACCGGCTTATCTTGTAAATCATGTTATGGAATGGTTTTAAATTTACATGTATGATTATTGCAAATGTCTATTTAACATTCGAGAATCAATTGCATCTGCTAATGTATTTAAATACCTTGGAATATGCTGATATTCAATATAATCAAATTCACGTTCCAAGAGACACACTCTCAAAAATAATCTTAATAAAACTGGATTTCTAATGGCATACACTCTATTAAGCTGTAATACAACGAGTTCAGAATCTAACCTCACTATCAAACTCTGAATCCCAAATGAAATAGATTCAGATAATAACTCAATCACTGCACTATACTCGGCAATGTTGTTCGTTGTTTGACCGAGGCTTACCCCATGCATAGATACTAACTTGTCAGAGGGCGAATAGATAACCCAAGCTGCGGAAGAGATGTTCCGTGTATTACGACAAGCACCATCAGTGAAACCAATGTATGTTTGGAGAGGCACCGACATCTGCATTATCAAGAGTAAAACCAAGATAAGTAGGAATAATGACGAAAAACACTCTCTAAGCTAAGCACACTGTTTAAACTAAAACACACCAGCTAGAAAGAAAAACTATCCTAACTAAAAATCTCCATACCCATTCTTTTAAGAATAATACCTCTTCAAGTAAAGGCCATTTCTGGGTTTACCCAAAGAGTCCCCGTCAAAGTCTACCAATTCATAGGCCCCTTTGGCTAGCTTTCGCTTGACAACATAGGGACCATGCCACATAGGAACGAATTTTCCAGCGCCTAATTTATCATTAGCTTGATCGTAAACTAAGACTAGATCTCCTTCCAAAAAATTTCGAGGGGTCACATTTCGATCATACTGAGCTTTCATTCGTTTTGCGTGAGTCTCGATCGCCAACGCAACATCACGTCGATTCTCATCTAATTGAGCCAAGTATAACAAACGCTTTTCCTCTTCGGAAGTGGCTGGAAGTAACTCGATGGCCATTTGCAGTGACGGGATTTCGCATTCAATGGGTAACACAACTTCCAAACTGTAGACTAGTTGGAAAGGAGTGAACCCTGTTGATGTTTTTACTGAAGTTCGGTACGCCCAAAGCATTGAAAATAGCATGTTGTGCCAATTCGACTGATGAATCCCAATGATTCGTCAGATCATGATAACTAAAACTTTGTTGATGGATTCAACCAGACCATTTGCTTGTGGATAATAAGGGGTTGAACTATTGTGACGTAAACCAAGCTGGCCTGTAAGTTCGGTCATCATAACTTTTCGAAAATGACGCCCATGATCAGTGATTATCACTTATGGGACACCAAACCTAGCAATTATATGATTGAACATGAAAATTGCAGCTGTCTTTTCGTCTGCCTCAAATGTAGGCATCGCCTCGGCCCACTTAGTAAAATAATCTACCGCAAGGATGATATACACATGCCCCCCGGCCGAGTGAGGGCTACATGTAAATAAATTGATACCCCATTTGGCAAAAGGAACAACGGCAATTATAGGGTGGAGAGGAGCGGGTGGAGCGCGCATCTTACGATAAAAAATTTGGCAGTTGTGGCATTTTCGGACCGCCGTAATACAATCTTTAAATAAAGACGGCTAGAAGTAGCCAGCGCGCAATATCTTTTGGGTTGTGGCAAACCCAGACATATGACCGCCACACGCTCTAGAGTGACAGTCATTTAGAACCCTTTCATCTTCCTCGTGAGTTAAGCAACGTCGAAAAACAGAATCCGCCCCACGACGATAAAGAGTATCTCCAATAATCCTGAATTGTTGGGACTGGAATCGAATTTTTCGACATTCTGACCTTGAAATTTCTGGCCGAAAGGATTGGGTCTGGAGATAAATGATGATATACCCATACCATGGATCTAAAGTGCTGATTAGAAACAAGGATTCGTCCACAATGGGCTCCTTCGCCACAGTTTCCGTGTCAGCACGCGGGAAGTCACACATTAACTCTGCAAAAACTAAAGATTTCTTAGACTTAGATTTCTCAAATTCCAAGTCAAACTCCTACAGGATAACGATCCATTTAGAGTACTTGCCCCCTAGCAATTGTTTGGTCAAAATGTTGATCATAGGGTTGCAATCCGAAATTACCGTAGTTTTGCGTAGTAGAATGTAGTGACGAAAACGTTGGACAGCTTGAATAGCTGCCAATGCAAATTTCTCCACATGTGAGTATTTTAGCTCAGTTGGATTTAAAGTTCGACTAAGGTAATATATCACATGTTCCGTTCCGAATTCATCTTCCTGAACTAAGACCATTCCAATGGTGGAATGAGAGGCGGAGAGATATAAGAAGTAATCCTAGTTGTAATTGGGAGGATGCAACAACGGTGCATGGGTCAACGCGTGTTTGAGTGCTTCAAAAGATTTCTAAGCTATCTCATCCCAATAGAATGGAGTATTTTTCTTCAACAACCGGGTAAAACCCTTTGTAACCTTGACGTAGTTAGGAATGAATCGTCGTAAAAATTTTTCTTTCCCCTGCAAACTTTGGAGTTGGCGAAGACTCGAAGGAGGAGTCAATTTGATGATAGCTTCGACCTTCGAGGGATCAACGCGAATGCCAGCTTTCGAAACTACAAATCCCAGTAATCGACCTGTTTCTATATAGAAGACACATTTGTGTGGGTTCAACCGAATCCGATAATGCCTACACCTCATAAAAATTGCTCGTAAATGGACGAGGTGATCAGCTCGATGTAAGGAATGAGCAGGCAAGTCATCGAGATACGGCTGCACAATGTGTTTGATGTCATGAAACGCATAAGACATCGCCCTTTGAAAAGTTGCTCCGGCATTCTTAAGCCCAAAAGGTAATTTGCAATAAGCAAATGTCCCCCATGGACAAATGAAAGACGTTTTTGGTTGATCGGCAGGTAGAATATTGATTTGATTGTATCCGGAAAAACCATCCATGAAGGAAAATATTTCAATGCCGGCACAATCATCAATGATTTGATCGATATAGGGAGTTGGGTAATTGTCCTTTGGACAAGCTCGATTAATGTCCCTATAATCGATGCATATTCTTATTGTTCCCTGCTTTTTGTTAACCGGAACAATATTCGATACCCAATCTGTTAACGGGATCGGATAAATGAAACCTGCTTTCAATAATTTTTCAACTTCTGCTTTAATTGCAGCAGCTTTTCGTGGGTGAATATGACGCGGACGTTGCCAGACGGGTTTAGCGTCCGGGTAAGTCTTGATTTCATGAACAACAATCACGGGATCAATTCCTGGCATTCCCTCATAGGACCAGGCAAACACGTCGCGGAATTCTTGAAATAGGGCCTTATATAAATGAATTTCGTCATCTGTACATGAGGCACCTATATGAATGTTCTCAACAATTCTGGGCTTAACCGAAATGTCAATAGGAATAGTTCGAGAGATGTTTCCCAAATTTAACTTTGAATCCGGATGTTTCATTGGATTTTGAGGTTCCTTGACATATTCAATTGTAAAAATTGATGAGAAATCATTTTCAAAATGATCATTCTCAGGTAAAAACGAAGATCTGTGATGGAGATCTTCCCATGGTAAATCATCTACACATAGGATTTCACGAATTTGCTTGTCAGAGTGAACAAGTTCAGAAAATGTAGTTAAATCCGAAGTTGATGTGAAAAGTGATTCCTCACGGACCACATTCATTAAGTCATTTTCGGTTGAATATGGGTCGAAAAAAGACTGCACAACTTCATAGGCAATTTCATATGGACTCAAAGCCATGGTATTACCAAATGAGTCTATCTCAGATTCAGAAGGGACAATCCAAGGATCATCATAAATAATGGTGTCTGATGTAATCATATGAATGGTTGCAAATGAAGATGATGCGTTGATTGGAGGAAAAGGAAAATTTCCTAGTAAACTGGCATCTTTAACTAATCCTACTCCAACATCCTTATATGGGATAGTCATTTCACCAACATGCTGAATACTCTCCGAAGAGGCTGGGTCAGATGAAAAGTAAGCTAGCTGGTCTATTGTTATGATATTTCCATTGTGTGGAAATTTTGTTACTCGAAAGACCGATGAAACAACCGCTGTCACAGCGTAAGACCAACTTTGACCCAAGAGAAGGTTGTAATCTAGAGGGGCATCAACCACCTCCACATCTAGACTAACGGTTTTTCCTTCAACCCCTATAGGCAATCCTATAGAATGCTAAAAGGATGAAACCCACGGCCATCAAAGGCCTTTAGAATCGTCGGGGATTGATTTAGCGAAGGAGAACCAAGCGATTTCCAACACTTTATCGACATAATACACGTTGAGGCTCCCTCATCAATTACAGTCCGATGAATAGGCCTGTTTTTGAATATCACTGGAATCTGGAAAGCCATTTGATGAGGCAAACGTGGTGTACTATTTTCTAGATCGAAGATTATTAGGTTCAGGTCCTGAACATCAACAGCTCCTATAGCTGACAAAAGTAATTTACGTTGTGCTGGACATGATTGCAGCACTTCCAAAGCCGACATTGCTGAGGGTGAAACAACTAAATCCTCAACAATGTTATAATTATGGGCCGCTCTCGCATGTGGATTGAAAGCTGACTTTCGAAGTATACCCTTGGCGGGCAGTTTGATTACCAAGTCTGGATTAGGTTTCTCGATCTGTAGTGGATCAGAACTGAGAGCTGAGGTTGATGGATTAGAATGAGAAGATTCTGCTTCTTTACCATCAACAGGACTTTTACTACCATAATCTTGCGATCGAGTCGTAATCCTAACATGGGACATCATCAATATGGGTTCTTCATTGGCATTTGAGGATGAACCTATCATCTTACTGTCTTGAGCCGGAAAAGGATCCTTCAAAACAGCAGGAGTTTGGGAACCCTTGACAATCTTCGCAACCTTTGCACGATGAGGGCAGTCTCTTGTAAAATGTTCATCGTCACAAATGAGACAAGGATAACGAGGTTTGCGCTTTTCATCATTGGATTCCACCTTTTCAGGTTTCTCCTTTGAACTTTTGTCCGTTTTATTCTTCTTCTTTCCTTTCTTCTTCCCACCGGATTTTGATTTGGCTGTAGATGACTCTACAATGTGAATATCGGCGGAGATCTTTGCAGAAGAATCTCCTATTGGGGAATCAGGCAAGGTTATGATAGGGGAAGAATTCTTGGAAGACTTCTTCTTACTTTTAGTGTTAACCGTGCCAATCATACCATCAGCGGCATGAGATCCCGAAGGAGCTGCAGTGATTTGATTTTGCTTGGGAAGATCAGGGATTTTTTCGTGTAACGTACCTGACTGAGTATAAACCAAGTCAAGGTACTATGCTTGAGAAATTACTTGCTCCTCAGTAACAACTCCGGCTTTAGCAACATCTTCAGTGATCTTTGGCAACAAAGATTTTACAAACCACTCAGCCAAGATTTGATCCGGAATAAATACCTTCACTAAACGTCGTCGACGTCTCCACTCATGAATATGATCTGAAATGTAAGTGGCTGTCGATTGTTTTAGCGAAGTTAACAATTCCGTACCATTGTCATATCGGACTGGCAACTGAAAAAGAGTCAAAAACGAGGTAGCTAACTGACTAAAATTATAAAAAGTTCCTCGCGGTAACTCAATGTACCACTTGGCCGCGAGACCAATTAGAGTGCGCTAGAAAAGTCTAAGACGGATTGAATCATCTGTGATGGAGTTAGACGCACACCAGAGGTGGTAAGTCATCACATGGTTCGACGGGTGCTCTCCTGATTTACCTTCAAACTTGGGAATGTCACTGGGCAACTTATTCCGCATTGGTGGCCAAAACGGAAGATAATTAATGGGATCGTTTGTTAGGCGTGACAAATCAGGTAAGTCCAAAGTTGTGATAAACGGTAACTGCCAATTAGGATCCCTAAAACTCTGGGTCATGAGACCAGCCCCAGGAGGAGGATATCCAGGATAACTAGGAATAGGAATCGCGTTCGGGATATTGTATCCTCCTGGAAAACCAGGATTAACCGGACCGTACTGGGGTTGTTGAGGTTGTTGATAAGTGTACCCAGGATACGGTTGATACTGATAGACTAGTTGCTGCACAACAGGACTGAATTGGTACTGTCTCTGGTACGGTTGATAGGTGAATTGTGGTTGACTTGTGACAACTGTACTTAAACCAAGTTGTCCTACAGGCATCTGAACCGAAGTTTGAATCGTAGATCCAGACGGTGGTAAAGATGTTTGAGGAGTAGATACAGGAACAGTAGAAACCGGAGCTGTTGATACTCCAGAAGTAGGTGGGGTAGATTGAACAGATGTTGCGGCAATTCTAGCAGTCGTTTGGGGCGGAGTACGAGGCATACTAGGCCCAGGCTGAGAAACTGTCGAAGGTACAGAAGTTTGAATGTTAGACTGGACTGGTTGCTGGGGTGTACCAGAAACTAACGGTTGTCCAGTTTGAGATGACAACTGTACGCTTGGCTGCAATACCTGTTGAGTTTGCGATGGATCCCACACTATATTCATTCCAGGGTAGTGACCCATAACAGGTTGAGAATACTGAGGACCATAACTGAGTTGAGGGTAGGATTGATAATTGAAAGGTACATTTCCCGTTCCTTGAACATACGTTTGACCTTGGGGTGGTTGGAAACCTTGGTTCGAGTACTGACCTTGGGGTTGATACCCTTGAGGCACATACTGATACTGGGGTTGACCTTGAGGTATAAATTGATACTAGGGTTGACCTTGGGGTACATATTGAGTCTGGGGTTGACCTTGAGGAACGTACTGTCCTTGAGGTTGCCCCCCAGATGCAAATTTTGTACCTTGAGGTTGCCCCCCAGGCGTTAATTGAGGCTGCCCCCCAGGCGGTAACTAGCCACCTTGAGGTTGAGGATTGGGAATAGAACCTGACATCATAAGAATGTCTTCTACACTCAATGGCTTAGTACCATTGTTTCCAGTTAATAACCCTTGTTTAATGGGTTGAGGAGATGCTCTCGAAAAAGTACCAGAAAGTGAATGATACCTGGAGGGAACAGAAGGACCGCCATACAAAAAAGATTCGGGCGCTTGAGTAAACATGGATGACTATCCTGCCATATTGACGGGAGTATAAAAACCTCTAGGTGTTGGGTGATAAGGAGCACGAGGTGGTGAAAAACTTAACCCTGAGTTTTCTAGAAAATTAGTCAAAGAAAGATACCAAGAACTACTCCTAGGTGGACTGTAAAAAATTGATTCACGCTCCCTTAGTTCAATAACAAGTTGATTTTCAGGGATAGGGATGCCTACTTCTTCTTCCGGAGCAAGTTCTTCAATAGCAATAAGTCCAGAAGGAAGATCTTGGGTGATTACTCTTTCTACCCTAGGTGAACCAGGACCACTAGAAGTTGGAGAAACAAACCCCGATGTTGGAGTAGCAGCAAATTCACTTTCAGGCTCGGATATTTCAGGTTCTTCACCTATATCACTAGTAGATGAAAAGCTACCAGCAATTTCGGAAACGGACACTGACTGTGGATTATAATCTGCCACTGGCATTTGAAAATCAGGATGTACTATCAAAGAAGATTCTCCTTCCTCAGGTGACCCAACTCTACTGTCTCTAGGAGTTATGAGGAATTTCAAGCTTTCGAGCTAGCTCGGTACTTCCTCAGGAGGTTGGCCCCGAAGTCTACGAGACTTCCTCAGTAACTCAGCCACGTTTACAAACTCAGGAGACTGGCCCTGAAGTCTACGGGACTGTCTTGGTAATTCAGCCACAGTTAAAGACTTTTAACTACTTCACACGCAAACAAAGTAAAATATCAATGAAAAGCACCTAAAGTCTCTAAAGAACCAAACAAATTTGAATCACATGCCTAAAGAATCTAGGAGATCAAACACACACAAACAGTAACTTTCCGGACTGAAAACACTAGTTGGTGATGAAATCCAACGTCGCAGAGTTCAGTACAGAAATGGCGGTTGGAACAATTACCCTGACAACCTGCTTAATGAATAGACTGGCACAAGTTCCTCCACTTAACCATCTCGAGTGAAGTGAACCCCCCAAAAAATCCAAGTGAGTCTAGCCGACGTCTGCTCCAGGTACAGTGGGATCTTCCCACCACTGTCACCTTAGGAAGTGTCCTAAAGAATATGGCCACTAAGGTTACCAACTGAGACAAATATACCTGGGGGAACAGTCTATGATCCGATACGCACGCAAGGGCAGAGTAGCAAGCTCAATCCCCTTGAAGGCTCCTTGACATAATCCAAGGTTTACCAACAAGTGACCCCAGGCTCCTCGACAATGGTTAATCCGAGGTTTACCGTTTTTAATACGTGAATATCTGGCATCGTTCCCAATGAGGAATGATTGATTCCCACACTGGTTCGGACATGATCTCGTGCTTCTCCTTTAAGAGGAGCTTTTCCAGAGCATAAATGCAACAATTGGATTTCTTCCCTACCACAAGATACGACTACTTGTTTGTTTTTACTGTCTTGGAGAGTTAATTACTCTCCTACTCCAAGACACTAGCCTAAGCTAAGTTGGTGTATCAGAGCCCTAGAAATAAAAATGTTACTAGGAGAATTTTACTTTAAGCGTTAATTTTAGTGGTTTTTGTTTAAGTCCAAAGGTGCGGAGATGAAACTCGTGGTATGAAGACTCGACTCAAAATCACTAAAATTGCACCTAAGATGATCTAAACAATCTTTTTCTCTTCGATGATCTTCTAAACTAAGAAAGAGTTTGAGAATGCAAATACTTTGTAAACACAAATCTTTCTCAATTAAACAAATTAAAAGAAGAGCTTTTTCTTTTCCAAGCACTCAAAACGAGACAACTAGTTATTTCACAAAAATTTCCCTTTTCGTTTCAAAGCACTCAAACACTACAAAACAAACTTTTTTCAAAAGAGATTTTTATATTTTTTTTAATAAAACACTCAAAACTATGAAAATGACTAACTTTGAGATCTACAAACTATAAAAACCTATTTGAAGTCAAAGCCTACTAAAAGTCTTTTTTAAGGGTGTTTTACTTAGCTAGATGTAAGCTAAGGACCAATTTATGCAGAATCACAAATAAGTCAAGAACAAACAATTTTGTTTTCTTTTTGAAAATGAAAATCCAAACTCTCAAACACAAGCTTTTCGAAGTTTTGTAAAGAGAAAACTCAAAGCGGATTCCTCAAACAAGGGGAGATTTCATCAATGGTCAGACTCAAAAGAAGGCTGGTAGACACTAAGGTGATCTGAAGTCCCTACAGCTTCTAAGCTCATAGCCACTACACAACCACAATGAAAAACAAACCCAACAAGCAAAACTCCTAGGAATTTCACCTAAAACCCTAACACTAACGAAATCAATCCAAGGAAAGCTTCTGACAAGTTATATGTAGGTCTGGGTAGTGGATAACAATTTCTAAACACAAATTAAGCTGACTAAGAGAGGAAATCTTAGGGTTTTCAAAATTTTGACAGGGTTCGCAGGCCCACAGTTGGAACAGGTGCGGTCCCGCTCTGTGCTAAAAGCCAAGCTGCGGGTAGGTACGCACTGTGTCAAACGGCTAGGGTGCGGTCCTCTCCCAAAGCTATGAAAAATGAAAAATAACCCTGGATCTATAAACTCTACCCACTTTTACACACAACAAGCCAAAAACAAAAACAAAAATAGAGTTTCTCAGGTCAAAGTAAAAACAAGAAAACAATCAATTCCCCAGTGGAGTCGCCATTTTGTCACACAGAATAAGTCGATCTTACGGACAGGATAGACCTTCCTAGAATCTAAAGAAGACCTAATGACAAGCAAACCAACCAGACACTATTTTTCTCTAAATATGCTTTTATAAACAATGGAAAACAAGTGTTTTTAGGGCCTACCTTAGGCCCAACGCGAGCTTGTGGATGCCCTCGCTCCTTTGATCCAAATGAGCTCCTTTTCACGAATCTGCAAACACAAACAAGGCAAACAAATTAAATAGCACCTGAAAAGCAAATTGCATAAAACATATTTAACATGAAAGTCAAGGAGTCCATGAAACAAATAACATGAGATATTTGTTGAGAAAAATGAGTTTGATTGTATTAATTCAAAAGAAGAAGAACTTTACAGCCTTTGCCTTGATGCTGTACAAGCTCCTCCCAGGGTCCAGCAAGAAGTCTCCTCTACTTTGACAAGTTTCACTCACTCCCCAATGAAGCCAAAAAGATGTGTGATCTCTCCTCTTAAGCTCAACTAGGAAGTCTTGATTTCACCAGCATTTACCCTAAAAAATGTTCAGCTTCTAACCTCCCCTGCAACCAGCCCAATGCTTGTATTTATAGTGCAATGGAGGGAGGTTACTAGGTCCTCCTTCAAAGGGATAAAGCCCTCCTTCAAAGGGATAGCTCCTCTCATCAAGGGATTAGCTCCTTCTCTTTTGGGATGCATGAACCACCTCAGAGCGAACAATCCACGTCAAAATTCCTTCTAGAAACCTCTAGAATTAACCCAAAGTGAGTTTTTTAAGATAAAACTTGCACCTTTTGACTTTCACAGGGGTTCGCACCTATACCGTTAGGGACAGAGCGGGCAGGTCCACATTTTTTGTACACAAAAGGTGCGGGACCGCAGGTGACCATGAGAGAAAGTGCGGAACCAGAGTTACATTGATTTTTAATGTCTTTCTCTCATTTCCAAAGCTTGATTTGAATAGCTGAGGTCTAAGACTTGCTTAGGAGGATAGTACAAGTGATGATAGACCCATACTGACTGCAAATAATCATGGTGACGATATTTTTGTGTAACAAAATCCATGGAAAGTGGGTCAGCTTCTTTTTAGGGTTTCCATTTTGGTAGTGGTCATATACCACATTCCAACCCATCTTTAGGATCAGTACCTTTTCCCTCTACAGGTCAAAGTTATAATCCTTTTCAAGGCTGGACAAACCCTGCGGTTAGTGGACTTGGAGCTGGGAATCAATCTTACTGTGGTTAGTGGACTTGGAGCCGGGAATCAATATTACTTTGTGTTGGCTTGATGGGGCTTGACCCAGGTTCGGAGTTAATTAGCCAAACAAATCCCTGTACTACTGGCCCTTTTGACAACAGCCCACAGAGCACAGACTGAGGTCTCACCCGAAGCAGTATGGGGGATGCTGGAACCAAGTTTCCACACCCTTGAGATGTCTGAGGGGTCAACTTAGTCCAATTAGGAATGACTTCACGCAAGTCAGTTCGCGCACTCTCCTATCCTACGAGGCCTTCACGCTCTATTATAATTGCCTTCGCACAGCCCTAATCAGGGGTTGAGGTGATTTCGTGCTGCTAAGGCAACGACTTGTGTTATTTCCCTAAGTTACATTGCGAATCTTACTTATCTTCTTATAACTGTTAGTTAACTTCATGTAACAGATACTTATCTTATATTCGCTTATTCAACACATTCATATAAGTTTGCGCAACAAATAAATAGTAAACTTGCAATTCATACCCAATATACTTCAATGCATAAAACAGGAAAAAGACACACATAATGATAAGAAACTTCTCTTTATTATTTTCTCCAACGGTTACAGACTCGACTCACCCTGCACACTCAGTTGCAGGGGTCTGCGCACTCAGCTGTGGACTACTAGGCCTCTACACACTCAGCTGCAGAGCCTTCTCCTACTCTACAACCCAAAGACTCGACTTTACACTTCAACTTAGACTCAATGCTTCATCTTCTCTTAGATTGTTCGATGTCTCTTTACACTTAGAGCCTCGCTCTATTTATACAATCCCATGGTCCGCAGACCATGGGTAGAACTCTCAAGCTGACATTACATTAAAAAAGTAATGGTGGACAACCCTATGACTCAATTACAACTTCGCGCTCTGTGCCCACAAATCGTGGAGTATTTACATCAGACTTAGTCAAAACTTGGGCTTTAAGCCACAAAACTATTATTGTAGCTCACACGCCTCTGTTTCCAAGCGCTATATGTTCAGGTCCTCTTATAGAGTGGTGAGGACCTCGAACGATTATTCCAACACTTTTGTGTAGTCCTTCACTACACTTTTGATCTCTTCTATTCCTGCCGTGATGGCGCTGGCATGCTATTTCCTTACCTCTGGAGGAGTTGAAGGCTGCATCTTCAACCGCAACTCTGATATCTGAAGGTTCAGCTCTAGCTGAGCCTTGGCCATCTCTTCTCGTGCCTCGCGCACTCCTGCTGCTAACCTCTGGATGCATGCCTTTGCTGGTGCCTCTGTTGGAATGGCCAACTCAGGGAGCATCTGGTAGGCCTCCTCAACCACTTGCACCATCTGTCAGTTTTGCGCAACTACCTCGTAATGCTATAGGCTCAGTTGCTCTATGTTGATCTTTGCTCGCTCAACACCTGTAGCGCACAACCCTCCCTAGCTCACAGTTCTGCAGTAACTCTGTCTTGCTGAATATAGAGTGTCTCCCAAGGGAGCACAACCATGTTGATTCCTACTCCTTTCAACACACTGACCATAAGCCCGTTAGCCTTGTTCTCTGTAACCAGTGACCCCTCTGGCAGGGCTATTGTGTTGGTCGTGTGGGCACGCAACATTTCCTTAGTTGCGACCGTTCCTACCGCGAGGCTAGTCGAGAGAGTACCAGCCTTAGGAGTGCATACCTGCAACTCCTAAATCTGTTCCCAAAGGGCCCCCAAGACAATCTAATTCTCCTTCGCCAACTGCTGGAGGGCCTTCGCGGTGACATTGTTAGTGTCAGTATCTTCACACTTCCATCAGTGATCAAATTGTTCTTTTGCACCCATATTAGGTGTCTCATCTGATTAGCTGCATCCCATTAGGTCATGGATCAACTAATGGTAGTGGTTTCTTGTCAATTTCCCTCATGACATTCACCTGCTAACCTGTTTTCACATTTTTTAGGTCATTTACTATCATTCTATTTCATTTTATTACAAAAATTAGTTTTAGGGTTTTCAGTCTCACTAGGTTTAGGCTTTGCCATCATGGTCATCCAAAAAATTGAATAAAAGGTCAGCAGGCACATGAAGAGAATTAATAAAATTCATAAAATCATAAATTTTACTACTGATATGCTTAATAAATTTGTTTTACCTCAAAACAGAGTTTTGAGGTAAAAACAGGGTTTTTTTCAATTATTGTAAAAATTCATGTAATTTCAATGTTTATATATGTAATAAGTTCAACAGTTGCTCTTGGTCACCTTGTCAACTCCAGCCACTGCAAAAACACAAGCATCAAATGCATTAGTCCATCAAAGGGTCAAGAAAAAGTGAAACTTCATAAGAAAAACAAAGTTTTTGAGAAAAAGTGACTAAGACTTTATAAAAGTGGGTATGCAATGAGGAAAAATTAAAGTGCATCCATTTATAAAGTGAATTCATGCTAGCCATCTATTTTATTGTGCAAAACATCTTTGAAGAGCCAAAATCGCGATTTGAAGGGAAATCAACCAAAGGAGGAAGAAAACCCTGTTTTTGCAGCAAACTTGCTTGGCGCTACGCATCAGACCGATGCTGCGCATCAGCCAGTGTTAAAATACAAAGGTGCTACGCATCAGGAAGGCGTTGCGCATCAGGAAGGCGCTGCGCATTGGGCCCAGTGCGCTACGCATTGGCCAGGAAGGTTCCAAAACCACTCCAATTCACCCTCAACTCTCCCAAACGATGCATTTCACTCCTAGAAGTAAGTTTTCATTGATCTTGAGCTAAATTTGGTCTTCTCCATGTTTTCTTCATGAGTTTTGCATCTTGAAAATCAAACCCTAGCTTGTCTTCATAAATTTCCATTTCATTGCAAAACTTTCACTCCATAACAAAACCAACATCTTTTTCCCATTTTCCACACTTCATTGCCCTAAATCTACTCATTAATTCCATTTTCCCTTTCCCTATTCCCCTAAGAAACTAATTCCCTTCATCAAACCCTAAGTCCCTCATAAGTCAAAACCCTAATTTCCTAAATCTCTCCCTTCATTCCCCTACTCCACTTCACATTTGCAAAAAATCTTCATACTCATCTTCTTTGTCTCCACCCATTATCATTTTCCACCACACCATCATCACATCACATCCCTAAGACAAGCACCATGGCAAGAAGCAGTGAATCAAGTTTTGAAGAAGAAACACTTAGTGATAGCTCAAGGGAAAGAGATGTACAACCCAGGAGACCTCACAAGGGTGGAAAAATTATTAGGGAGGAACCTATTATCTTGACTGAACTCCTTGCTTGCCCTCTTGCCACCACATGTTTCAGATATTAGTCGTGTTTTGAGTTTTGTGAGATGGTTGAGAGGGTTAAATACCATCCTGAGTTAGCAAGGCAGTTTGTCATAAACATGGATAATAATGTGGTGCACCTTGCTGGGATCAATTTCACTCTTTCACCAGCTATTATTGTAGAAGCTACAAGAATGATAGATGTAGGGAAAAAGTGGAACAAAAGGCAGAATATCAGTAAACAGCATTATGAACCTTATATCAAAGTCAAATACCATGGTAAACTTAGCAGGGTGTTTCCTTTCAAATTCTTGGAGGACTGGTACATTCCACTCATGAAGCTTATCATCAAATACTTTACATGTGAGGGTAGGTTCTCCAAACTTTATGCCTACCACATCAGATTGCTTATGCACTTCACCAAGGTTAGAATGATGAGCATTCCATATTTCATATGTAAAAACATAGAGAGGATGATAGTGATTGCAAAAAGAAAACCTTTTCCACAACAGCTCAATAGTATTTATCATTTTTCTATCATTAAAATTGTGGTTTTGCATCATCTCACTCAGTTGGGAGTGTCATGGGAAACCTTCATTGCCCATGAATACTTCAAGGGGCCTCAAATATTTTTAGATCCTCAAGAGGAAGGTGAACCTTCTAGGCAACAAAGTGGCCCTGAAAGTAAAACAGAAGAGGCTCATGTTCCTGTGTTTATTACTTATGAAAGAGGCATTAGGATGCTTTTTGCAGCTGCCAAATGAGTACTATCTCCACCAGGGGTGGAAGGGGTCTCATTTTCTTCACTGGACCACAGGAAAATGCTATCTTCACCCGGGGTGAAAGGGGCTTTGCCTTCTTCTCCAGCTAAACAGGTATAGGGCAGAGAATAAGGAAAGAAAAAGATGCATGAGTAGGACCCTACTGAAGGGAAAGACAGGGATTTTATTATGATTGAGGAGGATGTCACTGATTTGGGCTCTCAAAGCTCAGGACTCAAGGATATGATTATCAAGGAGAAGGAGGCTGAAACACAAGCCTTATCACTTAAACTTGAGAGGGCCAAATGGATCATCAACTTTCTTGAGCAGGAGAACAATCAACTTAAAGATAAGCAAGCTATTATGGAGCTGCAAACAATTAGAGAGAACAGACAAGTGGAAAAGAAAAGAAAAATCAAGATGACATCCCTTGAGCAAGAAATTGAGGCTGACCGAGAATCATGGTTGGAGAGGGTGAACATTCACCGTGAGAAGATGCTTGAGAATGCCAACAAAGAGAAGAAAATGATGCACCATATGGCTTATCATTACTTAGCTCGGAATAAAATTTGCAAGACAAGGATAAATAGCCTAAAAGCTAAGTTAAAGAGAGCCTTGAGAGCCAAAAAGGAGCAAGATAAACTTAAAATTTTGGCTGAAGCTTCATTAGCTCAGTAAAGCAGTTAGTAAGCTTGACTCTTTCCAAATTTGAAGAAATTTTGGGAAAATTTTGTCATTTCATAATTTTGTAATTCAAAACACAGGAAATTTCAGCTGATGCACAACACCACTGGCACTGCACATTGATTTGGCTCAATATTTTACAAAATGGCTTGCATTTTTGGATTCCTCATGGAAAAACGATGAAACCTAGAAAGTTTCATAAGATTTGGAGGAGATATGGGTCACCTAAAGGGCAAAAAACACCTAAAAAATGCCCTCTCTGCCACTTTTTGGACCCACAGGAACCAGTCTTGGGAGAAATGATTTTTGAAGGGTCAAATCAACTCCAAATCAGAAAATTCAAAGTGTTCTAGAAACTAGATAGGTAGATATTTCCAAAAATCTATCTTGGAACTGATTTGGTGAAGTGGAAGGCCTCCAAAATCAGCCTTGAAGTGGCACTGTGCATCAGGCTCAGGGCGCTGCGCATCAGGTAAATTTTTGCCAATTTTGCCTAAAAACTCAGAATTTCACCTAGTTTGATTGTCAGTTGACTTTTTATTTTCTCTTTGGTAAATTAATGATGTAATATGATGTAAATATGATGAAAAATGACTTGAGGGGGTAGATACATCAGTTATAGGTGGTTTGGGCTTGAATGAATCAATTTCCATAATTTTAGAGGCAAGTTGTTCCACTGCCTATTTTCTAGTTCTTAGTTTAGATGTTGTTGAAATAGCTCCTTGACTCATGGATTCGACCCCTGATGGCTAGCATAGGTGGTTTGACGCCTATATTATGTACTTCCTTAGTCATTTGTCAAGGTTGGACTCTTGTGGATGCATTGAGCTTTATTGTAAATCATTTCTGCAGTTTGGCAAGGAAATGAACTAGGGTTTTGCAGCATTTTGTGTAATTCTTGTGGTAATGTGTCTTGGCATTGTTTCTTCCTTTGTTGTTTAGTTTCTCTTATGTGTATATGTTCCAGCATCTACTTCTTTCTTCATAACTAAATGAATCAAGATAAATAAGTGGAATCCATTGATATTCAGTGCTTTGCTTTAATGATACATTTAGTTTTTAATGTTTTCTGCTATTTGAAGAGAGCTCATGAACCTTGCATGCCCTCTCCAACTCCTCACTGGTCTTAGACTTACCATCACATCCAATTCAAAGTGCCAAAACACTTTCCTACTTCACACCATATAAATTCCTGCAAATATGAGTTGATCTCCTGGACCCAAAGCTGCCTTTTTCATTTGATCCAGCAACCAACCATCAAAATCAAACAAAATATTTTGACCTAATATACCTAACCTAAAATCAACATTTATTTTCAGTCATCTCAAGCCCTAGTTGCCATATTCCAATTGAGATTGACAAGGAGAGAGCCCTCTCCCGACTTGGTAGGGCTAGCTACCAGGTTAAGCGTGGTTTGATGTTACCATAGACCTGCCTTCCTTCTGCCTGACGTAGATTTAGGCGCTAGAAGACGTCACAAACCCTCTCCCCTATATCGTGTAGATCTCCCTCATTGAGGGTGATCAGGTCAAAAGAAGTCTTAGACACTTTCGACTTCTTTCGCGGCCCCACCTACTCTCTCGGGCATTGGCGCTTTTACTGTGTCAATGTTGTTTGTAGGTCTGCACCACCCTCCTCTATCTCTGTCTCCATTTCTTGTTCATGCTTAAGCGAAGGTGACTTCTGGCCCTCACGCTTCTTCTCTGATACCTTTTGTGCTTCTGTTGCAGCCTTCGCAGTGTCCCGCGCCTCCTGCACATGTGCTTTTGTTGCCTCTTTTCTTCTCTTCTTTGGCAACTGCGCTACCCATAGTTTTTCCTCCTTCCTTTTCTGTGTAATAGACTTGCCTGCTTCCACCGCGGAGATGGATGGAGCACGCCACTTCAGTGGCCATGCCTCAAGTACATCAAATATAACATCATCCATGGCCAATTATGGTAGTTCATTCCATGTCTTCATGGGGTCCTCGCATGCCCTCATGTAGACATGATGGAAGTGCCTTAAACTCCATGAAGCTTTATAAGCTATTATAGATAGTGGGCAATAACTAGGGCTTGCGGTTAATCCCCATTCTGATGTTCATCTCCATCAAAACCCATAATATTTTACTGTCTTGGATCTTGTGCACGTCTCTAGTTGCCCACAGCGAAGTGAACTTCGCGGCCTCTGGGAGATCCCTCGCAGTTGGGGGGAACTAGCTATCCTGAAGCAATTCCCTAGCCATCAACACTATGGACAGCAAAATCCATGCATAGTGGAAGGTTTTCCCCTGTTCCTGTGCCTCACGGCAATTCTCCAGGAACTCCTAGCACAAGTATTCAGACTAGTTAAATTGGACCCCCTTTGTGCACTGCTTGGCAAGTGAAACCACCAGTGTCGGCACCTCATCCATGCGGCACTTCTGCTTGACCTTACCCACCAGCATATAAGTCACAATTTTGACTGCCTTGTTGTTGACATTGGAGATCATGTAGCCCCTCTTTTTCTTCTCCATCTTATATTTCTTTTTCATGGCCTCCACAATGGCCAAATCACTGCTTTTACCCTCCGAAATGTCTCCTAGGTCTTCCCCTTTACAAGGGAGTCGGGTAATTCTATGGATCAGGTGGTCCGTGATGGGGATGGGCTCCTCTAGCCACAAACACCCATCATGCACCAGGTAGAGCAGCTGCTTGATCGCAAAGATAGTCACTAGGGCACGATGGTAATGCGACACCCAAAGAAGGTTCTACAACCTTGCCTTTTTGACGTTGCACAACCACTTGCGCAGCTCCAACTCTGCGACTCCCATCGCGGTGTTTTTTTTCTTCTTCATGAGTTGTGCGGTCACCAAGTGAGGGAATTTCTCGTGGTCGGTGAGATCCAAATCTTTGAACTTCCAACTTGGCACTCATCCCAGGTGCGCTCCTTCGAAAATGATATTTCTAGGTAGCAACGGAGTCTGTAGAGAGCTTTTACTCTCATCGATATCCTTGGGCACCTTCGCCTTCCCCTTCCGTGGAGGAACATATGCGGGCAGCCTAGTTAGAGGGTTTCTTTCTCCATTTCTTCGTCCTCATCCTCTTCTATTAGGATGTCCTCAAGTTCTTCCTCCTCATCAATTTCCAAATTAACTTCTTTCCCCTTTTCTTCCATGGTCAATTTAGTTCGCAGTGGGTTTCGAGGGGACACACGCACCAGAATCATGGGCTACTTATCTTTCTTGAGTCTTGGCATGCACGGTGATTTAGGGATTTCTGCAACTATCCCAACACTCTCAGGGGCATCTTCTACTGTCATGGCCTGTGAGGCCTCTTCGGCAGTCATTTCTCTGATTTCCTTGGCTTCCTCAGACGCTGCCATTTTGTCTGTCCAAAAATCTCTCAACTACTCAATCGGGTGCTCAAACAATGCACTCAACAGGTTAAACAGGTCTCGGTTCTGAATACTCTAGGCACACGACAGCTCGATGCTGAAATGACCAAGTGTTGTTTGCTGGGTAGCCCTTTGTATTTTATAGCGCCTTTTGAATTCAAGTTTGACCATTCCCCCCAAATCCGGTCCATTAATGCTCCCTTGGCGACAAATTTTCCCAAATCTTGCTCATAAAGCTCACCTTAAATGCTTGTTGCCTGCTCCATTTGGTCTCAAACCAAGCATCACATCGTGAATAGTGACTATAACGGTCACTTTCCAGCCAACCCACGCAGAAACGTAGCTACCATGTCGCGGACCCTGTGACACTTCACTCCTGCGCATAGCCCTGACATCGCGTAGCTCTCAGGCAGAGTAGTTTATAGTCTCGTGCCTCCTTTCAACTACTTGGAGTGCTAAGACTGTGCTTCCCATGGCTAGTTAGGTGGTCGCGCCACCTGTATATGGTTTCGACTGACTAACGCTTACATTTTCTGGAAAAAGTTCGCCTTTTAACTTTAATACCTGCATCGCGCCACTATCTGTGATCCCATTAGTAAAAAAGGTCTAGTCCAAGGCATCAAAATGATAAACTCTCGGTGGTAGTATTCAAATTTATCATCGTAATGGCACTCATCCTGTTGTATCACCACAACCTTTTTATCAAGAAAATACCTTTTTATTCCTTCCTCAAGCTTTTTGACTTCTTCTTCCACCATAGCGCTTTCCTCCCTCAAGCAAACGTTTTCCTTCATAAGTTGTTGGAGCCTAATATCACCCTGCTGAATCTCTTCACCAGGTCCCAAGCATTCCTCTTTTTTCAACTGCACTCTCCCTTCCTTCAAGGCTCCGTGATCCATCATATTTTCGGGCATTGCTATGCATGGACTAGGCATGATATATTTCATCGGTATTTCAGTTTTTGCTTCATAAACCAGCCTAGAAGGTGTCTGTTCCATCAGTTTCAGTGCTTCACACACTTTATTATAGGCTTCCACGTGGATAACCTTCTGTGCACTCATTCTTTCCACATTATGTTGTTCAATTTAAGGATTCGTTCATGCATTTGCACCCCCAACACATGCTTATTGATCGTATTTCCCATCGTGAAGTTCATGTGCATTTGCACGGGTTATTTATCATATGCTTGTACCCACCTGGACAGATGCACACGTGGACTATACCAACCATTGTATCTACTCTCCGACCACCCTATAGGTTTCCAAAACCATGTGCGCATCATCCTCCTACAAGCGCACCAGTCATCAAAGTTTCCTTTGTGTGTACCCCACCACCTCACAGGCATAGTGCGCAGTACCCAATTCAAGGCTTCAAAATGTTGTTCTTTTGGCACCTCCCTCTCAAATTGGTCCAGGAAAGCATCTACCTCACCTAATCTATCATAAGTAGGTAAATCCCTCATTTCCTTTGATACGCAACACAACGATCTTATCATCATGTTACAGTTCAGTGTGGTTACCTTATGTAACTGGTTCTACCATTGCTCTATCTCCTCATCTGAATCTAAAGTACAGGAGCTTTCGTGCTCCCATGAAATTTGTCCATCCACGGTAGGATTTACCCAGTCTTGCTACCGCACAGTTATCTTGTAGATGTAGTCCAAATCGTCATCACTTTCATAGTCACGCACTGGCTCTATGTAGCGCGATCCCTCAGCAGGGTCCAAGGGTATAACTACGTGCAGAGACTTCTTCTCAAAAATCATCTTGCACTTATTTAGATTAATCACCTCGTTCATGTCAGTGGCCCAATCAATTCCTAAGAGTGTGGGATAGGGATTGCTTTCATCAACAATCTCTATCACCTCAAAGTCAGCACGCACGCTCTCTCCCTCAATATCCACTGTGATTCCCTGCAATCACCCTAGGGGTATTATCTTTTGTTGGTTGGCCATGTGCAGCTGAATAGGAGACCACTGTAGTGTACACCTCCCCATGCGCTCCCATGTCTGCTTTGGCAAAATGTTCACATCCGACCCTAAATCCAGAATTACTTGGTCCATCTCATATTCTCCAATCCACATGGTTAACCTCATTTCTCTTACTATTCTTGTCTTATGCTTTCTAATCTTCTGGACTACTCGTGGTTCTCCTGGTGCGGTCCCAACGCCTTTGTTAATGAGTTCCTGTAATCCCTTTACAACCTTACTGTCGTGCAGTAACTTCATACATGTTTCCAGGAACATCGTGAGCATCAATGGGTCCATTTCTGGCTCTGGTTTGTCTTTGCTTCCTGAAGTGGAGGCATCAGTGAAGCTCTTCTTAGCTTCCATAAAAGTTTCCCGAGTGCGCTCCAAATCAAACTCTGCTTCCTTCGCCGGAGCTTTGCGAACCCAAGTACTTTCTTCGGGTTGTTTTCCTTTATCATCTCTTGTCATAATTCCACTTCGGAGCACAATATTCACATTTGGCTCTTCCTCGCATGGCTCAGACCTCATCATTTGCAGGTTCTGAGTCGGGGGAGGTGGTAGCGCTCCCTTGTCGCGTATCCTAGCTATCAGCATAGGACAATCTTCCGTCTCATGATCAAACAAGGTACAGTACAAGCATGATGGATGCGTTGGATTCATACAATCATGAACATAATGTCCTGGCCCTTTGCAATTATAGCATATTAGCTGTCCGCAGCCTCTTCTAGGTCATCCTCCACCTCAGCCTCGTCTGCACTCCTATAATCCAGTTCCTGCCATCCCTGCACCCTAGTCTAGGGTCTGCGTTTCAACCTAAACCCTGTAGGTGGGGGTTCTATCCATCATCAGCTCATAACTTCTACATGTGCACTCATCGTGTCCCACCGATCTATAGAAATTACAGAATAACTGTTGTGAATTCTACGTGTACTTCTGCAACAAATGGTAGTTGTCCGTAGCATACTTTCCTCCTATTTGACAAATTGCAAACCAAAGAGTAGGCACCGTGCTCAGTCCTACTTGCACTTCCGATCTTAACGGCATCGGTCCTCCTCTTGCGAGGTAGTTTGAAAACATCGGGCAGTGGTCTTTGTCATGGCCCCGGCCCTTGCATTTCGCACACCACACTTCTTCACACACTTTTGGTCGAGTTGTCCTATCCTGTGTCGGACTCTGCATCTCAAGGCATAAGTTTTTCAACTGCGCATGGATTTGCTGAACTCCCAAGTTAGGATCCTATATTGGGGTCTCATGTAGCCTCATCGCTATTTCTAAAGCTTTTGCCTGAGTTTTTAACCTTTGTTGTGATAGCGCGTTCCTCAAATGTAGCATTAGTGATGCTACAAACCATTCACAGTGTTGTCCATCCGTCAAAGTCATATTAGCTTCGCGAATTGTACACTTCAGCCTCTGATCTAGCTCCCATAGAGTCTCACCTAGTAGCATCGTGATCTCCTTGAACCCAATGATCGATTGCGCCTCTGACTTTGGTCTATTGAATTCTTTAGTTAGCGCAGCTTGGATAACCATGATTCCTGTAGTTGGATTATCACTTGAGTGCTTAATGTACCAGGTCAATGCGCAATCCTGCAGAGTGCTAACCAACGTCGCTTTCTTGATATTATCATCTGTAACTCCTTGCGCTTCCCATACGGCCTTTACAATGAACCAAAACTGGTCCAGATCTTAATTTCCTAATCCTTTGAACATAGGCAACTTTATTGTGCTAGCCATGTTAAAACGTGATGGTGGCAGAGGTGGTACAGCCGAAGATGGATGTGATGGTGGTGAAACTAGTAGTGGTGTGGGTGGAGGTGGTATGCGCGGAATCCTCTGCCTTATCAAATGGATCAAACTTCACGGAGAGACCCTTGCGAGCTCTTCCTCATCCCCTTGCGGAGGTGAAATCAAGGGGTGAGCCTCTAGTCCCACACTTCCTTCGTTTTTGTAAATTTTCCCACTTTGCATAGCCCCAAACATCAATGTAATTGCATAATCTGCTTTTCACACAGTAGCATTTTAATCCAAGTTTTTAGAGACTTTACGTACTTACCTCGTGGTCCTTTGAGAAAGCGTCACTCTGCCTCACTATAGTTGACTGTAGTATCTATCGCGAACTTGGTAATGAATCCTCCTATGATCTGATCGAGCTAATGATCAACAACGCACGCGATCTTATCCTCCGATAGTTTCAATCTATGCACCATCTCTAGGGTCCACACAATAGGATTGTCAAGTTTCCACCTTCCTTGGCTATCTGCTAGCTTTGCGATCCACTCGTACAACTCAGTAGGGAAATATGCGAAGAAGATTTCATGGATCTCTATGTACAAGTAGCAGTCTAACCACTCTTCTTTTGTCAGTCATGGATTCCTATTCTCCTGTGCCACAAACTCGTGAATTCTCCTATCCAACCAACCTTTAATTTCCTTCTTAGTTGGATTCCAATGATATGACATCAGACATCTCTATGCAGATTCTGTCCCAACAACAGAACCATTTATTGTCTTGATGGGGCTTAACCCTAGTTCAGAGTTAATTAGCCAAAAAAATCCCTGTACTACTGGCCCTTTTGGCAACAACCCGCAGAGCACGAACTGAGGTCTCACCCAAAGCAGTATGGGGGGATGCTAGAACCAAGTTTCCGCACCCTTGAGATGTCTGAGTGGTTGACTTAGTCCAACTAGGAATGACTTCGTGCTGGTCACTTCGTGCACTCTCCTGTCCTGTGAGGCCTTCATGCTCTGTTATAATCGCCTTCGCCCCTAATCAGGGGCTGAGGAGATTTCGCGTTGCTAAGGCAACGATCTGCGTGCTTTCCCTAAGTTACACTATGGATCTTATCTTCTTATAATTATTAGTTAGCTTCGCGTAAACAGATACTTATCTTATATTCCTTATTCAACACATTCATATAAGTTCACACAACAAATAAACAGTAAACTTGCAATTCATACCCAATATACTTCAATGCATAAAACAGGAAAAAAACACACAGAATGATAAGGAACTTCTCTTTGTTATTTTCTCCAATGGTTACAGACTCGACTCACCCTACACACTCAGCTGCAGGGGTTTGCGCACTCAATTGCAGACTACTAGGCCTCTGCGAACTCAGTTGCAGAGCCTTCTCCTACTCTACAACCCAAAGACCTAACTTTACACTTCAACTTAGATGCAATGCTTCATCTTCTCTTAGATTGTTCGATGTCACTTAACACTTAGAGCCTCTCTCTATTTATACAATCCCATGGTCTACAGACCATGGGTAGAACTCTCAAGCTGACATTTCATTACAAAATTAAGGGCGGACAACCTTATGACTCAATTACAACTTTGTGCTTCGTGCCCACAAATCGCAGATTCTTTACATTGAACTTAGTCAAAACTTAGGCTTTAAGCCCCAAAACTTGCCTTGGGGGATCCTACGCCCAACACTTCGGCCAACAACGAAATATGCCGTATTCTTCTATCAGTTCATTCCAGAACTTTTCTCCCTATTCTCATGCATTCAAGCCTTACCAAGGGATCTCTACACCTTTTAACACCTCTTTAGGGGGAAATTTCACTAGATACAGAAATTTTTTGGCAGGAGTTGGTGAAACTCTGCTTTTTTCTACGAATTACTTTAGCTCTGGTGCATTAACAAATCCAGGGTATTCTCTTCCAAACATTGGGAATTCTGCCCAGACCGAGTGGAATCCTCAGGGTCCTCCACGACTACTTCTGGCGACGTTAAACTTGCAAGACCTTTCTAAATTGACTAATGATCTGATTAGATATAACCTGACCTGGCCTCCAGTCCCAACCAAACTTCCCTTAGTTATACCTAAATTTGAAGGGAAGACTGGTGAAGATCTAGGTGACCATGTAACCACTTTCCACTTATGGTGTTCATCAAACTCCATGATAGATGATTCAATCAAGTTGAGATTATTCCAGCGTACCCTAACTAGAAATGAAACTAAGTGGTACATTGAACTACCAGGGGGCATCTTCACTTCTTTCAATGATTTGGCTACAATATTTTTGAACCATTTTCAGTTGCCTATCCACTATGATGTCGGAACTATGCTATTAGCTAATTTTCACCAGGACTAGGCAACCCACATTTTGGATCACATCCAGAAATGGAGGAGAAGGAAGAGGCTCATTAAATCCAATATTCCACAATAATTCCTTCTTGAATGATTTCTTAAATATTTACAACTAGAGATCTCTAAGGATGTATCCCTCTCTGATGTGTTCACTGAAGAATAATCTATTTTTAGAGCCCAACAGTTAGAATTTATATATTCTCAATCTAGGGTTCTTAAAAAAAAACTGCCTGATGCTCCTAGGTCCAAGGTTGATATAGCAAAGCCTAAGCTAGGTCCCCATGCCAATGGGCTAGTCAGATCGATCGATGCTAAATGGCTAACCATCTAAATCAATTGCAACAATTATCTTTACAAACTGCTTCTTCTATGCAGGCATCCCCATCAATGCCTATGCCTTCTCAACCTATGTCTATAAATGTCATCCAAACTTCTAACCCAAAAGGAAACCAATAATTCGATGGGAAGAAGAAAGGGTGAGGTAGGAAAAAGAACCAAGATGGGAAGGGTAATGCAAACAAACATGACAATGATGCTGGAGGGGGTAGAAAAGAGTCTAAGAAAAAAGTAAATTTTCCATGTAAGTTATGCAATGGAGATCATTTGACTCATGTTTTCCCTAAGATCCAAGATGCTCAGTGCTTATTTGTTCAACAGGGGTCTTCTAGCTCCCAGGTTGTCTTAACTAACCATTTTCCCCAAGGGCAACAGTTACATGCTCGCATGAACTCTAGTACTCGTAGCCCTGTAGGGGGAAACCAAGAAGGGGATAATACATTAAATGTTTACATGATGAGTTCACATATTGACGTTGCTACACGATCACATTATTATGGTGAATCAGAATCATCTAAGGCTAAGTCTACTCCCGATGCTTTAGAGCCACTCCATATCGAGAGGCCCTTTGTTGAGTCTATACCTCAGATGCCGAAAGGCTCTGCAAAACGCTTGACCAGTAACCCTAATGCTAAGACAACCTAGAACTACTCGATTGTAGAAGATCTGGCTCTCTGTCCTTCTACTATGTCGGCGTTAGAGGTACACCAATCGTGCCCCACACAAAGGAGTGCATTAATCACTGTAATCGAAGTAGTTGATCCAAGAAAATTTATTATGCTTACATTCGATATGTCAAACATCAAGAAGAGACTCCCGCATCATATGGCTTTCCAGATAAAGTCTACATATCGAAAGACTAATATCTTTCGAATTGTTGTCGATGAGGGAGCTTCCACATGTGTAATGTCCATATCATGTTGGAAGGCTATTTTTCTGTTACTTCACCTATTGACAACATTTTATGGTCATTCTCACAGGCCACACAGGATTATTCCAGCCTTTCCCATCTATGTTGGGGGAAAGGTGATAATATTGAGGTAGAAATAGTCATTGCGAATTTGGATTACAACCTCCTTTTAGGCAGGAATTTGATTTATGATATGGACTCTATTGTATCGTCGTTATTTCACATCCTTTGTTTTCCTCATGAAGGGAGAATTGTAAAGGTTGATCAGATGGATTATTCTCCAGGTGACTCCCATGCATCTTCTGAGTCTACTGTTCCATGAGTAAATAATCCCAAGCAGCCTATAGGGAATTTAGGAGTTGGAATGTACTCTTCCTTAATGGGTACCTTTGATCTTCCTACTCCTACAAATAGAATTAATGCTATTTCATCCTCCAAGGCACCTTCTCGAAGAGAGTTATTTAGAACTCATTATTTTTTGAATCCTTGGTCCTTACCCTCATCTACCACCACATTAGATAAGGGGAAGGTAGGTGGAATGGCATGTCTTATGTCTGAAATAGAAATTGCTTATTAGTCTATTGTTAACTTTACAGAATCTGATCCTACTCCTTTTTCACCAGAGGAGCTGGATGGGGATGTGGCTCCGGCTTGGACTCTAGATTCGACTTCTGCTTAGGATTTCTTAGATACTATCTTGCCATCTAAAGAAGCAATTCTAGAAGCAATGACAGGTGTTGAAATACCATGGAATGATTTGCATCATCGTTCGTATTTCCTCCCTCATTTGCAAGAAGTAGAATCAAGTTTGTCCAATCCTTATACTAGTGATGTTCATGTAGTTTTAAACCCTTTGGCCCTAGCATAGTTTTCTGTTGAAGGTAACATGTATGTTATCTCACAAACTATTCCAGTGAACATCTCTAGGAATCCTAAAATTATTGAAAATATCTTCATTGGAGCTGACTGTTCCCCTGAAGAAGTTCATACTTATACCGATCTCTTCAAAGAGTTTCATGATGTGTTCACTTGGTCTTATGAGGAAATGCTTGGAATAAATCCATTTATAGTCTAGTTTGAGATCAAGATGTAAGAAAATGCAAAACCTATTCATCAAAAACTTCAACCAGTAAACCTTAGAAAAATCACAGCTATCAAAGCTGAAGTTGAGAAGTTGCTTAAGGCAGGTTTCATATACCTCGTTCCTTTAACTGAGTGGGTCTCTAATCTAGTCCCCATAGACAAAAATCAAGGAATGATTTGCGTATGCATAGACTTTAGGGACCTAAATAAGGCTTGTCCTAAGGAAAATTACCCCACACTCTTTATTGATCAGATTATTGATGAATGTGTGGGTAATGAGATTTTTTCATTTATGGATGGATTCTCTGGCTATAATCAAATTACTATCCATCCAAAATATCAACAAAAGACAACTTTTATTTTTCCCTGGGGTACATTTGCATAGAAAAATATTCCTCTTGGCCTAAAAAATACTGGAGCTACTTTTCAATGAGCCATGTCATATGCTTTTCATGATATCAAGCTCATTATCGAGGCCAATTTGGATGACTTAGCTGCTTATTCTTGAAAGAGAATTGATCATCCTAAATATTTTCAATTGATTTTTTAACGATGTCATTTTTATAAAATCCGGTTGAATTCGAATAAGTGCGTTTTTGTTGTCACATCTGGTCAGTTGTTGGGATTCATCGTGTTGATAGAGGGTATTCGTGTAGATCCCTTGAAGGTTGAGGAAATACATTAGTTGCCTCCCCCGTCTTCTATACATGAACTTCAGAGTCTCCAATGAAAAGAAAATTTCTTGAGGAGATTTATAGCCAATTATGCCGAGATCACAAAAGGATTTATGATATTTATTAAGAAAGGAGTCCCATTTTTATGGGATGATTTTGAGCAATGATCTTTTTATTCTTTGAAAAAATCATTAACCTCTGCTCCTTTGTTAAGTTTGCTTGATTATAGTAGAGATTTCCTCTTGTATCTCGTCACAGCAGAATCAACCATTGGTATGGTTCTAGTTCAGGAAGATGATGCCTTATGTGGGCATGTAATATACTATCTGAGCCGAGGCTTTGTAAGTCCTGAAACATGCTATTCTCCCATTGAGAAATTAGCTTTGGCAGCTGTCCATGCTGTCCAGCAACTTAGACATTATATTCTGCTTTGAAAAAATTTCATCTTAGCAACTGTCAATCCATTTTAGTTTGTTCTCAGTAGGTGAGTGATTGGGGGAAAATATAATAGATGGATTGTCATTTTACAAGAATTCTACCTCGAATTCATGTCGGGTAAGTCTAAGAAATCTTTAGTGTTTACAGAGTTAATCTCAGAGTTGCCTTGTGAGGAAGAAATCGTTTACGAGGAAAATTTTCCCGATGAACATATATTTCTTATTTCCTCGCAAGATCCTTGGTATGGAGATATCATTATATATATCTAGACTTCGAATTTTCTGCCCTCTTTCTTCGAGGACAAGCGTAGAAAATTGTGTCAACTCACTAAAAGTTATATCATTATAGGTGACACTTTATATCGCCACGGGATTGATTCAATCCTTAGACGTTGTTTAACCTTGGAAGAGGTTGAGTTTGTGCTTAATGATTGCCATAGTGGAGTTTGTGGTGGTCATCTATCTGGGCTTTCTATTGCCCAAAATTTTTTGCGAGAGGGGTACTTTTGGCCTTCGATCTTCAAAGATTGCACTGAAGAGGTCAAGATATGCCATCCTTATTAGGTTTATACTTGAAAAATTCATGCACATCCAGCTCTACTTTTCCCTATGATCACCATCGGTCCTTTCACAAAATGGGGCATTGATTTTACTACTTGTAATCTACCTTCAACAGGAAATCACAAGTATATCATCGTGGCCGTAGACTACTTTACTAAGTGGGCTCAGGCTATGCCTACTTTAATGAATGATGGTGAAACAACAGCCTTGTTTCTCTTCAATCAAGTTATTTCCCGGTTCGATATTCCTAAAGAGATTATCACTGACCATGACAGTTATTTCCAAAATAAAATGATGTATGAATTGGCTCTCAAGTTGTGTTTTCAGTAGGAGCATTCATCTTTGTATTATCCTCAGGCCAATGGGCAGGTTGAAGTCGTGAACAAATCCCTTAAAATCATCCTACAAAGGATGATTAACAAAGCTATATCCAATGGGCACATCATGTTATATCCAACACTTTTGGCATACCGAATGTCAGCTAAGACTGCCACTAGTTTTAATCCCTTTCAATGGGTTTACGGGTTGGAATCTATTTTCCTGTAGAATGTGAAATTACTTCCCTTAAATTGGATGTTTAAATTCTTCTCGATACTTCTAGTATCAAAGAATGCCTCATTCATTTACAACATCTTGATGAACAACATTGAGATTCTGCCATAATAAACGAAGCTCATAAAAAGAGGGTAAAAACTCAATAAGATAAAGTTGTCCATCCTAGAAAAAATTATGAAGGCGACCTTGTCTTGGTCTACGATCAAGACAAAGATACCATGGAGGCAGGAAAGTTTAAATCTATGTGGTACGATCCCTTCATTGTCGAAATATTCTTGAAAAAGGGAGCCTATGAATTGATTGTTTTTCAAGGAAACAAGTTATCAGAGCCTAGAATTGGGCTCTACCTTAAGAAGTAGTTTTCTTAGGCTTCGACCGAGCATTTAATTGTTTGTATATATTGTATGATTGTACATGTCTATCTATCAGTTTTAGTGATGTCAATATTTTTTATCTACTTTGGCAGGTATTGATGGATGATTTGATCTATCTAGGGTTTGTTGATGGTGCCAGTAAACACACCCGGAACCTTTCTTCTACGGATTGGGTGATTTATTATCCATCTATCCAGTTGATGGTTTCGAGAGGAGTATGTATCGGTCCCACTTCAAATAATATTGCTGAATATATTGTTGTTATTAGTTTACTATCTGAGGTGATATCTTTTGATATTGATTCATTAGTAGTTTATTTGGATTCACAACTGGTGGTATCTCAACTGAATAACATCTATCAGGTAAGAGATCCTTATTTGTGTCGCCAATTTCTGAGAGTGCGTTTGTTGCAAATATCATTTGTTTACATCACATTTGTTCATATTCCATGATCAGAAAATTCCTTAGCATATTCTATTGCTAACCAAGTATTGGACTGGCATATAAATCATTCATCACATTAAAACATCAAAAATAATCGAAGTATCATCTGTATATGATCATCATAAAAAATTCTGTATATAGATAGATTTTTTTGTGTCCAAAATAATATAAAAAATCGAGACAAAATTCCCTACAAAATTTAAGCTTATGACCATCATCATGTCTAATAAAAAAAAGATCTCATCATTTATCTAACGATCCTACTCAGGTTGAGCAGCAAGAAAGAAAACGACGGCATTAGCCACCCACCGAAATAGTCACACCCAATCCCGTAGTACTCCCACCACGCATCGCTGCATCTCCTCTGGTAATTCCTCTATGGCCACCATGGGTACTTGGAGAGGCAATCTCACCAAGTTTCTCTGCACTGCATGGAGGTCTCTCTCAGTCTCTATTGTAGCCACTTCGACATCTCTTCCACAATGCCTCTATCAAGGAAGACCATCAGGTCTCACCTGTCCAACATCTGTGTCATGATCAATAATTTTGTAAGTGTTTTGTCTCATCAAAAATATTTTTAATTAATTTATATTAAAAATAAAAAAAAAATCTTAAAATTGAAAAAAAACCATTTATACCTATGACACCCCATGCTGCGTCTGGTGGCAATACTATATCCGGGTCTCCTCGGAAATCCATTCTGACATAAGGGTAGTCTTCGACTGCAATGACCTGTTGTTCCCACCAAAGGAAAAACTCATCATCAAATGTAGTCCTAGGGATCTCACTGCCCCTAGTCATTTCATCTAGTCAGCCCACCTTCCCATCCATGGATCTCTTGGGCTACTGATGGTGGATAATACCTTAGGACAAAGCCTAGGTACTCTCTCAAAAAAAGAAGGAACATAAGATAGTTCTGTATCCAAAATTCTTCGTCTAACCCTTCTGGATAGAAGTGAGTTGTTTCTTCATGTTGGTTAGCAAAGGTGTACACCAATCAAAGACTGTAGTGAGACAATCCATTGCAAGGCTCATGGAAACACGTGAAGCTTGATGTAGAGCTACATAACCATTTACCTTGGCTATGGTAAATAGTAGGATTCTCAGTGATAAACTCTCTACATACTTGATTGGAATCTGACTTCCAACCTTTTCAGGGTTTCTAGGACAGTATATGCGGACATAGTCTTCTACACTAAGACTACCTCTCATCCTTCTGGTTGAGTACACCCACTCCCCCATGCGAGAAAGACATGTAATGAAACAGATGTCCTCTATTTCGATCCACAAGGGCATTTGATCAATCATGAATACATCTTCTTCTGCACTCTAGTAGTGGATTAACATCTCAAGCAATCGAGTATTCACCTTCATGTTTGGTATTTTGAAGAATTTTAACAAACCACACCCTCTCAAGGCATCTAATGCATTTTGATCCTCCATAACTTGGTTATCAATGGCATTGTGCTCCCTTTCATGCCAGGTAATTGTCAACCTGCAAAAAAATGATGTTTTAAATCATTAAATCCATGTTTAAAATTTTAAACTCACGCACATGTAGGTTCGTTATTAGCACAGTCATGTATAGGGCCTTCCTATACGCTAGTCACATGTATTCAACCCGCATGTATGCAAAGAATAATTTTTTTTAAAAGTAATTCCTTACAATCAAATTTATGAAAAAACATCTAAAAAGCATCAAAAATAATAAAAAGTATGATTTGAGGGTTACCTGGAATATGTGAAGAAATTTGAACGATTGAATTTGACAGAAGAAGCTTGCTTGGGTTTTTCTCCACATCTCCTTACTCAAAACACAAAGGAGAAAACTGTGAGTCCAAAATTCCTTATCTAGGTTGAAAAATGAAAATTATTTTTTCTAAAGTTGGTTTTGCTTTTGTGGGATTTTTTGACCTTTTGGCTTGGAGTATTGGGATCATTTGTTTTTACAGGATATTTTGGAGATATATTGAGAAATTGCTTCAGTCCCATGACTGCAGACCCATCATGGTAGGTATCGCTTTCTTACTGGAATATAGGTTAGGGAATATCATTGTCCACTGCATTTTGCATACTAGCCTCCATACTGCGATATTTGTTTTCCATAGGGTTGACCCCATCATGTCTTGATTCATAAACCATTTTCACTCGCCGACTTATAAAATCATGATATGATGGTAGAGCCAACCTTTACATGGGAATCTTAGTTAGATCCTTGCTAGCATCTGTTGCCCATGCTGCTATATTGTGTAGGCTCGGGAGTCCTCTTTAGTCCCGCCATGACTTGTGCGTTGGAGACTCATTCTCTTTCTTCGTCGCTATTTTTTGGCTTTATACCCTAGAGGCTCCTTTGTGTTAAGTTGTACAACTGCATTGCATGTTGACTATTTGCACCTTTGGCCTTGAGTCGGTTTCAGTTGGACTTGTGTTAAAGCCACCTTTTCACCATGTCTTCTACAAAATCAACCTTGCAATCACTTAGTCTCTACAACTTGACACACCCTTTTACCCGTGGAAAGAACATCGCTTTGAGTGTCATTGACTAGTTTCCTCACCTTGCATTGAGCATAGGAATGTTCCCCTCCTAGGAACTAGAGCATCTGTTTTTGGACACTCGGTCTTTCCACTGTACTATAGCATTCTTTTATTCTTTTTTCAGGCTTCATAAGTACGAAGAAGACAAAAAAATTATATATCCCAAAAAGATCGGGAATGGGATATTATTTCCATAATTGATGACATCTAGAGTTAGTTGTGTCGCCCTTGAAGAAAGCACTCAAAAATAAAGTCTTTCCTCCATTGGTATGGGCTTTAGTTTGAATTAGGAGAGCCTTAACCTTGTTACTGAGTCAATACTCCTCCAATTGGTTATCTCTTCCAATCAGATGGAGAGTTTTCTTATGCCTCCTGCATGACAAACTTATACAAAGTTATCATATGTTTCCATGTAGTCACAGTTGAGTCGTGACTTTGTTCAAGGGAAGTAAACCTGAGTCGGCCTCTCTGCGATGTCTCTTGACCTATTTTTCAGTCAGCCATTCCTAGTTGTCAGAGTCATGTTCGTTATCACATCAGCTATTTGGTCCTTTTCTCGTGCTGGTTTGAGAAGGTCTCCATTGACTTCTTGCTGGCGGGTCTTGCTCTTATCGACTATGAAAAATTTCTCTGAGAGCAGATCTAGAGCCGCACCCTAGCCCTCTTTTCATTATTAATATGTCACCTTATGCTCAACATCGATCAATATCATGGGTCTTTGATTGAGTGGTTTCCCTTGTGTTCAACACCAAATTTCATTATCACATATTGGGATTTGTGTAGTACCTTGGTTTCCATTTGACCCTATTAGTGGATTCCTCGGCTCAGTGTCACATTTCATTATTGGTTGGTTTAGAGGGTTTCTATCGTATGCTAGCTATATCTTGTGTACGCCGGACACATGCTTCGGTTGGGTTACTACATCTTTATTCATCTAATTCCTTCCACATTATTGGCCTATGAGTTACACTCGTGCTAGATTGATGAAGGATGCCTTAATGCCTTCCTTCTAGCGAATCAATTCCCATCGACTTCATCTCATTGCTCTAGGAACAAGATCTAGAGTCCATTTGGCATTGCCTTAGGGTTTATATTCATCAATGGCAGACTCCTTCTCTATCGATAGTGGGAAAACATCATTGTCTCCTGATTGATAGATTCTTCCAAGAGTTCGACTACAACTCATTTATTTGCACTTGTTATATTGCACTGGGTACCTTGGCTATCATCATCATTATCAATGAGTAGTCTTGATTTTGTTAATGGTATACATCAATGACTGGTAATCAAATGATTTCTCACATGGTCGACTTTGGATCATCTATTCCCATTATGTAGAAATGTACCACAGCAGTCGGTGAAGACCTCAGGTTTGCATTAGCATTTGTTGGTTCACTTCTCAGTTGCTCATATTTCTTCTAGTTGACACCATCCACCTTATATGTTGTAGTTCCTTATAGCGACATTCTATATATTGGCACCCGAGTTGTAGTGTAGTAGCACTTATTCCACCATTTGACTTGGTACTTTTGGATCAGATTTATGACTTCAATGATCAACTTCTTAATTCAGCATCATTGATCAGTTCTTTATATGTGATATGATCAGATGATCCATTATGTATTTTCAGTTCCTTTATACTTGTATGCATATTGGATCTGATTTTGTACTTGGCATGTAGACATGCTTTACTATCTCTGAGCATGGGTATGCCCACCTCAGATAATAGTTTCTTTATGATCTCTTTCACTGGCTTGGCAGGCTGAATTTTGGTGGACTCATCCCCAGTCTGTGTATGATTCCTTCTATACACTTAATACATTTCGGCCATTAGGTACCCCTTCTAACCTCATATATTAGGGGGCATCTATTATAGCACCATTTACCACTCTTGGTAGATCTGATGCTTTGGTTATGGCCTAGGGAAACCCTTCCTTTCCAGACTTGGTCCAAAATCTAAAAAACAATGTTTTATTTCCGATACGCTACTTTTCCCTATGTTAAAAGCGTGTACACACAGGTCATTATATACCCAACCTGCGTATATGTGTTAAAACACTTAAAAATAATTAATATCCTTAAATTTTGGCGAAGTTTATGGGTTTTACCTGTTACTCACCTACAACAGCCCGTGGCCCAACTATTTCCCAACTAAAAAAACTAAGTTGGAGAAGTATAAATAAACCTCCATGGGAAGGCATAAAGGAGGATAAGAGAGGAGATATTGATATTATAGTTGATTGATCCCTGATTGAGTTTGAAGAAATCCCTGTGCCTCCTTCACTCCCAATCTTTAGGAAACTCTTGTTTCCTCTTTTGAGATATCCTTCATCCCTCTTATGATATCCTTATGTATATTGATGGAGGAAGATTGCTGAGATCGAGACAGGACGGATCCGGAGGACAGTTCCGCTTGGAGCTGGAGGAAGACTCAGGTTGTAGTTTTCCATCATTTTATTTAGCTTACATAAATAAATAAATGTTGTTTTGTTCTTGATATTTATCATGTTTATGCATTGATCTATGTTGTGATTTGTTTATAAATCTTATATTAATGTGTAATTGTTCATTTACTTATATGATCTAATGTATATATCACGAACATGCTTTCCGTTATTACTATTGTATATGATTTTCTTGGATAATTTGCAAGTTTCAAAGGCATTGGAAGAAGCAAAGGGCTTGAACCTTGTGGGATCTACCCAAACATAAGACCTCTGGGTAAGGAAAATTCTTCCTAGTTCAGTAGTTAACGCATTTAAATTGTTTGTTTACGCATTTCTTGCTATTGTATGCCCTCCGCTCTGTTGCGGTTTTCAACCCATGACCCTACGATGTTCCCACCTACAACACCAAGGCATGGATAAGGAAGGATTTAGAAACACAACCAAATAATGATAAAATAGATGTCTCAGTCATTTTGATATTTGTACATACATGAGAATTGGAAACACATATTCCCTATCTTGGAAAAGTATCAATGAACCCAACTCAAACTACGAATCATGGTCAAAGGAGGCTCCAAAATCAATTTTCAATCTTGTTTCTCTTTATCTTGGTCAAGGAAACTCATGTAGCATATAATCTTTGCATACAAGTTATAACCAACAAAACATTGAGAGATGTCCAAATATTGACATGCTCACTTACTGTATACATTTGCACCAATGATCCATTGTTGTTAATTTATCTCATTCCTTTCACTCACTTCCATAGTCACAAAGAACTGACCTATTTCACATTCAAAAAAGTAACACCATTCTACAACTACTCATTACTGATAATTTGACTAGGTTATCCTTCTATAGAGTGCTCCTCCATATGCATTGAAAATATATAGGGACTTTCTATGGCTGGAATTTCATGTGTTCATAATATGATTTGAGGTATCTAGTTGTTTTCTCTGAAATGTAATTGTCTTGACTACCCCATGGAGCTTTCAAAGATTTTTTTTTTAATGTCTGTAAAAGGAGAGTGAAATGTTCTATCTTCATGGTGAATTTGAATATCTCCCATAAAAGCATGAGAAGTCTCCACATCACTCTAGATATAACATTTGAACCTTGAAATCTTGGGATGAGAATATAAAAAATTAGTCGAAAATAGATTTTGGTACCCTATAATTCTAACGAATCCAAAAAATGACAAATATTAGGGTTTTCATTTCATCATTAATTTCCTTGGGATAAGATGTTGGTTTTTGACTTAGGTAATTATCATAGTTTTATTTATGTTATCTCTATGAAAAACTATTATTTCAGCCTCCTTCTCTATTGGTTCCTCATGGAAAGAGCCATAATGTGACCATTGTTTCATTGAACTAGCAAATGGGGTTTGATTTCAAAGTCTAATGTTTTGTATTTCTATCTAAGCCAACATCATCTCTATGCCTTCTTTCTCAATCCCTATCTTTATCGTGTGAAGTTGTGGATACAACATCGTTTTTAAATGAAGCGACTTGAAGGAGTCTATCATAATTAATTCCTCCCAATTGGCCATGATGAAATGGAAATGATCCCATTAACCCACATTTGAGAATGGAATAAGAACTCATCTTTCTTGAGGTCGACGTGATTAACTTGCATGGTATGATTTTTGAGAAACAAGATTATGTGTTAGAATTTATGCTCTCTTTTTAAATGCATCATATCTCATCTGAAAGCATCAAATCCCAACTCTGCATTTTCCATTCTTTTTCCTTGGAGGATTTTTTTTCTATCTTTAGTATTTTATTTTTTTACTACATCTCCATTGTTTTCACTGAAAAGGATTTAGTTGCATGCATTACTCATTATAACTCTCTATGATTTCAATTTTTTTGTATTGCGGTCCTCTTTAAACCTATATAGGTATAATGTTACAAATAGCGGGTGCTACTATGATGCAATAAACACTGAGAGTGCATTAAACATTTTCCCAACAATCTTTGTCACAATAGCCAATACATAAAATTGGCATTTACCACTGGTAATAATTCATGATCTAGATTATTTACAATATTAATTTCATTCTTCTTCTAGCATACACACTAACAAGTCTATTCCAAACAAAAAAATTGAACTCGAGCCTAGTTTTGATAATGTGGGGATGGACCCACCTACCTTGTTCCATTGGTTTGAAACAAGAACAAGAACTAAGAATAATAGCACAAGAATTAGGGTTGACATGGATGACTTCTAATTGCATTTATTGATACAGTTTCAAGGAATTTTGGGCATGTCCATGAAGGACATATGCCACCATCATGATGGTCAAGTATCAATGTTTCATTAAAAAAATTTGTCAACACTTGACATGCATTCTCAATACACCCATAAATTTTTAGTCATGCATGTGAAGAAAGGTTCTTGTAATGATTCAAATATGTATATGATTACCTTCTTAAGCTTCCTATAGAGGCTACCATAAGATATAGGTGATTCTAGGATCCTATACTATTCTATGGAAATCTTCCATTAATTGGTACTTACTAGATGTGTTTTCTCCATACTGAACAAATGAATGGACTTTGAGAACTTGTAGTGGGATGGAAGCTATTCTTGGATTATTCCATGTATTTTCTATTTATCTCCATAATCTCCCAATATATATGCTTCTCAAGGTACAAAATAGTAATGAGAATTAAAAAAATGAGAGACTTGAATAACTATGAAAATTGGCTTCATCTTGGAGGATTATTCCATTGACATTGTCTATGCATACACATATTGTGTGGACATTTTATCAAACAACTTATGTGCATGACCTGTATCCCCTCTTCTACAACTTCAATGCTTGCAATATCTATATTTATGTTTTGTGCATATCCTGAAATTAATGAATTCCCTCTTCACTTTCTTTCCAAATACTTTTTCTCTACTACAAACACATCCTTTTAGAACCCTATTAAATGTTACCTAGTTAGGCTTGCAAATCTCTTATGACATTTGAAAAGAAAAACAATATCAAAGCCTCTTCACTATCCCCATGCCCAAAAAAATCCAATGTTCTCGAGTTCCATGACACTTGATTTCATTTAGAAATTTTGTCAAATAGTTTGTGTGCATTGAGTACACTTTTACATGATGAGTGTATTAAAATAAGTGAATTTACTATAATTAGAGATATAATTAGAGATATTTGAAGATGAACTTTATGATGTAGGAATGGAGCTACATTCCTCCCATGATACTATAAAACCTAATATTATAGAAGTATAATAAACCACATCTGGTTGAGATACTATAAAACCTAATATTATAGAAGTATAATAAACCACATCTAGTTGAGATATTATGACACAATTTGCAAACAAATTTTGGGTTACATTTTTTTTTAAAATTGCCATTGGCATTGGTATTTCAACGAACATTCTGACAGCACATGACGTCACGACTATGGAAAATTTGTCTGAAAAAACTCGACGTAGGCATCAGTCTTGCGATGTAGGTTTTGAAAACATAGGACATCATCACAACGGAAAATTTGTCAGAAAAAACTTGGCAAAGGCATCGATCTTGCGACTTAGGTTCTGACGACACAGGACACCACCACTATGAAAATTTGTCTGAAAAAAGTTAGCATAAATGTTGGTCTTGTGATGGAGGTTCTGACTGAATAAGACATTTCCAGTATGGAAAATTTGTTGGAAGAAACTCGGCATAGGCATCGGTCTTGAGACGCGGGTTCTGACCGCACCAAACATCACCATTATGGAAAATTTGTCAAAAAAACTCGATGTAGGCATCAATATTTCGAAAACAGTTATGATGACAGATAAAAAAATTTGCGACGATAACATTCAACACCATGTCACTAGACCAAAACATATTTCATCGGATTTATGCTGGTTATGTGGAGGACTCTTGATGAAAGTCATTTCCTTGGATTACGAGGTTAAGAAAACGTTTTGCGCCAGAAGTTTGGTGAAAACTTGGGATGTCAAAATTTTGACTACGAGCCATGTGATATTTACTCGAATATGGATTTTTCATGAGAGCGATGATAGGGGTTGAAATAATGATCAAAGGCCATCAAAAATTGAGTGAGTATGTGGTGGTGATTAATCATCAATTTATCTTTTCCAGTCATCAACATATAATAAGAAGAATGAAATTTCCATTTTCATCTCTTTTAATGTATGTACAATTATCTACATTTAATATTTTAAAACCATGATCAAGCATACCATTAACAAGGAGCTTGTTTCATCCGATGTAGACTCTTCTTTAACTTCTAGACTAAATTTTATTTTCCCTTTTTAACAAAATGTTCTCTTTGTTCCATAAATATATCGTCTTCCAAATATCCATGTAGAAATATTTTCTTGACATCTAGTTTCTCTAATTCTAAATACAAAATAGTTTCAAAACCATGTACTACTCATATTGATTACATTTTAACAACTAGGATTTTTTTTCTCAAATTAAATACCTTGATCTTGTCCAAATCCTTTCACCATTAGTCTTTCTTTGAACCCTTTTTTAGCTTCCTTTCCTTCATGTTTTATTTAGTACACCCAATTATTCTTTAATGCATTTTCCGTTGTGGTATTTCAAACAAATCCAATGTCTTGTTGTGATGTAGTGATTTTATCTCCTCTTGCGTATCATTTGTCCACTTCATACCATTTTCTCGTTCACATGCATCATGCAAATAATTAGGTACACATTCATTAGAAAAGAAAATATATTATAAGGGAGAATACTTTTGTGAAGGTATATGTGGCCTGGTAGACCTACAAACTAATAAATTTTGTGGCAAGATGATCCAAAATGGATCTTAGATAGACTTCTAAGTCTAAAGTGTTCCTCATAGAGGAAAACGAAAGTCCAAGGATGCTCTTGGAAATAGTACCATTGTATATATCTTCTCATTCTAAATCTACTGCAACTTGAATGGGCTAAAATAGACCTTGGATGATGAAGTTATTGTAGAAAGAAGATTTCCTTTGTCCTTTGAAAAAGGAGGCAAATTCTTATGAAAATGGGCTTAAGGCCTTATATGGGAAAAATTGCATCAGAAGGTTCAAAGGGCGGACTTAGGCCAAAGGAGGAAGGACTCCCCCGATAGCGATCTCCAACATATCGCATCATAGGTAGGCCTTAGTGTGATATCGAGACCGAGGCAGAGCAGATTCCGATATGTGATGATTGGCATCAACGATTGGCGACAAGAGTAGATAGTGCTAAGGGCCATATGACGTGCGATTAGCGATTGCGATTGTGATTGGCCAATCGGCCGATCGGCGATAGGCACGGTCAAAGGGAAGGAGCTGTAGCACTGCGATATGTCGATACGCGATCAGCGATGGCGCCGATATGCGACAGTGCCAACTTGCGATTGTGATGATCAGATCGGTGGATCGGCATCGGAAATATGAGATCGCATTGCAATGTTCCATGGTATATGGAAAGAACCCCAAGGCCGCTGCGATTGGAATAAGCGATAAAGCGTCGGACTCGATGGGTTTATAGACCCGATTTCATATTATTTGAAATCTGGTTTATGTGGATTTTCTTTGTATTTCCGTGTAATTGGGTTTCGGCCTTATGCAATGCGATTTGCCATGAGTGATGAAGAACATGGAGCCGATAGGTTTATAGGGGCGATTCTATACTATTTGAAGTCTGGTTAAACGCTCAATGATGTGTTTTCACTAGTTTTCCTATGTATTGCATTATGTGTTCGAACACGGGATTTCTGCAGGAGAAAGGCCAAAACAATTGGGTTTCCTGTGCTGCTGATTCATTTCCATTTGGAAATAGCCATCATTCCTTGTACCATGCTGCAGGCGGGCGTTTTGATAACAGGGATGTGTTTTGAAGCGTGAAGAAGCAAAGCTGGGAAAAAGGATGATTCCTCATGATCACAATTGATAGAGGAACGATTGTGGAAGCTGCAGAGTCGAAGAATGCCTCACAAAAGCCAGAGAGCATGATTGAGAGGTAGGCAAAGAGTTTTGGAGTCACTTGGAGGTCGAGTGAACCAGAGAGCTCAATTGACAGTAGAGAAAAGTTGCCAAGGTTACTGGAAGGTTGCTGAGAGTCGTTTGGAGGTCAAGGGAACTACAGAGGCACGTAGAGGCCGAGAGAAGCTCAAAGCCAAGAGCCAGAGTCAAGATCCAGAGCCAGAGCCAGAGGCGAGAACCAAAGCAAGAGCCAGAGCCAAAGCCGAAAGCCAGAGCCAAGAGCCAGAGCCAGAGCCAAGAGCCAGAGCCAGAGCCAAGAGCCAGAGCCAAGAGCTAGAGCTAAAGCCAAGAGCAAGAGCCAAGAGCCAGAGCCAGAGCCAGAGTCGAGAGCTAGATCCAGAGCCAGAGTCGAGAGCTAGAGCCAGAGCCAGAGTCGAGAGCTAGAGCCAGAGCCAGAGCCAGAGCCAGAGCCACAACCATAGCCAAAGCCAAAAATCCTGAGAGCTTCAGAGCCAAGGATAAGATGGTGTTCTAAGCCCTTTATTTCTATGTAATTCAATGGAGTTGAGTGTGGAGCTTGTAAAATAACTTATGCCATAATCCCAGAGAGCCTAGTTGAGTTGACTAGAGCTCAATGAGACATAGCCCAAGAGGTTTGGGTGAACTCCATATTATATTGCTATTATGTTTGTTTGTTATTTGCTGCACTATTTTACTGTTACATGTATTTACATATTAGCATAAGCAACAGAACTTAATGAACTTCACTGTTTTAAAACAAGCACAAGCATACACCTATTTCAAGCACTTTTTAATTCCGCAATTGGTTAATCATAAGGTCTTGGGAATATTTAAGCTTTGGAAGTGGGAGAGGTTCTTGTAAGCTTGACAAGAAGCCTTTAGTGCGTCATTTTCAGATTAGGTGGTATCGGAGCCTGAGATTGATTAACCCCACCTTCAGGAAGGTGATATCAGATTAGAATGCTTGATTGAAAGAGTAAAGATTGCTTGTCTGAATGGTGTTTGGGGAGTCAAGGATTGATTCTCTGATTGATTGTATACTTGTTTGCAGACTAAGCATTGTGTGAGTTTTCAAAGGTGAAGGGAAAGCTATTGATAGCTCAGTCCAGGAGAGGACAAGAAGGAAGAAGGGTTGAAGGCATTCTTCTTATCCCAAAGGACCTCAAAGAAATCCTTGAAGCACAAGAGGTTTGTTTCAAAAGGTTGTTGAATAAGCTCTTGTTAATCTTGTTTGAATTTCTTTTGTTCATTTTGATAATGCTAACTTCTACAAGTGAGTCCTCAAATTCTTCGTTCTTCACAAGAGTCTTTGATGAAGACATGAAGCAAGACTTGTCCACCATGATGGATATGGTGAGAGAAATGTATAAGGATGGAAGGAAGAGCAACATACTTAGAGAGTAGTTGAATTCTGTGGAGGAAGAGAAGCAGTTTCTTTCTGAAAAAATTGCAGGAAATGGAAAGGCAACTTCATATTGCAAATATGAACTTGAAAAGGATGCATGAGTTGGAGACACAACCCTTTGTTGCCAAAGAAGCCTTAGTCAAGTATCATCTTGAATAAGAGGTAAATAATTCCAGTTTGACTTCAAATTCTTCTAAGAATGCCTATATTGGTTCTTTTGAAAAACATACTAGAGGCATAGGTTCCAAGTTAATGTCCAAGATGGGCTACGAAGGAAAAGGCTTGGGAAAGCATGCACAGGGTATTGTTGAGCCAATAATGATTGAGGAAAGGCCTAAGTATTTGGGTCTTGGATATGGATAGTCTTATGGAGAAAGTTCCAAAGCTGCCATGAAGGCCATTGAAACAGTTCCAAGAAGGAGTTTCATTGCAGGTCTTCTACCTCAAGAGTGTGAATATTGTATTCGTGGAGAATGAAATATCTTGAAACATCATTTGAAAAACGCAAGTGTTCATAAGCATACGCTTGAACCAAAGAGTTGTGGAAACTCTGACAGCCTTGAATAGATTGATGGTGTTCCAAAGGGAACCACTTCTTCATTTGATCCACCTCCTCATGAAGGCAATAAAGGTGAAAGAGAAAGGTATAAATCTGGTTCTAATCATACTTCTTTTGATTATGTTCAGTGTGATAAATTTCCATATAAGTATGGGAAAAGAATTGCATGTTCCTTTTGTGGTTTGGATAGCCATAATGTTTCTAGATGTTGGAAGAGAATGGCCACATACAGGAAACTTTTGAAGGAAAGGAAGCAAGAAGCCAAAGGTCCATTGGACAAGGCAAATCATGCTGTCAAGAGGATGCACATGTGTTGCACTTACTGCCATAAGCAAGGACATGTTGCTGCAAAGTGTTGGACTCTGAATCCAACAATGCTTCCATGAAACTTGAAGAAGGTGGAAAGAGAAAATGGAAGAAATGGAAAGGAAGTTTCCATGAATGATGTGTTTCAAGATGATTCACATGTTGATGTTGATGTGCAGACAAAGGTAGCACCTTTGAAACGAATTGGTAAGAAATGGTTAGAGTTTTTATCCAATTAAAGATTGCATGTATTTTGATTTGATGCATCTATTTTCATTTCTTTGTTAATGGGATGCAAGTTGCAGGATTTTACCAAGAATGTGAATGGAAAAGTTGAGTATGAGACTCTCTTTATTGCTGCAACATTATATTCAGTTCAGCTTCGACAGTACAGTGTGCTTAAGAAAAAGTTGAAGGATGAAATGCATGCATGAGAATGATGTGCATGAACATAGGGATGTTGATGATTTCCTTGTATTTGAACATGTATGTGTAATTAATTTGAAGGGTTGATTGCTTTGGCATGCATGTAATGTAATATTGACTTGAGAAAAGTTGATTCGGTCTCCAAGATGGAGATAATGATGAAGTGTTTCATCTTTTGAAAAGAATCCTTGAGATCTTTTCTATATGCTTGACTTGAAGGGTCATTTGTTTTAAATGCATGTTTTGTGAGCTTGGTATCTAGTCCATCATTTGTATGCAGATGTAAGACATGGAGGTGTTCACAAGATGTGAGATCTGTTTCTTTTGTTGAAGCAGGAGTTTTAGGCCATCCAGTTGTTGTCTGTATTTCTATTGTTGTTAACAGTTGTTGTTGACAGCTTGTCAAATAGGTACAAATGAAAATTTTGTGAATCAGATGTAACTTCACATTTGTTTGAGCCACCTTGGATCAATGATCAAGGTAGAGAAGTTCAAACTACCTTCTATGACCATCTCAGCAGGAGTTCTGCATGAAGTCAAGGAGGAAAACAATTCTTCCCAAGAGGACCAACACATTCAGGAAGGAGAGTGGTCAAAGGCTTTGGTTCAGAGGCACTATGCAAGGCAAGTGTATGGAGGCTAAAAGAACAGGGTGCTATTACTCTCATTTACTGTTCATATCAGTATGTCAGTCTTTTGGAGACCAAAAGTTCTTTTAGTGGGAAGATGTGATCCAAAATGAATAATGGATAGACTTCTAAGTCTAAAGTGTTCCTCACAGAGGAAAATGAAAGTCCAAGGATGCTCTTGGAAATAGTCCCATTGCATAGATCTTCTCATTCTGAATCTACTGCAACTTGAATGGGCTAAAATGGACTTTGGATGATGAAGTTATCACAGAAAGAAGATTACCTTTGTCCTTTGAAAAAGGAGGCAAATTCTTATGAAAATGGGCTTAAGGCCTTATATGGGAAAAATCGCATCAGAAGGTTCAAAGGGTGGACTTAGGCCAAAGGCAGAAGGACTCCCTCGATAGCGATATCTGACATATTGCATCGGAGGTAGGCCTTAGCGCGATATCGGGACCCAGGCAGAGCTGATTGCATTATGCGATGATCGGCATCGGTGATCGGTGATCAGAGGAGATAGCGCTAAGGGCCATGCGACATGCAATTAGTGATTGTGATGAACAATTGTGATTGCGATAAGCTGATTAGTGGATTGACAATCGACATGGTTAAAGGGAAGAACCCGTAGCACTGCGATATGCCAATATGCGATCAGCGATGGCGTCGATATGCGACACTGGCGACTTACGATTGTGATGATCAGATTGGCAAATCGGTGTCGGAGATATGAGATCGCATCGTAATGTTCCATGGTATATGGAAAGAACCCCCAGGCCACTACGATTGTGATAAGTGATAGAGGGCCGGACCCGATGGGTTTATAGACCCGATTTCATATTATTTGAAATCTGGTTTCTGCAGATTTTCTTTGTATTTCTGTGTAATTGGGTTTTGGCATTATGCAATGCGTTTTGTGATGAGCGATGAAGAACACAGACCCGATAGGTTTATAGGGGTGATTCTATACTATTTGAAGTCTGGTTAAATGCTCAATGATGTGTTTTCGCCAGTTTTTCTTGTGTATTGTGTTATGTGTTCGAACGAGGGATTTCTGTAGGAGAAAGGCCAAAACAACCAGGTTTCTTGTGCCTTCGGTTCATTTCCAATTAGAGCACAGCCATCATTGCTTGTGCCACACTACAGGTAGGTGTTTCTGTAACAGGGATGTGTTTTGAAGCATGAAGAGGCAGAGCCAGGAAAAAGGATGATTCCTCATGATCATAATCAACAGAGGAACAACTGTGGAAGCTGCAGAGTCAAAGAACACCTCACAAAATCTAGAGATCACAATTGAGAGGCAGGCGGAGAGTTTTGGAGTCACTTGGAGGTCGAGTGAACCAGAGAGCTCAATTGACAGCAGCAAAAAGTTGCCAAGGTTGCTGGAAGGTTTCCAAGAGTCACTTGGAGGTAAAGAAAACTACAGAGGCATGTAGAGGTTGAGAGAATCTCAGAGCCAAGAGCTAGAGGCAGAGCCAGAGCTGAGAGGCTGAGCAAGAGCCAGAGTAGTGGCCAAGAGCCAGATCCAGAGCCAGAGCCAAGAGCCAGAGCCAGAGCCAGAGCCAGAACTAGAGCTAGAGCCAAGAGCCAGAGCTAGAGTTAAGAACTAGAGCCAAGAGACAGAGCCATAGCCAAGAGCTAGAGCCAAGAGCCAGAGCCAGAGCCAAGAGCTAGAGCGAGAGTTAGAGCTAGAGTGAGAGCCAAAAGCCTGAAAGCGTGAGACCTTCAGTGCCAGGGATAAGATGGTGTTCTAAGCCCATTGTTTCTATGTAATCCAATGGAGTTGAGCATGGAGCTTGTAGAATAACTTATGCCATAATCTTAGAGAGCCTAGTTGAGTTGACTAGAGCTCAAGGAAACATAGGCCAAGAGGTTTGGGTGAACTCCATATTATATTATTGTTATGTGTGTTTGTCATTTGCTGCACTATTTTACTGTTACATGTATTTACATATCAGCATAAGCAACAAAACTTAAAGCACTTAACAGTTTTAAAACAAGCACAAGCATACACCTATTTCAAGCACTTTTAAATTCTGCAATTGGTTAATCATAAGGTCTTGGGAATATTTAAGATTTGGAAGTGGGAGAGGTTCTTGTAAGCTTGACAAGAAGCCTTTGGTTCCCCATTTTCAGATCACAAGATTTCTCTTAATGGTTGTTGATTTTGTTCTTCATATTCTTATTCTTGTTGTTCCTCATTTTCATTTTGTTACAAATTATTTCCATGAATTCCTTCTTGTAGTGTAGGCTAATTTTCCTATTGTTCCTGAACAAATTTTTGTGTCTACACACCTTTTTCAACAACTTTAAACATTTTTTCTTCATTAAAAATGGTATCCCTACTTTTGATAATTCTCTTTTTAGAGGATCGTACAAAATCTAACTCGGTATCAACATATATCTCAAGAAAAAACATTTAATTGAATTTTCATCCAACTTAGACCTTTGTTCCTTGAGAATATGCACATACACTTCACTATAATAAAAATTCAAGTGTGTGTAGCATAAATATTTACCATTCCATACCTCTTTTGGAATGACAACATCAAGTGAAGTTGTGGGAGAGTGATTTATTAAGTAGAATGATGTGCAAAAAAGTTCTTCCCAAAAATATTTAGGAAAACTAGAGATTGAAAGCCATACATCTCACATTTCCATTATTTTTGAATTCATTCTCTTAGATGTTCCATTTTATTGTGGGGTGCAAGGAACCTTTTTTTCATGCTTTATTCCATATTTACTGCAATATTCTTCAAAGGCCTTGGAATAATACTCTCTGTCATTATCAGTTCTAATGCATCTCAATAATTTATTCGTTTCCCTTTTAAACAACCACATGAAATTTATAACAGGTATCTAAGACTATATCTTTGATTTCAATAGGGAAACCCCACACCTTCTTTAATGCATCATCAATAAAAGTAACAAAATAAGCATCTCCTCCTAGTGATTTTATATTAATCGGGCCACAAATATCAAAGTGTATCAAATCTGATATTTTTATATCCCTCTTAGGTCCATCTCTTATAAATGATACCCTTTTATGTATACCCATAATACAATTTTTTCAAAATTTAATTATGTACCTTTTATATTAGGCAAAATCTTTTGTTTAGCAAGAATTTTTAGGCCTCTTTTAGTCATGTGCCCAATTCTTTTTTTCTGTAAATATATTGTAGACTCCTCCTTTGTAACAAAGTTAATATTTGAATTTTGAAACCACTATTTTAAGGTGTAGAGAGTGCCTATTTTTTTCCCTTTTGCAATAACTAATGAACCTTTTACAATTTTCTATTCTCCCTTTCCAAACAGTATATGGTAGCCTTCATCATTTAACTTTCTAGCTGAAAACAAAATCCTTTCAAGCTCTAGTACATGCCTAACCAACTTAAGCAATAAATTATAACCATCTTGTGCCTTCATTGGAACATCTTCTATTCCTTTAATATCAAAATGAATTTGATTACCCAAGTGAACCTTACCCATATTACCATATGTATAAGAAATAAAAATATAATTGCTTGGTGTAGCATGGTATAAGGCTACAAAATCTAAAATCTAATCACTATCTTAATTGGATGTATAAAGGAAGGTATCATCATAAGTAATAGTAAATAATACCTCACCTTATGTTTCCACGGCAATGGTTTCTTCATTATTATTTTTATTGCTAGATATGGTTTGCTCCTTCTTTAATATCCAACAATTCCTTTTGATATGTCCAAGTTTCCTACAATGATAGCAAGTTATTCTTCCATGCGTAGACTTTGACCTCCTTCTAGAGATTGATCTCCTTGATTTCCTTATGTCACATTGTCTTCCACGATCACCAAAAGTTACTCCCTCAATATTTGATATATTTTCTACCATAAATTTCCTATGCATTTATTCATTTAATAAATTGTTAGAAACATCTTCAAAGCTTATTCTACCTTTTGGTGTTGCATTACTTATGGTGAAAACCAAGTTCTTCCAACTATTAGGCATAGATATCAAGAGTAAAAGAGCTTCATTCTCACCATGAAACGTAATCTTCAATGAAGTGAGTTGGTTCACCACCCTTTGCAACTCATTTAGATGTTTAGCTACTAAAATCCCTTCCTTCATTTTGAGATTACATAACCTCTGGAAATTAGAAATAATTTATTGAATTTTGTGTCTCATTCATATAAATCATGAAACTTTTTCCATAAATATTCGGTGGTATTCTCCTATGAAACATGAAAGTATATCGTGTTAACCAAATATTGTCGAATAGTAGCAATTTCTTTTTTATCTAACTTCTCCCAATCTTTTCTTTTTTATCTAACTTCTCCCAATCTTCATGAGTCATGAATGAGTGCTTTTTAGATTTCCCCTTAATTGAAAAAATTATATCTTTGAGTATGAGCATATCTTCCATCTTAAATATACATAAGGTAAAATTTACCCCACTAAGAATTTCAATGCTTTTCATTGACTCCATTGAGCCACTTGTAAATAAAAATTACACACACCAAATCTCCAATTAAATGTTTGCTTTGATACCCATTGTTATATTTTACATAACAATCAATAAATTAACAACAATAGACCTCTGAGATCAATAATAAACTATGCAAAACTCAATAATACAATATTTATCATAAATAAAATAACACATACAATCATGGAGAAAGAAACACAAATTTTATGTAAAAACCCAGCTATGTAGTTAAGAAAAACCACTAAAAAAGATCAATAGCTCTTTTATTACTAGCGAAAATTACAGAAAAAACCACTGGAAAAGATCAATAGCTCTTTTATTACTAGCGAAAATAACATAGGCTTTAGCTTGTGAGCTAAACTCCCAATTTATTTTGTCATAATGGATGAATTCATTCTTATTTATAGAAAAATTATCTATCACATTCAAGGAGAACCATTTTGCCGAGAGGCGCTCTACAGCTAGTATATGAGGGAGATGTTGTTACGTATTGTTACATTAAAAAAGAATTATTAAAAATATGAAGGAGATGTTTTCATGTAATGTAACATTACATTAAAAAAATATTAAAAAAAATATGAGGGAGATGTTGTAACATTACATTAAAAAAAGCATTACAAAAAATATGTGTCGGCTAATATATATTGTATATGCGGAAGATATGTGTAATGTTACTATATATGTGTCGGCTAATATATATTGTATATGCTAAATATATGTGTAACGTTACTTTAAAGTAAAAAAATTATTGCGTCAAGAGGCGCTCTACAACCGAGTATATGAGGGAGATGTCACATAATGTAACGTTACATTAAAAAATATTAAAAAAATATTAGGGAGATGTCATGTAATGTAATGTTACATTCAAAAAATATTTAAAAATATGAAGGAGATATTTTCACGTAATGTAATGTTACATTAAAAAATATTAAAAAAATATGAGGGAGATGTTGTCATGTAACATTACATTAATGTCACATAACGTGATGTTACATTTAAAAAAATATATGCGTCACTAATATATATTATATATACAATTTAAAAAGAGATCGATTAGCTTATTGAGATTCAATAACAAAGAATATTAGGTAAATGAAGCAAATGATTCAATTGTAATAATAACTTGGTAAATTTCATGGTGTTTAGGTTTTCTGTTGTATGATTTCTGTAATTTATATTTTGTGGCGTTGAAGTTTTCGGTTGTGTGATTTATTTAATATTGTAATAATAATAATCAGGTAAATTTTAGGTTTTCGGTTGTAGGAAGGTAAACTCAATATAATTGAAGGTGCTCAAAAAAATTAATAGGAGTGAGGGGAAATATTGAGTTGAATCTAATATTTAGGGTGGGGTGTAGAATGTAATATTTAAGGGGGGTGTGACCTGAAATATTATTTAAAATTTAATAATATTACATTTTAATTAGTATTTCTCCCCACCGGATGGCCACTATTTATTAGGTGGGGTGGTTATAAATATTGGGTAACATATAATATTGTAATATTATATTTTATGTAATCAATATATTTGTAACAATTAATATAGATGTGTTCCATCTATAAATTTAATTAATAAGCGGGTAAAAACTCATCCACTATTTATTAGGTGGGGTGGTTATAAATATTGGGTAACATATAATATTGTAATATTATATTTTATGTAATCAATATATTTGTAACAATTAATATAGATGTGTTCCATCTATAAATTTAATTAATAAGCGGGTAAAAACTAAATATTTACAATACGACAAGATTTTTAATCATGAATATTTACCATGGATATTATTAACTTCGAAGTACGTTTTTTTACAATACCATGGGCCAATACCCACAAGAGAAAGATAGAGAGGGAGAGGAGGGAAGAATATTATAATACTATGGGCTACTACCATAGTTTATCAATACCATGGGACATCTAGACTTTTGATTATTATGTTATGGATCTAGGATTTTAATTGTTACAATACCATGGGTCAATACCATGTCTTATCAATACCACATGCCCAAAAAAACAACTTGTTTAAAAATAAAAATATTTTACAAATATTTATTTTAATTTAATTTTATAACATTTTATAATTAAATCTAAGAGAAAATGGTTATAATTACTTTTGAGGTATATCTAAGCCCTCCATCCTCATGACTACTCACAATATTTTCATAGAGATTAAATGGAGGTTTTAATAAATTAAAAAATGAGAATACTTTTATATATACATATGTGAAATTTATATAATATAAATAATATTATAATCAACTAGGATAGATGCATCTTAACCAAGGATCCAAGTAGAGGAAATATAGTGTGTGATTCTTTTAATTTTTTTATTAATGTATTTTCTTTAACATGATTGATCCAAAATATAGGTTTAATATTTTACAACCAATTATGTTTTTTATTAATTTAGATAATTTCTTATAAACAATACAATGGGATGATATTTAAGAAAGAGAGTGAGATGGAAGAGGGAATAGAGTGTGGGAGAGAGACATAGAGGTGAGAGACACAGTGAAAGAGAGAAAGGAAGAGAGAGAGGAGGGGGAGAGAGGATCCAATGATCCCTTTCCCCTCCCTCTCTCTCTTCCCCTTCTCTCTCTCTTTAACATTTCTCTCTCCATATATATATATATCTTCCTCCCTCCATGTCTTTGCCTCTCTCTTCTTCACTCTCACCGCCCATCTGTATCTCTATCTCCCATTGTATCTCCTTCTCACCCCCAAAACACACAAACACTCTCCCAATGTAAGCACATAAAAATTATTCAACCATAAATACAATACTTGAATTTTCATCCTAAATAAAATGTTAGCCTACCCCAAATGTTTGCTTCTTGAAATTATAAACTATTTATAATTGGGTACATTCCTATTATTCCCATTTTACATCATTCAACATTGTTAATTAATTTGCATTCAAATGCAGTAATAAAAAATAACTACCATTGAAAATTATTTGGGGTTCAACACTCCATAAGTCACAATGATTGACTTTGGAGAAAACTACTATTAATATTGGAGAAAAAATAATAGGCACGACAATAGGAATAGTAGAAGAAAATAGTTTTAGATTAAGGAGTGACAATAGGAACAGTAGAAGAAAATAGGGTATTGATTGCAATGAAGATTGTTTGTAATTGACTATATTCTTAGTATTCACATTTTCTATCTATCAAAATTGTTACATTGACACTTTGTACTCAAAATTTGTATTTCATCATTTTTCATCATTCAAGTTACTAACAGTGTCTCTCATCTCTCATATCAACAAGCAGAGGTAACTAAGCACATTTTAAATTAAATTGACCAAATTAATATTAGACATATTTAGCATATTTAAAATGATCAAAATAATTATCTGTTCAACAAATATGTATGACCACACACGACTGAAACCAACCTAGGTCCATCTTAACATCGGATCTATCAAGTGCCGAGAGGGATCAAATCTCTTGAGGTGCAAACCTTTCCTCAAGTTTTGCACTCAAAAAATAGGTTTGGACCTCGAGATATTTGATCCCTCTTGGCACTTGATAGATCTGGTGTTAAGATGGATCTAGGCTGGTTTCAGTCATGTGCAATCATACAAATTGTTGAACATTTAATTATTTTGATCATTTTTCATTACATTCGAGGAGAAGTCTTTGTTACTTTTGAGAAGAAGTCTTTGTTACATTCAAGAATAAATATTTGTTAATTAATTTAAAAATATTATTTTATATATTTGAACCCACACATAACATAAACATTATGATTTAGTCACAAGTGAGTCCTTTCTTGTCGATGAATTGGGTTGATTACCACCTCATTTTACTTTTTGTTGTCACTTTGGCCAAATAATTTAATTATCGGGGTGTGGTTCGATTGAATAGTGTCAACGTTGGGTTCAAAAATAACTCGTGTCAATGTTGATCCCAAAAAGTATGTCGTGAGTAGAAGGTATAAATTTATAAATTTGGTGAGAACTCCTATTTGTCACTTTATTTTTATTTTTTTTATGCTTCTTTTAACTTGTTTTCCATATAAAGTTTTATTTTTATTTTTAATAATTATTTAAATATTATGTGTTATATGTTTTTGTTAATTTTATTATTACTATTGTAGCCATATAAATTAAATGGAATGTCTATCAGAATCAATCCATAAGAAGCATCAAAACACTTACTTCATGATACATCTCACATTGCTAAAATTAAAAAAAACCATAAAACTAATTAAATTATAAATTTATTTTTAATTATTATTATTATTAATTATAAAAATAATTAATATATAAGTTAAACATATATACATTTAAGAAAACATGGTACAATATTCTTAACCATGGAAATTTACCCCCACCTTATCATGGAGACCCTTAATTTGTAAATAGGCATTGTTACAATACCATTTTCTGATACCATGAATTTTGATATCACATGCCCAAAAAACAATAACTTAGCTCATATGTCACTTTTTCATACGATATATTTTTTTAATTAATTAATTTAATAAAAATTGCATAACTATTCCTTTGATGGGGTGATGAGTGGTGAAAGGTGGGGGCATGATGTGTCACCAACCCCCCTAATTAGTATGTCGGGAGATGTGGCAATGTGCCCCTGACAAATGTAAGTAATTGCATTGGTTACATATGTTGAACATTGAGACATGATGGTACGTCGAGTTGTGGGAGAAGGTGGCAGAGCATGTACGAAGGGAGGGGATTCAATGTCAAACTTGTGGAGACTACTTCATATGTAATATTTCATAAATGTGAATACAATGGAGAAACTATGCCTAGGAGGCCAGATTGGAACTAACAAGAAGTAGTCAAAGGGGAGGAGGAGTGGAACATTGGATGCTTACAAAGGGTAGAGACAATTTGGTAATGAAGTTGTTTTGCAATTGAATAAGGGCGTTTGTAGCTGACGAGAGGGATTAGAGCATGAAAAATCAAATCCCAAAGAGGAAGCAGAATTGGGCAACCACAATAGAACATATCTAAAATGAACTCCACCTATAATAGGTAATTTCTATGATCAAGTTTGGAATTTTTGTGTTCTGTTTATTTTATAGTTGTTCCACCCCAAAAGAACTCGAGAGACCCCCTCTCTCCTCGCAGTACTTCTAGGGAAGGCTGGTAATTTATGTATAATTATATCTCATCTTATGAGATGGGAGTAGGGTTAGTTGTGGATGTTGAAGACATGTTGGTTTGGTTTTATTTGGGCGAAGTATCTTTCTCTGAGCTGGTAATCGTAATTTCTAAACTGTAGCTTTGTGGGCTGAAATTAATCTTGGGTATGAGTGTACTTTGTCTAGTGAGTGCACACATTCGGAGTTTGGGAAAATTGTGGCCTATGATTTGCATTTGTGTGGCGAGGGAAGGAGGGTATTACCTTTGGAATCCTAGGGTGGTTTTGGGTCTTAGAGCATCATCCTTTGACATGGGGAGGAAAAACTCTAGGTCTTCTCCCTTGTATTTATGGGTGTACGAGGAAAGATCTCTATACTCTTATTTTGAGTGGTTGTTGGGATTTGGGAGGACGTAGTGGTAGATTAAAGGAATTAGAAACCAATTAGTGGTTGGATGTAAGAAAAGGTTGAGAATAGGTAGCTAAATCAATGAACAAGTGTTATCTTAAATAATGTGCCTCGTTACTCAAACTATGGGCCAAGTATCATGCAAGTAATAGCCACTAGAAGAGCAGGGGGAAGAGGAGTGAATCTCTTTGGGCACATCATAGAACATATTGGCTAATTTTAGATTCTTGTGGGATTGACATTTGAAACTTGAACCTTTTGAAGTAGATTCCCCAGTAGAAATTTATTGGTTGATGTTTCAAATCAATTCATCATCAAAACAAAAGAACCAGGAGAAGAAGGAAGGAATGAAAGATATAGAGGGGGGAAGAAAGAAGGAAGAGAAGGGTAAAAAAAAGATTATGTTTGTTCAAGAGATAGAAAATCATAAACCTAAAAATAATAAGGATAAAAAAAAACCTAATTTTTTTTATTAATATGATAAAATTAATACAATTATTGTTATTATTAATAAAAAGGTAATTTGATGGATAGCACATTGCTAGGGATTTCTAGGCAGAGAGGGTTTGATGGCTCTCTGACCTTAGGGCTCTGGTACTTGACCACTTTTTTCTAGGGCACCTACAACTCGCGACTGTGGTTAGGAACCTATTCTACTCTCTTGGATGACTACAACTTTCTATTGGCACCATCCATCTTCCATTATTCTGGCACTTGGAGTAGACATTAGCGCACTTTTCTGGGCAACTTTCGGTTGGCGCAAACATTGTGAGGATCTCCTTTTGTTGTCTATCGGTTGAGATGGAGGTTGATATGGCCGAATACTCTGAGGATCCTTATGACTAAGTTCCTATCTAGACAATTTCTCCTCCACATCTGTCGGTCACTTCCTCAAACATCTATCTACAACTCCCTTCGACATTGGTGGGTGACCCTAGGGTTTTCTCGGCATCCGCTTTTTCTCATCCCTGTGCCTTGGCTCTGAGTTTTGTGTTTTCGTTCATTCCTTCTTCATCATCCCTACTGGTATCTGGTTCAATGGAATCATCCTTTTACTTGTCAAGCTCTGACTATTCACAACCCTCTTTGACTTCCCTTCAGTTCTTCGACTCCTTCTTGGACATGTATTCATCCTGCTTTTCATTGGATCTCTAAAATTTACCCTCCTATGTGGTCCCTTTCCCATCTATCCCACCAAATCCGGGCCCCCATTTCTCTCTCACATCGCAACATTTCACCCCCGTTCCCCCCTCCTCTGGTAACCAACCCTTCCACATATGGATTTTTTGAAGGATCCTCACTTCCACCACTTGATCTTGGAGAAGGTACTAGGGCCAGTACAGGACCAAGTATTGCCTCCGACCCCCCTATCAACCCCTCCATTGGAAATGCACCCCGAGATATTAAGAAATTCAAGGGAATCAAGGTCGGGTGTGAGAAGATTTCACTAACCTTTGGCAATGACCTTTAGATGGGAGACGTGCTCGATATCGCTGATAGGGTTATGGGCGATCGGGTTCAGGGATGATCCTATACTACCACTCAACTCAGACAATGGATTTTGGATATTTGGGGCCTATCAAAGTATTTCCACATAGATATTGCTCCGGTATTACTCAAGAGATGGAGTACTCTATCTGACCTAGAACGTGAGCATCTGGGGGCTAGCCCAATATGGGTTCTTCTGCCTGGACTTCTGCTTCATTTATGGTCTGAGGACATTTTTAAATGCATTAGTAATGATCTGGGGACCTTTTTGGACTATGATAAATCATATATTGTCACCGCGAATATGACAATGGCTCACATATTGGTACACTTGGATACACGAGAAGTTTTGGAGAAAAACCTTCAAATTCAGTGGAGGAACACTTGCCACCTTCGGATACTTGATTACGAGGGGGTTCCCTACAGATTTCATCGGTGCCATAAAATTGGGCACCTATAAAAGGATTTCCCTCTCCTCACTTCGAGTTCTTCTTCTGTATCTCAACCTAATCATATTGCAGCGGATATTCTATCAGGTCCATAGGAGAAGAGACTTGCAAAGGTTTTTGGATGCCCTTCAAAGACATCTACTCAGATGCAGGGACTGAGCAAGGAGCATTTTCTCCCTCCCTCTCGTTGCATCACAAGATCACATGTGGCTGCGACAACCATCACTTCAGGTATTTCTTCCTCTACTCTCTTACTTCTTATGACCTCTATTTCTGTATCACATCTCTATGTTGTTGGGTGCTAAAAGGTGTCTTTTAAAACTCCTAATTGCCTCACATTAATTATCAACCTGGGTAAGTATTTTTGTTTCAAGAGTGTACACAATATGTGAAAGCTATAAATCCAAAGAGTAATGCTTTTTAAGTTGAACTATAAAACTTGATACAAGAGTAAACAGATGCATTTATAAAACTCAAGCTGCAACTGTTAATGGAAATATTACATCCAAGCATCAAGAATTAATATTCAACTGAAATCATAATCAAATCTGAAGCAAGAAATTCAATTGAAAATAGCATCAACCGAGAGCATAGTAGCATTAACCAATCTCTTTCAGCTAATTCTATATGAATCACACTCTATCTCAATTAAGCAATTCGAATGGAAATGATGTCAACAAAGAGTTTAGTAGTATTAACCAATCTCTTTCAGCTGATTCTATACTAACCACACTCTTATCGTAATCAACCAAAAATCAATGTCTTAACTGATAATTAATTCAACCTGCAGTGAGCACAAATGAAATCAAATGGCAAAGTTGCGAATTACATGAGATCAGAATAAAGGAAAGTAAACTAATTGCAATGTAAACTCACAGGAAATCAGAAGATATCAAATAGGGTAAACTTAGCAGAAAATGGAAAAACATCAAACCAATTAGACTTGCATGAATTAGAAAGATATAACATAGAGGATAGAAGTTTGATCCACCAGGGGCCGAGCCCTACCCACTAGCGAATACTGCCGAGCTACTTCAGAATATCTGAATGACCAGCAATGCAAATTATATATTAATCATTAAATTCACTCCTCATTACAATACGATCTGTCCTTCAGAATAACATTGAAATTACAATTGAGGTCCCAAGCGAAAATCTAAATCTCTCTATTAGCCCCTCTCCTACTATCCTATCCTATCTATCTCTAATTATCTACTATTATCCCCTTCTTTGATTTCTGTTTTCATTTAAATACACGGAGAGCACGGAGAAGTTACAACAGAGATGATTACAAAATGATTCCCATAACAAAAATTGGATTGTTGACAACAAATTGATCAATAAGATCATATCTAAAATATCTTTCCATCAGCATTCAATAGGAACAGGTCAAATTTGGTATTGCAACTGAGATAATTTGGAAACCAACCGCAATAGTGAATTTGAGAAAATCGTCTTCATAGAACCTTCCATTTCTCTTAATACAGACTGAATTTGGGAAAACTGCTCATTACAAAACTAATTCGATCCGTTCTAGACAAAACCCATGTTTCTGATTTTCCAGATTCTTCTCCATTTGTCCAAAACATCCAATACAAAACTATCACTTCTTATTCCAACAAGTTTTTGAGTTGGCACATTTAACGATGAGCTAGAGATCAAATCTGCAATTTGGAAAATATCTTGGAGGCTAAAATGGTGAGTGATGTTACAACAAATTTAGTAATAAAACATCATTGGTAAAATCATTCATAATAATCATCAATTTATTAAAAATAAAGGAGAAGAAATAATATTTATCCATAAGAGCATAAATAATTATAAAATGGAATTATATGATAAATTATGATAAATGACGTGATAAAAAAGGGTAGAAATGGATGAAATAGGTGTTAAAAAGTGATAATAATAATGACATATTAACATACTAATACACCCCCAAACTAAATATATTGCATGCCCTCATGCAACCCAAAGCCTCTATATTAACCAAGCTATATAAAAAAAATGTTTATCCCAAGTTATGAAATTGATGGAACAAACAAATTCTTCCTCAAATAATGAATATTCAATTTTAGCAATGATGATGAAGGCATAACAATTTTTACATTGATGTTCAACTATATGTATATGAAGTTGTAGCAAAATATAATATAAGTAACAACAAATTTCATTAACCATTTCCTCAAAAACTACAAATCAGATTTTGCTGAAATTTTGCAAGTTGGTTTCTACTATATTAATGCTACTATGATCCAAAAATTAGATCATTTTGATGCATAGATCATGAGAGATAAACAAAATGGCTATAGGTGACAATGCATGATTTCGGAAATTTGACAAATTAATTTAACTTGAAATTGTCTAGGTTTGTGTATTTTAATGATACCTCTTTGTTATCCAAAAATCACAAGAATTCAGTTCATAGTTTTAAAGATATACAACAATCAATTTCTGCACTGTATAAAAATGAAATTGTATGCCTTAAATGAGAAAGCAAGTAAAAAACATTCATCATGTGTAGAAATTCCTCCCCCAAATAGGAGAGTTAGCATTCCCTAATGCAATGTTACAAAAAAAAAATTAACAAAATGAGGTGGTTGCTACAATCTGTTGAAATATATGCTTGGTGTAAAACAACATGAGATACGGGAAGTGGTAAGAATGAATAAGAAGATCAATGGATGATAAAGAATATTAATGGCATGGTCATAAGAAAGAAATGAATGAAATTAACACTCCCCCAAACTGAAAGATGATATGTCTCTGAAAAAGGGGAAGTGGTAAAGACATGGAATGAATGATGATGAATAATGCTTAATGGATTTTCATGAAAGTCTCCTAAATTTTAAATAAATCAGAAAATTATGCTATTTTACCTCAAGTTTTACCTTCGAAAAAAAATGTGGAATGACATATATGGATTGGAATTTGTTGAAGCTAATGAAGGCTGAGTTGATGTTGAAAGTGATACAAAAAGTGGAATCCAGGCAAGCACATCATGTCTGAACAATTGTTCGCGTTCACGAATTTCTCAAACCTCTTTTGTTAGTTGCAATAGTGTGGCCTTGTTGCGAATAGAGTTTCCCCCCATACTTGTTGTTCTCTTGTAAACAAATCACTATTTTGCATGCAAATTTTTGGAATCCATAGTTTTAGTTTTGAACAACAACAGATAAGCTGTATGCAAAAATACCAATCAGAAAAAACTTTTGTATAAATGCAATACTAATATTTTGTCAAATCAACAAGTTATGGCAGAGTGCAGTAATTATATCGCATGCTATCCCATAATGCATACCTTCCCCCTCCAATTGGAAAAGGGCGTTCATGACCATAAAGCATAGGAAAAGTGTTGTTATGATGGCAAGGCAAGGGAATGAACAGTATGACAGTAAATGAAGCAGAGTACACATATCAATGATAGGACAGCAAGAGGTATGGTTATAATGAGAGCAGAGTGTGTAAAGATAGTTATGAATAAGAGATAGGATGCTTTGGATTGATAACAAGTTATGGGGTAAGAAAAAAGGACAGTAATATGCAAGAAAGATGCTTTGCTGATGGTATTCTAGCCGAAAATGATGTGATTGGTCGGAAAACAATTTCTCATGCATAAAGGTTCAAAACAGGGAAAAATTAAGGAACTAACTTCTCCGATAAAAAGAAAGAATAAGGAAAGGGTATTATAGTAACAATTGATGACAAGATATAACTTCAATACCTTAAGCAGAGCCTCTGCTACCAACACGCATCCATAGCCTCGACAGGGTTGCTTTTTAACCCATATGAGCTAGGATCCTCAATTTATAAATGGAGAGTTCTAGTGTTTTTCTACAGAAGAGATCAGTGTGCTGGCATGGTGACCAAATAATGACATTGCCATTCACTGGGATGTAGCAAAAGTGATCAGGTTGGCTCGTGATGAGACCTCTTGTTCCAAGGATATTTTAGTTATCCAATGGATCATAACCCTGGTGTGGTGGCCATAATGGGAATGTCACTTTGTTACAGCTTTATGAACATGGTAGGTTGGCTCTTAATGAGACCTCCTATCCTCCATTTGCAAACAAAATTCTGTTGTTATTACACATTTTTATGATAAATAAATGGAGGCTCAGTACTCCTTAAGAGCAGGGATGGTGGAAGAAGTTGAAGATGTTAATAGAAAAAAATACCCATAATCTCATTTATTACAGATAGAGAAAATTATAACCAGGAAGGGTGGAACCAACATGGTATTAAGATGATCAATCAGTATCATACACAACAGAAAATGATGCAGTAAAGTAGTATATAAATAATTGTCCCTTTTGAAACTAATCTATCATCAAGGAGTTGTCTTGTTAAAGATCATAGTGTGAATGATATTAACTCGCTTTAATAGAATCCATAATTCTTGTCCTCATAAAAGTAGTGTACTTCATGCCATGAAAGGGAATCAGTAAAATGTGGTTGAAATGAGCTAGGAATAATCCCACAAGAGGAAGGAGATGCTATTCACAACACACAAAACTTCACAAGAAGCAAAAATGGTGTTCTGAAGAGGGAACAACAAAAACACTCTAAAAGTGTTGTTCATTCAAAGCACTTGAAAAAAAGTGACAGAATAGCAGCTGTTCCCTAGAGGTAACAACAAAAAAACACTCGGAAAAAGTGTTGTTCCCTTTAGGGAATAGCAGTTGTTCCCTAAAGAGAACAACAAAGGAAAACAACGAAAAAATACTCGCATAAAGTGTTGTTCCCTTTACGAAACAAGAAAAACACACGGAAAAGTGTTGTTCCCTTTTGGGAATAGCAATTGTTCCCTTTAGGGAAAAACAACTGTTCCCTGTAGGGAATAGCAAATCAACACACAAAAAAGTGTTGTTCCTTATAGGGAACAACAATTTTTCCCTATAGGGAACAACAAAAGAAAATAGGGAGAGAAAAAACACAGACAAGCAATTATCCCTACTGCATTAAACAAAAGAGGGGAAATCATACAGAAGAAAGAAAAACAATAGAAAAATTAGAAAAGATAATTGTATTTACAAGTCTCAAAAATAACTTTTTACAGAACTGGTGCTACCGAAGAGTTGCCTTCTGCAACTGAAACTTGCATGGTGGGGTCCTCATTGTTCAATCACGAATGGAGCGGAAACTACAATTTGAAGGAAGCAACACCTGAAACACAAAAAAATAAGAGAAATCAGAAAAGAAACAACAATTTATTTAAAAACAATATATAAATAAATGAATTAGGTTACAACAACTATGATGTTATTTCCTAAGGGAATATCAATCTGTCATTGGAAAAAAATGATCTCTTGGAAAAATGTTTTGGCAACAGTGACATGAATCTTCAAATGGAAATCAATTCTTCATTTCTTCTATTATGAATCCATTAGGTAATGAATTGGATGAAATGCCCTTGTTTCATTAAAATTTCTTTCAAGAATTACTTGTTCATAAATTGACCCTCTTTATTCTCCTAAGACCTGCAAAAACCGAGTGTCTACTTGCAATAAAACATTAAATCATGGAGAAAGAGAGGTGATCAGGCTCCCATAATCCAAGAATTATGAAAAAAAATAACAAGTAGTTACTCTGTAAAACAAATCCACGGAAAAAATAACAAAGTAAAATTTATTTGTCACCTACAGGAGAGTAGTGGTCGACCATACTAACCAGCAGTGTTTTAATCACAACTCCTCTGTTTTTGGTCCAATTTGAGTGATTCCAAAGCCAAATGAGAGCTACTTCAAGGATATATCACCAATAGAAGCAGGTTTTAAAAATTTAATTATATGATATGTCAATTTTACTTAGAACAACTTGCATAACAGAGTCATTTTCGATTTCCCCTCTTAGAACAATAGTGGATATTTTAAGCATAGATTTTCCGTTTGATGACGGATTCGAATGATTCAAATTGGAAATGAAAGTAGATTCATTTATTTATTTCCAATAGAAACAGGTTTTGAATAAAAAAGAATTGATGGGTCAAATACTCTAATGAACAACCGGAAAAACAGAGTTCTAAGAGTGTTTATTTACAATAGATAGTCAGTATGTTGGTCATAACTTTCTAATACGATATCGAAAATAAGTCATTAAAATTTCCTTGTAAACTATATTCATAGGGGAATATATCATAGAAATATGTTTTCAAAATATAGTCATTTAGGCCTCCAAAAACTGACTGTCCCAACTCTATTTCTGAGCTACCTACTAGACACCCAGTGAATGTTTTGGTTATAACATTTTCATTTCAAATACAAATTGAGTGATTCAAATTGGGTTAGAAATTAAACATCAAGGGCTACGTAGGATAAAAATAGCTTTTAAAAATATTCCCTTTTGTTCCTTCAAAACATCACTATCCCGACTGTGTTTTAAGAAATTTCATCAAGCCCACAAACCAAAAAAATATGATATTCAAGATTTTTTTCCAAATTGGTGATAAAAATGAATATTAGTGTTTGTAGAACTATTATTTCCATTATAATTTATCTACATACACAAATGAATTAAAATATTTATCACCAATGTTGATTTCCATAGCATGTTGCAACAAAAACAACTATTTTTACATAAAAACAAAATGTATTTATTTATGTCCTTATTTATTTTATTTTATTTTATTTTTTATTTCTACACTAACCTATTCTGATTTGAAAAATGAATATGATTACATATAAGAGTACTTCCAGTGGAGCCATTTTCAAAATAAGGCTTCACATATGCACATACCCAAATTTGAAAAATGCATGTTAATAAATATTAGGGTATGAGAAGCCAACTTCCCTTGAAAATATGGTGTTAAAAAGTGTTGAAGTATGGAGTGATGCTGCAAGCAAATGATGGAGTGAAACCAATCTTCAATATATCCTTTACTTTCTTGATTTCCCATAGCAATCATATCATGAATTTCTTGAGGTTTTAAAACAACTTGTTGATGCAGACTAGAAGAAACCTCATTTTCTTCCATAACTTCTACAATTTTTGGAACATTTTGAATCTAAGTGTAAGTTTTATCCAATGGTGCATGTGAGATAGAATGGGTGGGAAGGGTGGGTAAATTTTTTAGTTCAACACTGTAAGCATGTTGTACTGGTTTATTATGGTGAGGGTGTGGAATGAGTTGAGCAGGAAATTGTGTAGGGAATGGAGCATTTTGATGATGTAGTTGATTGGGTTGAGTGGATAATTTTGATAGGCAAGAAAAATGTTGTGGAATAGTTGGTGAATAATAGGGTGGATGTGTTTGTTGTATAAGATGAGGGAGAGTAGTCATGCAATCATAAGATGAACCATGCCAAACTTGTAGAAAATATTTGTGGGGGTTATATTGAGATGGACATGGTTTCCCTAACACATGAGTATTCCATAATGGATTATGCAAATAAGAGAATGGAGAGGAAGTGTTTTTAACCATACCTATAGGCCATGCTTCCCATGGTTTTGACCTTGTTGCCGCTTCCCCATCTCTTTGATATGCTACTTCCATCCCAAATAAGGAAGGACAACTATCTATGGGATGCTCCTTTCGGTAATAAGGGAAAAACACTTCATCAAATTATTGATTTTTCTAAACCTGCAAAACATCCAATTATGAATTTAGAGAGCTAATAAAATCAACTTTAAAATGTTCAAATAAAACATTGATTTCAGCTCTTATATCTCATGTTCTTGTAGCAGATTTGGAAAAGAAAGAACAAACGTCTCTAGAATTCTTACTAGCCTTGGAGATTCCTCTTGAATACCTTATGCACAATTCACAAACATCATCATATGATAACTAAAAAACATCACCTTTTCCTATCATATTTAAGAGTTCTAAAAATTCATCTTTGATTCCTTTGAGTAGGAGTGTTTTTAAGATCTCTTTTTCCAAATACTTATGCTTTGATTTTTGAAGGTTGTATCGAAATCGCTCCACATAGTCCTCCAAGCTTTCATCTTCCCTTTGTATCATACTAAAAATATCTTCATTGGATTTGGAATATTCTTGGTACTTCTTCAAGAATATGTTCTTCATGTCCTCCCATGTTTGGATGCAGTGCCCACCTAGGCTCATGAACCATCAAAGAGCTTCTCCTTTTAGAGTAAGAGGAAACACTTTCAACCTTTGATCATTAGTATAATAATAATATCCTCTACAAAGTATTTCAAACTCAAATAATAATGTATCTGGATCTTCATTTGTCAAACCATGAAAATTTGGTAGAGAAGATGGGGGAATTATGTGCATTTGTGTCACTCCTCCTAGATCTTTGATAGAAAATTCAAAAGTTGCAATGTGAGCCATTTCTTACCATAATAGAATATGTTCTTCATGTGTTTCTTTGAGGATCCTCCTTCAAATGTTCCTGTCAATTGGTTAGTGAAATGGGTGGTGCTTACATCACCATTCGAGTGAAATTATGAGATTTTTTCAAAAATTCTATCTCTAAAATTCCTACTTCAATTCTTATGCAATTCTGCTGAAAAGCAGGCGGAGGAGCAAGCACTTTACTTGCTTGCTATGCAGGTTCTTACCTTCCGTTTTTAATACCCAATTCTTTCACAACAGAGAAACATCAAACACCTACTTCAACTTCTATGCAATTGTGAGGAAAAGCGGGGGGAGGAGCAAGCACTTTACTTGCTCGTTACGTAGGTTCTTACCTTCCGTTTTTAATACCCAATTCTTTCCCAACAACAAATATCAAACATACATCACTCTCTGTGAAATGGCAAAACTCTCCCCAGCAACGACGCCAAAATGTTGGGTGCTAAAATGTTTCTTTTAAAACTCCTAATTGCCTCACATTAATTATCAACCTGGGTAAGTATTTTTGTTTCAAGAGTGTACACAATATGTGCAAGCTATAAATGAAAAGAGTAATGCTTTTTAAGTTGAACTATAAAACTTGATACAAGAGTAAACGGATGCATTTATAAAACTCAAGCTGCAACTGTTAATGGAAATATTACATCCAAGCATCAAGAATTAATATTCAACTGAAATCATAATCAAATCTGAAGCAAGAAATTCAATTGAAAATAGCATCAACCAAGAGTTTAGTAGTATTAACCAATCTCTTTCAGCTGATTCTATACTAACCACACTCTTATCGTAATCAACCAAAAATAAATGTCTTAACTGATAATTAATTCAACCTGCAGTGAGCACAAATGAAAGCAAATGGCAAAGTTGCGAAGTACATGAGATCAGAATAAAGGAAAGTAAACTAACTGCAATGTAAACTCACAGGAAATCAGAAGATATCAAATAGGGTAAACTTAGCAGAAAATGGAAAAACATCAAACCAATTAGACTTGCATGAATTAGAAAGATATAACACAGAGGATAACAGTTTGATCCAGCAAGGGTCGGGCCCTAGCCACCAACGAATGCTGTCGAGCTACTTCAGAATATCCGAATGACCAGCAACACAGATTATATATTAATCGTTATATTCACTCCTCATTACAATATGATCTATCCTTTAGAATAACATTGAAATTACAATTGAGGTCCCAAGCGAAAAGCTAAATCTCTCCATTAGCTCCTCTCCTACTATCCTATCCTATCCTATCTATCTCTAATTATCTATTATTATCCCCTTCTTTGATCTCTCTTTTCATTTAAATACATAGAGAGTAGGGAGAAGTTACAATAGAGATGATTGCAAAATGATTCTCATAACAAAAGTTGGATTGTTGACAACAAATTGATCAACAAGATCATATCTAAAATATCTTTTGATCAAAATTCAATAGGAACAGGTCGAATTTGGTATTGCAACTGAGATAATTTGGAAACAGGCCGCAACAACGAATTTGAGAAAATCATCTTCAGAGAACCTTCCATTTCTCTTAATACAAACTGAATTTGAGAAAACTTCTCATCACAAAACTAATTCGGTTTGTTCTAGACAAAACCCATGTTTTGGATTTTCTATATTCTTCTCCATTTGCCCGAAATGTCCAATACATGACTGTCACTTCTTATTCCAGCAAATTTCTGAGTTGGCACATTTAATGATGAGCTGGAGATCAAATCTGCAATCTGGAAAATATCTTGGAGGCTAAAATGGTGAATGATATTACAAAAAATTCATTAATAAACCATAATTGGTAAAATCGTGCATAATAATCATCAATTTACTAAAAATAAAGGAAAAGAAATAATATTTATCCATAAGAGCATAAATAATTATAAAATGGAATTATATGATAAATCATGATAAATGACGTGATAAAGAAGGGTAGAAATGGATGAAATAGGTGTTAAAAGTGATAATAATAATGACATATTAGCGGCCCAACATATGCATCCATTTTGTGTTGCATCTCAATACCTACATTTTTCCACCCCCTTCTTACATGCTCCCCGGTATGCTCACCCCCCACTTTCTATGTTACTTGTCCTATGATCCATGATGTCCCACTCTCTGCTCCCTCTTCTGAGACTTCTAATGACTCTCATCCAAGTCATCCTTACCTCCTTCAGTCACTGGTAAAATCTTCATCCGATGATTGTTGTGGCATTGGTATTGTTCCCCCTTCCAAGTACATCAAACCTTCTAGAGGCAAACATTCCCATATCTCGAAGGCTATCATCCAAGCTAGATTGGATGTAGCACATGGCCAAAAACTACCCGTCGATAAGGCCCTTAGGGCATTGACCTCACCCCCTGCTTCCCCATGAAGTGGTTATCCTTCAATTTTCATGGGATGGATAGTGCCGCTAAAAAACTAACCTTTAGGAGTGTTACACAATATTTTGTCACACCTACTACACTTCCCTGTGACATACCTAGAAGTGCCTGAAACATGATCATTATACAGTATACTTATCTATGTATACAACTCAGATCCCTCCTTTAAATTTTCTTGGAAAATCTTTGGAGATTTCCCTGAAGAAATAGCTCTTAAAACCCTAAAATGAGGGTAATCTCCCTTATGAAGCTCAAAACCGCGATAATCGCCTGTTGCATTGTGTTATGCCAGTGATGGCATCACCCTGTTCCCTTGCATACCCATGATGGTCTCAAAAAGGAATTTTTCCCAAAGAGGATGAGAAGTTTCGTGATCAAGAAGCTTCCAGAGCGGCGAGATGGAGGTGGTTTCACATAGATGAGGTCAAATCCTCCTAATTTGACCTCTTGGTCTCATCCATATGAGCTACCTCCTTGAGATGTGGGCCTAATATTATCTTTAGAGGAGTCCTAACTCCCTCTCCCAGCCTATAAATTCCTCCTCTCCCATTCCCAAATGGTTGGTCTATGTCCATTTGCACCCCTATGTTGAGCTTGTGCTTAGAGGCTATTCATTAGACTTGGAGAAGGAGTGTTTGGAGAGTTTCTTGGCTTGGACTTGGATTACCACTGAAGGAGATACTTTCAATATCAAGGCTATGGTTGTAAGCTTCCCTTTATTCTTTAAATAATATACAACTGCTGGTTCATCTTCCCAAAATATATATGTTCATGTATGTATTAGCTTGACATTCCTTGATCAACTAAGTAGGTTCTTATTGGATTTGCTATTGGTTTTGGCATACTTTGTTGTCTCTTGATCACTTATGCAAGTACATAAGCAGTGAAATAAGAAGGAACAAGTCTGTGACACAAGTAGTTCAAGGATCTCAACAAAAGAAATTAGAATAGCATCAGAGCGAGGTAGGTCATGTCTCTCATTCTACTTTTCAATTATAATCTAAGAATATGTCTCGTTGATTTTCACTTCAGTTGCTAGACCCACTCATTGGTCTAGAGGGATCATCCTTGTTCACAGAGAGGATTAATCTTGTCATTTTTATTAGCCTGTTTTACCAGATGAGCCTTGAATTGAGTCATTATGCTGAGGACATGAAAACTTATCTCAACCATAGTTTATCTCCATTTCAATATTGTCTAAAAATGAAACCAAATCCAAGTAGATTATTTTCTCATGTTTCAAGCCTGTGTAAAAATGAAACCATTTCCCACTTTACATCTTGTGGTTGTCATTTTTATCAGCTTGTTTTACCATATGAGCCTTGCATTTTTCATTCCATCATCACCATCTCTTTGGCTGATCATATGCTTTCACTTGGTTTTTTACCCTTGCCTAAGGAACTTCTACAATGAGTGGTATTATTAGACAGCCTCTTGACCATTACATGTTTTGATAAGTTCCATCATGACCTGAACCAATTGTTATCCTTTCATACCACTCGTTCATCCAGGTGGAGTCCTCTTTCAACTCTTTTCAGCCTCAAAAATATGAAAAGATTGTGGAGCACTTATCATTTCGAACTCGTTAAAGTAAATGAATTGACATCTACTCAGTATAAGTTTAACCCTTTTCCAGAATGAGATAGACTATTGTATGAAAAAGAAACACCTTAGTCAAACATGACTAAGAGGTTCCCTCGGATATTGTTTTCTACCTTTTCGTATTCGAGGGAAAAATTACGAAAAGGGACATGATGGAGTTTTATTTTTCATTTCTTTTTCAAACTCTCTAAACATGAAAAAGACACCGAGTTACTCTTCTGTCAGACTCGTAAAAATTAAACGACAAAAGACTTGTCACCATGACGAGCCCGAGTTTCTCCTTCCTAGGACTCGTAAAAATTACTAGGATGGATTCATCCAAAGGATGAACTTATATGACAAGCATATGGTATCCTCTTCAAGCTTGTGTAAAAATAAAGAGGTACTCACCAAAAATAGTGGGCAAAAATGAAGATGAAACATCCTTTGTATAGGCAGCATGTCACTCTTAAACATGACACTCATCTTTTTCCCATGTCAGGTTTGGGATATCCTCACTTAGTCACTTGTCCTTCTGGGTTTGGGTGATCTATTTTGCCTCTCATTTGACTATTCCACATCGTTGTCATGACCCTTGGTCCTATTTTGAGTCTAATGCTGCCACACTTCGGAATCATGTCACCAATATGTTCAAGAGAAGTCCAATATGTAGTTGTTTACCTATACACCATTTGAGTCATTGTTACGGTCTTGAAAATTATTCCAATTTTTTCCTCGTTTCATGTCCATGATGGGGCAATCATTATGACCCTCCTTCAATGGGTCACTTCCTGTCAACTTCAGCTCATTATTCAGGAAGATGACTTAAAAACTCCCTTTCAATACCTTAGAGCTTGCATGTCTTAATGGCAAGTTCTCCGTATCCGATGATGGGTTTTCACTATTGGCCTTCGATTGGGTGATTCCACAAGTTTTTGACTTCAGCTTTGTTATCACATACATGGATTTTATTTCCGTACCTTGAGAGCCATTGTCATTATGGGTCATTCCTCTCATGCATGTTAACGGTCCACATCATTGGCCGATAGTCAGGTGGTTTTCTAGCATGTTCAGCTTCAACTCATTTATTCTCATGTTAGGATTCGTACATTGATCGGGTCGGGATGGAGTGCAAGACCCTGAGTCTTGTCTGTTATGACTCAGGCTGCATGGAGTTATATGTCATTCATGATTGTACACATGTTTCTACTATACGGATGGTTGTGACCATACCGTGAGACTTTATATTTATGATGATCCTTGTTATCTAGATGGTTGCGCCCATACCATGGATCTTTTCATATAGTCTTCATCATCCGGATGGCTGCGTCCATGTCATGGATTCATGTCTTGATCTTAGATATGTATATGTATATGCATCCTTGATTTGCAGGTCTCCTGATAGTGCGTGTCCTCGTCCTTGCCAAAAGCTCGTAAAGCATCTCAGCCATCACTCCTCGTTTTGCCTTCATGCTTTAGGGGGCATCTATTACATAGTATTTTGTCATGCCTCCTGCAATTCCCCATGACATACCCAGAAGTGCCCGAAACATGATCATTATACAATATACTCATCTATGTATACAGCTCAGATCCCTCCATTAACTTTACTTGGAAAATCTCTAGAGCTTTCCCTGAATAAATAACTCTTAAAACCCTAAAATGAGGGTCATCACCCTTATGAAGCTCAAAACCGTGGTCATCACCTGTTGCACCGTGTTAGGCCAATGATGGAATCATTATGTTCCCTTGCATACATGTGATGCTCTCAAAAGGGAAGTTTTCCCAAGGAGGATGAGAAGCTTCGTGATCTAGAAGCTTCTAGAGTGGCAAGCTGGAGGTGGTTTTGCATAGATGAGGTCGAATCCTCCTAATTTTACCTCTTGGTCTCATACCTATGAGCTACCTCCTTGATATGTGGGCCTAATCCTATCTTTGGAGGAGTCCTAACTCCCTATCCCAACCTATAAATTCCTCCTCTGTCATTCCCAAATGGTTGGTCTAGGTCCATTTGCACCCCTATGCTGAGCTTGTGCTTAGAGGCTATTCATTAGACTTGGATAAGGAGTGTTTGGAGAGTTTCTTGGCTTGGATTTTGATTACCACTCAAGGAGAGCCTTTCAAAATCAAGGCTATGGTTGTAAGCTTCCATTTATTATTTAAATAACATACGATTGTTGGTTCATCTTCCCAAAATATTTATGTTCATGTATGTATTAGCTTGGAATTCCTTGATCAGCTAAGTAGGTTATTATTGGATTTTCTATTGGTTTTGGCATGCTTTGTTATCTCTTGATCACTTGTGCAGGTACATAAGCGCTGAAAGAAGCGGGAACAGGTCCGTGACACAAGCAATTCAAGGATCTCAACAAAGGAAATCAGAATATCATCAAAGCGAGGTAGGTCATCTCTCTCATTCTATTTTTTAATTATAATCTAGGAAGATGTCTCGTTGATTGTCACTTTAGTTGCTAGACCCACTCATTGGTCTAGAGGGATCATCTTTGTTTGTAGAGAGGATTAACCTTGTCATTTTTATTAGCCTATTTTACCATATGAGCCTTGAATTGAGTCATTATGCCGAGGGCATGAAAACTTATCTCAACCATAGTTTATCTCCATTTCAAGCTTGTCTAAAAATGAAACCAAATCCAAGAAAAGTTTTTTCTCATGTTTCAAGCTTGTGTAAAAATGAAACCATTTCCCACTTTACATCTATGATTGTCATTTTTATCAACCTATTTTACAAAATGAGCCTTGGTTTTTTCATTCCATCGTCACCATCTCTTTGGATGATCATATGCTTTCGCTTGGTTGTTTTACCCTTTGCCTGAGGAACTTTTGCAATGAGTGGTCTTATTAGATAGCCTATTGACCATTACATGTTTTGAGTAGTTCCATCATGACCAGAACCAGTTTCTATCCTTTCATACCACTCATTCCTCCAGGTGGAGTCCTATTTCAGCTCTTTTCAGACTCCAAAAATATGAAAAGATTGTCGATCACTTGTAATTTATAATTCGTTAAAGTAAATGAATTGACGTCTACTCAGTATAAGTTTAAACCTTTTTCGGACTGAGATAGACTATCTTATGAAAAAGAATTACCTTAGTTGAACATGGATATGAGGTTCCCTCAGATATTGTTTTCTACCTTTCTGGATTCGAGGGACAAATTACAAAAAGGGACATGATGGATTTTATTTTTCATTTCTTTTTCAAACTCTCTAAACATGAAAAAGACACTGAGTTAACTTCCGTCAAACTTGTAAAAAATAAACAATGAAAGACTTGTCACCATGACGAGCCCGAGTTTCTCCTTCCTACGACTCATAAAACTTACTAGGATGGATTCATCCAAAGGATGAACATATAGGACAAGAATATGATATCCTCTTCAAGCTTGTGTAAAAATAAAGAGGTACTCACTAGAAATAGTGGGGAAAAATGAAGAAAAAGAATCCTTTGTATAGGCAGCATGTTGCTCTTGAACATGACACTCATTTGTTTCTCATGTTAGGTTTGGCATATCCTCACTTAGTCACTTGTCCTTCCAAGTTTGGGTGATCCATTTTTCCTCTCATTTGACTATTCCATCTCGTCATCATGACCCTTGGTCCTATGTTGAGTCTAATGCTACCACACTCTGGAGTCGTGTCACCGATATGTTCAAGAGAAGTCCACTCTGCATTTTTTTACCTATACACCATTTGAGTCATTTTTACAGTCTTGAAACTTATTCCACTTTATTCCTCATTTCATGTCAATGATGGGGGAATCATTATGACCCTCCTTCGATGGGTCTCTTCCTGTCAACTTTAGTTCATTATCTAGGAAGATGACTTAGAAACTCCCTTTTAGTACCTTAGAGCTTGCATGCCTTAATGGCAAGTTCTCCATATCTGGCAACAGGTTTTCACTATTGGCCTTCGATCGAGTGATTCCATGAGTGTTCAACTTCAACTTTGTTATAAAATTAATGGATTGCACTATCATACCTTGAGAGCCATTGTCATTATGGGTGGTTCCTCTCGTGCCTGTTAACAGTCCACATCATTGGCCGGTAATCAGGTGGTTTTCTAGCATGTTCAACTTCAACACATTTATTTGCATGTTAGGATTTGTACGTTGATCGGGTCGGGATGGAGTGCAAGACCTTGAATCTTGTCTGTTATGACTCAGGATGCATGGAGTTATATGTCATTCATGATTGTACACATGTTTCTACTATACAAATGGCTGTGACCATACGGTGAGACTTTATATCTATGATGATCCTTGTTATCTAGATGGTTGCACCCATACCATGGATATTTTCATATAGTATTCATCATCCAGATGGCTGTGTCCATGTTATGGATTCATGTCTTGACCTCAGATATGCATATGTATATGTGTCCTTGATTTGTAGGTCTCCTGATAGTGTGTGTCCTCGTCCTTGCCAAAATCTCTTAAAGCATCTCAACCATCATTCCTCATTTTGCCTTCATGCTTTAGGGGGAATCTGTTACATAGTACTTTGTCACGCCTCCTGCACTTCCCAGTGACATACCCAGAAGTTACCTGAAACATGATCATTATATAGTATACTCATCCATGTATACAGTTTAGATCCCTCCTTTAACTTTGCTTGGAAATTCTCTAGAGCATTCCCTAAAGAAATAGCTCTTAAAACCCTAAAATGAGGGCCATCGCACTTATGAAGCTCAAAACTAGGATGATCACCTGTTGCACCATGGTAGGCCAGTGACGGTATCTCTTTGTTCCCTTGCATACCAGTGATGGCCTCAAAAAGGAAGTTTCCCCAAAGAGGATGAGAAGCTTCGTGATCTAGAAGCTTCCAGAGCGGCGAGCTGGAGGCGGTTGCTCATAGTTTAGGTCGAATCCTCCTTATTTTACCCCTTGGTCTCATCCTTATGAGATAACTCCTTGAGATGTGGGCCTAATCCTATCTTTGGAGGAGTCCTAACTCCCTCTCCTAGCCTATAAATTCCTTCTCTCCCATTCCCAAATGATTGGTCTAGGTCCATTTGCACCCCTATGTTGAGCTTGTGCTTAGAGGCTATTCATTAGACTTGGAGAATGATTTTTTGGAGAGTTTCTTGGCTTGGACTTGGATTACCACTCAAGGCGATCCTTTCAACATCAAGGCTATGGTTGTAAGCTTTCCTTTATTATTTAAATAATATACAACTATTGGTTCATCTTCCCAAAATATATATGTTCATGTATGTATTAGCTTGGCATTCCTTGATCAGCTAAGTAGGTTATTATTGGATTTTCTATTGGTTTTGGCATGCTTTGTTGTCCCTTGATCACTTGTCTAGGTACATAAGCGCTGACAGAAGTAGGAACAAGTCTGTGACACAAGCAGTTCGAGGATATCAACAAAGGAAATCAGAATAACATCAAATTGAGGTAGGTCATCTCTATTGTTCTACTTTTCAATTATAACTAGGGAGACCTCTTTTTGATTTCATTTCAGTTGCTAGACCCACTTATTGGGCTAGAGGGGTTGTCTTTGTCTACAGAGAGGATTAACGTTGTCAACAAGGAGACTACTTGAACTTGAGAAGGTAGACATCATTTTCTTTTAGGAAACACTTGCACTTACTGACCAGATCATCCCCTCCCTAAAATATTTAGTATCCAGTTGGCACTTTCATGCACCTGATGTCCGAGGTCTCTCAGGAGGCACTGCTTTCGGTTATAATCATCGAATTGTAAAGTTGCAAAACATATGGTCGGGGGATAGTATTATCGAGGTAGAAATATTTTCCTCTGATCTTAGGATGGATTGGAGACTGATCAATGTCTATGGTCCCTACATTAATTGGGTTGAATATTGGGAAAACCTTCTCAACACTTCATACATGCAAGCTGATAACATCATCCTGGGAGGTGATCTTAATTTATCTATTGGCCATGCATAATATTGGGGACATAATGCCCAAACTGATCCTCCATCTGATCCCATCAATCTACTATTGGAGGATCATCACTTTATTGATATTCCTATGGCTCGACTCCAACCTACCTGGCATAATCGAAGGATTGAGAGGCTATGGTTGCTAGAAGGCTAGAATGTTTCCTTGTCAAAGAAGCTCTTCTAGGTCGATTATCTTTGTACAAGAAATGGGTGGGTTCTGGAGGCTTATCTTGTTAATCTAGGTTGTCATTGATTTCAATATGGCACTAGCCGATATGGAAAATATTGTCGAGATGCCTGGTTCCAAATGATGATGTCATAACTCTTGTTTCATAAGAATGTCAACAATTAATATGTCAAGTCACTAATGAAGAAGTCTTAAGAAGTACCAAGTGCCAAGTATTTAGAAGCCCTTGATGACATATGGAGGACTACATTTGATGATGTCATATTCTTGATGAATGACCACAATTGATGATGGCACCTAATGAGGTCTTGATATGGTTGGAGATCATTTGATGGTTGGAAGATAATTTTGGAGTTATCCTAATGATGTTTCACTATGACTGCACTAGTATATCATGACATTGTTCATGCATCATGCTACGTGGAAGTTGCACTCCTACATAATGACTCTATGATCCTATGATGACATTGATAACAATGGAGAAGCTGAAGAATGAAGAAGCCATGCTGTCCCAAACATTCCTCATGTTGTCCCAAACTTTTTATGCATAAACTTTAAGGACAGTCACAAAGAAAAATTGTTTTGGACACCTTGGATGCATCCTTTGAAAATGGATCCTAGACCATCTTAAACAGGATTTTTTACTCTTTCTAACGAGCTTTTATTTGCCCTGAAACTCCCAATAGTTTGTGAGATATTGAATTTTTAGGTTAAGGAAATTATTCCTAACAGTGAGCCGACCTACACTCAGTCATACAAGTTGGCCTCACATCAAATAGACGTGTCCCTTTAGTTATAAATGAAATCTCTATAAATAGATGTCTAAACACTTCATTTTGAACAAAAATTCAGGGAAGAATTTAGAGATACGAAGTACAAGAGAAGGCAAAAGGCCGAAGAGAACAAGAAGACTATTGTTTAGGACAAAAAAAAGGATAATTATGTTTGGGCATAAAATCTTGGTAGAAGCTGCCGTATTTTTTGTGGTCGAAGCTTCCATAGTTGTCATGGTCGAAGCTATCATGGTCGAAACTGCCATAGTTGTCGTGGTTGAAGCTGTCGTAGTTGTCGTGGTCGAAGCTGCCATAGTTGTCATGGTGGAAGTTGTCGTAGTTGTTATGGTGGAAGCTACCATAGTTTTCATGATTGAAGTTGCCATAGTTGCCATGGTTGAAGGTATCATGGTTGAAGTTATCATAGTTTTCATGGCCAAAGTGTTGATTTATTGGGATTGGACAAATAGATCTTATTGAAGTCTTCTCTTGAGAACAGAATAGGGTAGAGTTGGAGAACTTTGTAAAGCAACATATTGAATATTTGTGGAGATCATTGAAGACCATGATGCATTGAAGCCCCTATGAGGTGACCTTGAAGAATTTTTGTTTGGGTAACATGAAGAGCAGTGGTCACACCTTCATGTGAAGAATAAGGTTGTCATTGATTATGTGACGTGGAGACTAAGTGAAGGAGTAGTTGAAGATTGATAGGGCTTGTTGAAGAAAACATTGGGAGTCATGAAGTATAAGAAAACATACCTTGACAAAGTGAAGCTATAGGGTTGGAGCCCTTGGGGTTGGTGCCTCAAAATTGACAAGGTTGGTGCCTTGGAAAGTCCAAGTTGGTGCTTGGCAAATATAGGATTGGTGTCCTTGGAGTTGGTGCTCCTAAACTCAAGGTTGGTGCCTTGGATAAGATAGGGTTGGAGCCCTAGAGGATCGGAGTCCTCAAGAAACCAGGTCGGAGCCTGAACCAGATATAGGGTTGGAGCCCTTGAGGTTGGTGCCTCAAAATTGACAAGGTTGGAGCCTTGGAAGTCCAAGTCGGTGCTTGGAAAATACAGGTTGGAGCCTGGGAGATTGAAGATTAGTGTCTTCACCTAGGGTTGGTTCCATACATATTGTACTTGATTTATTGAAGAAATTAATAAAAGCATTTATTCTTATTGTTCATTTTGTGTTCTAAATATAAGTGATCTAACTGGTAAAAGTAACAATTGAAAAGAAATACTGATTCACCCCCATCTTAGTATTTCCAACAATTGGTATTAGAGATAGTACCTTCACTCAAAGCCTAACAACTTAAAGGTTGATCATTAGAACACAAATGGCAAAGCCAAGGAAGAAAGTCTCCAGTCCTCCTAAAGATGTGTCTCCCTCAACCACCAAAATTGAAGTCAATCAATTTCTGAAGGCTCCATTGTTCAATGGAAACTTTGATATATGGGAGGCAAGAATGAGGAATTTCTTAAAGACTTGAGGCATTGAAGTCTGGAAATCGGTGATTGTTCATAGCAGATGGATGGAGAATCCAAGGAACATAATACAAGAGCAATGAAAGAAATCTTGAATGGGCTACCTGATTCTATGAAGGCCAATTTTGAAAAATGTTCGTTAGCAAAAGGCATATGGGATAAAATTCATGATATTCACTCAAAAAGAGCATTAACAATGATCCATAGTCAAGAAAATGATGGAAGACAAGAAGGAAATCCAGAGCCCATCAAGGAAGGTGAAGATAAGAGTGATAACATCAAGGCTAAAGAAGACCTAGAAGATGAAGAGAATGAAAAAGATTTTGAAGAAGATCTCCTCACTAAACTTATGGCTACCATGGAAGAGATTAACAATTTGAAAAAGGAAAATGAGGAACTTAAGAAGAAAGTGAAAGTTGGTGACCAGGACAAGACAAGGAAGGAAGTTGACCTTGTCAAGATTCAAGTACAAGAAAGAGATGAGGAGCTCACCAAGATTAAGGAAGAATTTCATCAAAACAAGAGAAAGCATCATGAAGAAGTCATATCCATGACAAATCAATTGGATAAGGAAAAGAAATGGGAAGATACCTTGTCAAGCCACCTTGAACAAAGGCACAAAATCTTGAACAAACTTGAAGCAGAGATTGATCAATACAAGGAAGAGGTCTCCTCCCTTAGATCTCAACTAGAAGAAGCAAGGAAACAAGCACAAGGAGATGAGAAGGTTATGGAAGATTTAACATTCATAAAAGGACAAGTTGATCAAGAAGAAAAGGAGAGAAACACCATGATATGCCAACTAGAAGAAAATGATGATGACATCACCAAGTTAAAATTAGAAATCACTTCTCTTAAGGCCTAATCGTGTGAAGCAACCAAGATGATGGAAAAAATGAAGAAGCATTAACTAGTTATGAAAGATGAATATTATGAAAAGTTTAAAGGAGAAATTGTATTTCTTAAAAAGGAAGTTGACTTGTTGAATAAGAACTTGAAAAGCTCTCAAACCTTAGATGACATCTTAAATAATCAAAGGTCTCCCATTGATAAATCAGGTCTTGGCTATTCAAGTGAATCCTCGAGCAAGAATGATGCAAACCCTAATGCTTCAAACAAGAAGGATGTGAGGAAGCCTTGAAGAAATATTGATGTTCCCAATTCCAGCAAAGGCAAGGAGAAGAGTCAAGATAACTATGGAAGAAACCTTCCTCCAAGAAGAAATGCAGATGGTGTCAAGGATGCAAGAAGAAATGGTTATCATCAAAGGATCCCAAGGCAAAAAGAATTTAGAAGTACATCAAGGAAACCTTCTTCTCCCAGGTACCAAAGTATATTTCTTGGTTATTTCTATTCTTGTACAAACTTTGGGCACATGGAAAAAGATTGCAGGGCATATCACAAAGATAATTATAATGTTCCCCATCAATATCCGAGAAGCAATTTTGCAAGAAGTCATGAATTATTATTCATGAACAACATAGAGTGCTTCAAGTGTCATAACATTGGACATATGGCGCATAATCGTAACTTGACTTGGGCACCTACTCAATATAGAACTATGCTAGAAAAGAAATTTACACAAGTATGGAGAAGGAAGAAAATACAATCCGAAAATCTCTTGAACTCTCTAGCCAAGAACACATGTTGTTGACCTGATCTTCGACAATCTAAGAATTTGATGGGGAAACTCTGCCAAAAGGAAGACCATGCATACAGTTAGGGGGAGCTTATGATGATTAGGCATTCTTACAAAAGCCATTTGTGAATGAGTCTTATGAAATCCTTGATGAGCTATATGGACAATCATTCTTTGATAGATCATCTCTTAGGAACACTCCTTGAAGAATATAATCCTTATTCATCCGATGGATTATTATTGAAGATATCTTCCACTTGATCATTAGCAGGTAATATTTCATGAGGGGGAGTTGGTTCATCACATGAAGGAATTTAAGCACATATATCATGGACCACATTGCCAGAAAGAAGAGCACCATGACAGGGGGAGTAACATACCTATGAAGAACTACTATTTGTAAAGAAAAGAAGCATCTTAATAGGGGGAGTACTTGGGAACACTGTTTGCCATTGATGTCAAAGGGGGAGAGAATGTTGAAAGGGCAAGAATATTGCCATCAATGACAAAGGGGGAGATTGTTAATCTAGGTTGTCATTGATGTCAATATGGCATTAGCCGATATGGAAAATATTGTTGAGATGCCTCGTTCCAAATGATGATGTCATAACTCTTGTTTCAAAAGAATGTCATCAATTAATATGTCAAGTCACTAATGAAGAAGTCTTAAGAAGTGCCAAGTGCCAAGTATTTAGAAGCCTTTGATGACATATGGAGGACTACATTTGATGATGTCATATTCTTGATGAATTACCACAATTGATGATGGCACCTGATGAGGTCTTGATAACATGGTTGGAGATCATTTTATGGTTGGAAGATTATTTTGGAGTTATCCTAATGATGTTGCACTATGGATGCACTAGTATTTCATGACATTGTTCATGTGTCATGCTACATGGATGTTGTGCTCCTACATAATGACTCTGTGATCCTATGATGACATTGATAACAATGGAGAAGCCAAAGACTAAAGAAGCCACGTTTTCCCAAACATTCCTCATGTTGTCTCAAACTTTTTATGCATAAAATTTAAGGACAATCACAAATAAAAATTATTTTTGACACCTTGGAGGCATCCTTTGAAAATGGATCCTATACCATCTTAAAGAGGATTTTTTCATCTTTCTAACGAGCCATTATTTGCCTCGAAACTCCCAATAGTTTGTGAGATATTGAATTTTTAAGTTAAGCAAATTATTCCTAACAGTGAGCCGACCTACACTTAGTCATATAAGTCGGTCTCACTTCAAATAGAAGTGTCCCTTTAGTTATAAACGAAATATCTATAAATAGATGTCTAAACACTTCATTTTGATCAGCAATTTAGGCAATAATTCAGAGATACGAAGTACAAGAGAAGATAGAAAGCCGAGGAGAAAAAGGAGACTATTGTTTAGGACGAAAAGAAAAGGATAATTCTGTTTTTGCATAAAATATTGGTTGTAGTTGCCGTATTTTCCTTGGTCGAAGCTGCCATAGTTTCCATGGTCGAAACTGTTGTAGTTGTCATGTTTGAAGCTGCGATAGTTTCCGTGGTCAAAGCTGCCATAGTTTTCGTGGTGGAAGCTGTCATAGTTGCCATGATTGAAGCTATCGTAGTTTTCGTGGTTGAAGTTTCTGTAGTTGCTGTGGTTGAAGCTATCGTGTTCAAAGTTATCATAGCTGTCATGGTCGAAGTGTTGATTTATTGGGATTGGACAAATAAAGCTTGTTGAAGTCTTCTCTTGAGAACAGAATAGGGCTGAGTTGGAGAATTTTATGAAGTAGTGTATTGAAGATTTGTGGAGATCATTGAAGATCATGATGCATTGAAGCCACTATGAGGTGACCTTGAAGAAGTTTTGTTTGGGTAACATGAAGAGCAGTGGTGACACCTTCAAGTGAAGAACAAGGTTGTCATTGATGATGTGACATGGAGACTAAGTGAAGGCATAGTTGAAGATTGATAGGGCTTGTTGAAGAAAACATTGGGAGCCGTGAAGTATAAGAAAACATACCTTGACAAAGTGAAGCTATAAGGTTGGAGCCCTTGGGGTTGGTGCCTTAGAAAGTCCAAGTTGGTGCTTGGAAAATATAGGATTGGTGTCCTTAGAATTGGTGCTCCTAAACTCAACGTTGGTGCCTTGGATAAGATAGGGTTGGAGCCCTAGAGGATTGAAGTCCTCAAGAAATCAGGTCGAAGCCTGAACCAGATATAGGGTTGGATCCCTTGAGGTTGGTGCCTCAAAATTGACAAGGTTGGAGCCTTGGAAGTCCAAGTCAGTGCTTGGCAAATACAGGTTGGAGCCTAGGAGATTGAAGATCGGTGTCTTCACCTAGGATTGGAGCCCTACATATATTGTACTTGATTTATGGAAGAAATTAATAAAAGAATTTATTCTTACTATTCATTTTGTGTTCTAAATATAAGTGATCTACCTGGTAAAAGTGACAATTGAAAAGAAATATTGATTCACCCCCCTCTCAGTATTTCCAACATATCTAATCACTCTCCTAACTAACTTGAATTTGAAAGTTCAGATCACAAGCCAAAAGTCCCCTTTAAGTTCAACTCGACCAACCTCAAGGATGGGGAGTATACCAAAATGGTCACTGATTATTGGAAATCTCATCCCCTTGATCCTGGACAGACTCTCACTGAAACATTTGCTAAAACTTTACTCTGTCTCAAACACAAAACAATTGATTGGGCCAGAGAAAAAAGAGTTAGGGATGATTACCTCCTAAAAAATATTGAAATAGAACTTGCAAATATGGTTGGTTCGAATGGTTGGGGATTTGAATCTGTTGAAGCAAAATATTGTCTTATCAAACTTGAAGCAAAGAGGAGAAAAATTCTAAAGGACACAGAGAAAACCTGGAGACTTAGGAGTTGAGCTATTTGGCTACAATATGGGGATGATAATACTAAGTTTTATCATCATTTTGCAAATAGTCGACAGGCCATCAATACTATCTGGAACTTAGAGGATGATACTAGTCATCGGGTCAAAACATTTAATCAACTGGCCACTCTTAGTACCACTCATTTCAATCGACTATACAAAGAACCAAAGGAAGCTACTCTTGTTGAGATCATCAAGGTGGCAGGAATGTTTCCTAGATTTTTCAATCATGATGTTGTAGAGGATCTCAATCAGCTTGTATCTATGGCCAAATTAGAAGGCACTCTCAAATGGTTCAAGAAAGACAAGAGCCCTGGACCGGATGGATGGCCAATAGAATTTTATCTTGCCTTTTTTGAAGCAATGGGTAATGATATACTCCAGGTTATTGAATAATGCAAGATTAGTGGTCATATGTATGCTGCATTTAATTCTACCTTCATTTCTCTCATATCTAAATATGATGCCCTGCAGACCTTCAATGAATTTCAACCCATCTCTCTCTGCAATTGTTTATATTAGATCATTGCCAACTGCCTTAAACCTATTTTATCTAAGCATATCTCTCTAGAACAGTTTGCTTTCCTCAATCACCTTCAGATTCATGAAGTTGTTGGTACTGCTCAGGAGTTCCTCCACTCCATCAAGGTTAAGAGGCTAAAAGGTATAATTGTTGGCTTAGTGGGTCCTAACCCAGGTTCAAAGTTAGTTTTTCCAAACAAATACCTACACTACTATCTGTTTCGGCATCAAACCGCGGAACGCGAACTAAAGTCTCACCCGAAGCAGTATGGGGGGATGCTGGAACCAAATTTCCGCACTTAGAGATGAGTGTGCTATCGTTTCATGCCCTAAATATGCCTTTGTGCAGATTGATAAGCCTTTAAGGCTTATTGATGTAACTCCCTTTAATCAGTTTCTATACCTTTTCAAACGGTTACAAATACCCTTCACGGACCCTAAATAGGTGGATCAAATACCTACGCATATCAAAGATGGCTTATAACCCAGTAATTACTCCGATCGGCTTAAGTTTTCAATAACTTCAACATACAACAAGATATTCTTCGTGTAAACAGTTAACAACAATTGTGTTCATGTATTAATATAAATCATGTAAAGTCACACATCAATACACCATTATTTCATAAACCCATTATAACATAAGGCACATTCATATAACAAAAGTAAAGAGATAACACAATTATTTCTGCAACAATCTTATTTATTGATAATCAGTTCAATCTTATAGACTCAAGACTTCCCTATGCACTCAATTGCGGACTCTACTCTAGGCCTCTATGCACACAGCTGCAGAGCCTTCCTTCTACTCTAATACTTCTTCTCTCTTACTCTTACTGACCCATTACATTCATCTTCATCATCCGTACTTGCCTTAGACATCCTAAGACACACCTATTTATACAATCCCATGGTCCACGAACCACGGGTAGATCTTCAAAAGCCAACTCAACTTACATAAAAGAATGGTAAAACCGTTTATGACATTTTAACTATCTACACACTCTGTGACCACAACTTGTGGAGACTTTACATTTTATACAACAAAACTTAGGCTTTTGCCCCAAAATTGACCCTAGGGGACCCCATCCCAACAGGCCCCCAACACAAATATCATGACTCGCCCTCAAGTCACTCTGCTGGTGTGAAGATATCACTATGAAGACCCCCCAACTCTACTTGTTCCACTGCCACTTCAATCACACTCTGTGTGGCTACCTGTTTGATCTGCTCCATCAGCTGCTTTGTTGCTAGTCCTGCACTGTCTTCCTTGATTTTTTGTTGCATGCGCTGTAAGCTCACCAACTTCTCCTGAATGTTGGTAGAGATAATGTAGGGCTCATCCAGCAAAGGCCCCAATTTGGCCTTGAGGACTGCCTCTTTATTCTGCACTTCTTCCACCTGTAGATGCAGCTGCATGGCCTCCTACAACTTAGCAAGGCGTTGTGCGGCAACAACGGTGCGCATAATTGCCTTGACTTCATCATACTATTGTTGGAGTTCGTGAGCTTGTGTATTCAAGGCTTGCAAGGTGGGATCTTCATGCAGATCAATGATTACCTCCAGTTCTTGCGCAGAGCGTGGTGTAGTCTACCACCATGACATCCAATGTCGTAACTCCATCCTTCATAGCGGCTTCGTATTGTTCCCTAATCTCTGGGGGAGTTGAAGGCTGTGACTTCAACTCTAACTTTGTGATATTCAAGTTCAACTCAAACTGAACTCTAGCCATTTATGTCTTGGCATCGTGCACGCCTACAACCAACTTTCTAATTTTCGCCTCCAACGGTGCTTCCTCTGGTATATGCAACTCAGGTACTATTTTGTAGGATTCTTCCACCGCAACTGTAAGCTAGTTGTTCGGTGCCTGGACTTTCTTCTGTGACTCCAACACCTCTGATTTCTCAATGAAGATCTATTCTTTTTTTAATCTCTACTTGATGATAAGGCTCAGTGCGCGCTGTTAGAGTCGGTCTGGTCAGCCCTCCATCAGAGATCAAAGCTCTTTGTGCATTTCAATTTTAGGTGTCCCACTCCATCCACTCAGCTGCATTTTGCTAGGGACATGTCATGATCTGACGGAGAAAGTCATGCTACTCATTTTCCCTCATGTCTGGCCCCTGCTGGCTCAGGTCTTTGTCCATAATCACTGAAAGTTCATGATAGTCAAGGTCTGGTCATATTACAGGACACAGTCCTTTTTATTGCTGGGTCTAGGAAATCATCAGTGTGGTCTTTGAAAAAACATGTCCAGAACAATTCATGTAGGCCAGAGGGAGATCTTATATAGCTATGGTTCAGAAAGCATCATCATCACCTGAAGAGACATCGACTCTTCTTCAAAACTCTGTTTTGAAGAAAAGTCAAACAAGGTCAACTATGACAAAATTTTCCAAAAAATCACCAGTTGACTTTTTCAGATGCAGTCAGGGTTTTCATGGCCAGGTGTCTAGTCACACAGTCCCCGCAAAGAAATGCCCAAAATTTCATCATGAGAGCCAAAATTTCAAAGAAAAAATGAAAAGCAGAGTGTTTTAAAGTCAATAAAAAGTGCAAAACTCAAACATTAGAAAGTGGGTCTTCAAAGAAGAAAAAATTAAACCCAACTCTCCCAAAGCCTATATGTACTTGTTTTTGCCCAAAACAAAAACCATTTGTGCTTTGGCAAGCTTGGAGATAAATTACAAAGGTGAGAGAGCAAATTCATGAGGGTTTGAGTGAAGGAGAGCCGATTTCCAAAGGGCACGACGCATACACCAGGGAGCGCGACGCACACAGAGGGCACGACGCACTGGCAGCCATCCCACAGTACAAAATCAACAAGGGCAAGACACACTCAGGGCACACGGCGCACTGGGCTTGGCGCACGATCCACACAGCCAGGGAGCTCAAAACACTTGCAAATTGGTTTTATATCTTGGTTGAAGGTTAGCAAGCAAAGAGGTAGGCTCGAATGAAACCTCTTCTCTGTCAATTTGGTCAATGACTAGTGTTTCTAAGATGTTGAATGATATTGAAAGCGCATTGGCCATCCATGAAAACAATCATCAAAGAAAAATGATAAACGGGGTTTGCAAATTTGGGAAGACGCCACCAAGGTTGCTCCCATCCCACTGTCCCCTCACTCCTCATCATTTGTCACCTCCATGCCACCTTTTCTCCTAACGAAACCCCCTAGAAATCTCCACTAAGACCCATCCCTGGAGTTCCAAGAAAATTTGTGTCATTTGACAGTGCGCGACGCAAACACAAGGTGGTGCGGCGTACTCAGGGCGCGCGGCGCATTGGGAGCTCGGCCACAGTGTCAACATTGCACTGGCGTGGCGCATACCTGGCACGCAGCGCACAGGCCTGTGAACCCAAAAAAGCACCGAATCACCCAAATTTTTGTAAATGGCTCTCAAAATTGCAAAGGTGGCCCTAGATCCTTTCACCATTGATCCGTAACTCAAAGAAAAAGACGATTTTGGTGACCATGAAATCAAAGGCAAAAATTTTATTAAGCAAACACAAAAATGACACAAAAAAGGGTAAAAATCTAGGGTTTTGCTACAGTAACATGATTGCTAAATATGCTCCTACCCTACCTCTATCAGCTAATTCCCTTGGAGCAGTTTTCCCTAATAGTTACCCTAGCTACATCGCAATCATATCCATTTGTCCCCTTTATTCCCATAGCCCAAATTATCCCAAACCCTACCCCATCAAAAACATACCCCAAACACTCCCAAATCCATGATAAATTTCTCCTTTAAACCCCTATTCCCCTTTTCATCATTCCCCTCCTAATACTCCCCTGTTTTATTGTCCCCTTATTGACAGATTTTCAGAGCATCTATCAGTTTCATTGGATTCAAAGGGCAGCATAAAACTCAGGGTACAAGCAGCAGTAATGGCATCAGAAAAGTCATTAGAGTATGAGGATGGGACCCACAGTGATACATCCTAAGGAGAGAGGGCCCATAGGAGACATCACCGGAGTGGCAGACATCTTAGAGATGAGCCAAGCACCCTCACTGAGCTGCAGGCATGCCCACTTGCCATGTCTTGTTTCCAGCGCTTGGCATGTTATGAATTTTGTCAAAGGGTGTCGAATGTCAAAGTCCATCATGGGTTGGCTCGCCTTTCTGCACTTCATCTATAGGGAGGCCAATCTGCCTGGCTGGGGTCACTTTCACCTTGACACCGGAGGCTATATCAGTGGCAACAGGGATACCAAACATTGGGGAGCAGTGGCATAAGAAGAAGAAGGTGGAGAGGCATCACTATGAGCCTTACATCAAGGATAGCTGCTTGAGCCAGCTCACCAGAGTTTTTCCATTCAGATTCTTGAGGGATGAGTATGCCCCACTCATGAGATTGATCATGAAGTATTTCAGTTGCGAGGGGAGGTTTTCTCGCCTTTATGCCTATCACATCCGCTTGCTCATGCACTTCACCAGGGTGAGGATGATGAGCCTCCCATTTTTCATCTGCAACAACATTGAGAAGATGAAAAACTTCATGCAGCGCAAGACCCCATGACAGTAGCTAAACAGTGTATATCATTTTGCTCTCATCCGGATCTTGGTAGACCATCAGTTGGGATTGCAGGGTATTGCTTGGGAGGACTTCATCTCCCATGATTTCTTCAGCGCCCCACCAGTGATATCAGAGGCAGAACACGAGGTGGGAGGTCCTTCACATCAGTTTGAGTCTGAGATGGAGGTCCTTCACATCAGTTCGAGCACCATGAGACTGCCACCATGCCAGTATACATCACATACCAGAAGGGTAGTAGACCATTGTTCGCAGCAGCAAAGCGAGTGTTATCTCCACCCGGGGTGGAAGGGGCCTCGCTTCCGACATCAGCACCACAGGAGCAGGGTAAGGGCAAGGAGCCAGTGCAGGAGGAAGGGCCATCAGGTGAGCAAGAGACCGAGTTTGTTCTCCTCCAGGATGATGAGACAGATGCAGAACCTACAAATGCTGAGCTGGGAGAGATCATTCAGGAGCAACAATCTATGATTGAGAACCTATCCCTGGACTTGGATAGGGCCAAGTGGAATGTGCAGTATCTGGAGCAGAGGAACAAGAAACTTGAGGATCCTAGCAGCACAAGGCAGACCTATGGAGCAAAGAGACGAAGACCGGGAGTATGTGCTAGAGAAAGTGAACGTTCACTTGGAGCAGCGGTTGGACAAAGCAAACAGGGAGAAAGACATGCTGAGGCACATGAATCATCACTACCAGGCCCGAAACATGAGTTCCAAAGCAAGAATCAGGAGCCTAAAGGCAAAATTGAGCAAAGCGACAAAAGAGGCAAAGGAGGCAAAGGAGCAAGATCGGCTTCGAATCTTGGCTGAGGCTTCCTTGGCACAACAAAGCACTTCATAGGGAACCTCTAGCCCAAATTTCAAAAAATTTGGGCAAATTTTGGTCACAGGCAAATTTTTTGGGCACAAAACAGGAAATTCCTCCATGTGCGCCTCGCCATTGGCGCGACACTAAAAATATAGAACTCTACTCGAGGAACGGCTTGCATATTTGGATTCAGCATCGAAAAATATTACTACTGGTGTCCGAGCTAGAAATTTTGACAAGTTTTGGGTCTCCTAAAGGTCAAAAAACACCCAAAAGTGGCCTCTCTGCCACTTTTTTGACACACAGAAAGCAGCCTTAGGAAAATGAAGTTTTGGAGGGGAAAATGAGCTTCAAATTCAGAAATTCTAGTTGGGTTGGAAAGTAGACAGGACAGAATTTCCAACAAGCCCACTTGGGCACATTTTGGACACCTGCAAGTGCCCCAAAACAGGCTCCAAAGTGGCGCGACGCACAAAGAATTTCGAGTGGCGCACAAGGGAAAAACGGCCATTTTGCTCCCGTTTCGCGAAATTTCGGGTCGCGACTTCTCCAAGTGGGCCCAGCCATCTACAATTCGGTTTTTTGGCACCAAAAGTTGCATTTAAAGAGTTTTCTCTCCATATGGGCATCTATCGAAGTGGCAAAAGAATGCAAAGGGTCACCACAGCCAAATGTCATGCTTGAGAGCGCTGCACCTGTCACTGATGGTTGGCTCTCCATCTCCTTTTCGAAATGATTTGAGTAACTTCCCCACCCTTGGGTGACAAATCTCTTCTCTACACTTTCTATATATTGTATGCAAGTTATATTCAAAGGGTTGGTTGGCTTGTAACTTCTAGGAGACTGTGGGAAAGAAACTCTGTTTCTGCACTGTGTATTTTTGACAGAGGATTAATGAAAGGCAGCGGCTCTGTTTCATGAGATTCTTGTGGTCGTGAGTGTAGAAAATGTGTTCTTATGTTCCAGATGTATCTTGTTATGTTTCATATTTCATTTCATGCTTCATTTCAGTGAAATTTTCTAAGTGAGATTAGGTAGAATTCAATTTATATTGCTCTGCCTGTGGGAAAATTTCATGTGCAGTGTTATTGTTGGGTCCCTATAATACTAGTGATTACCCCATTACTATTGTAGTTATACCCCCTATTTATATTGTTGTGCCCCTATTACCCCCATATTGTTATTTCTGTGCCCCATAGAATCCCTCTATTGTTATTTTTGTGGCTTTATATTATTATTGTTAGGTCGGCTGGATTATATTGTGACTCCTTAGACTCCTATATATAGAAAAGAGGTTTTGTCATTTGTATCATCCAAGAATTGTTCATTTATGTAATGTAAAGGAGGTTGCCTCCTCGAAGAGGCTGAATTCTAAGGCGTTGATCTATCTTTTCTATCTTTTCTTGAGCTGGTTTCATAACATTTGGTATCAGAGCTTTGGATTCTAGGGTTTCGCTGCTCCAAACAGGTCATCGTGGCATTTTCGCTATAACTTTTTTGCTGTGACGTTTCAGAAGTTGCAAAAAAAACCCATTTGAGAAGAAATAGCGCTGAACCTTGGGTCCAACTTTCAGAGCTTTTTGTACGATATTTGTGGAGATATGATCTGAGGAAGTTGGTCTTTTTGCAGACTCCTGAATTACATTCAAAACAGGTGACCTGGAGAAAATCGTCATAACTTTCTCTCTGGGGATCGGATTGAAATTTCGTAAGAAGGTACAGAAAGAGAACGGACTGTAGTTTCTTGTGTGTGTGTTTCAGATTCAAAGGTGGAAACAAGGACTCGTGGCACGTCGTACAAGTTCGCTCTACTGAACCAGTCTAAAAGCAAGTCACTGTGGGAGATTTCACATAACTCTTCCTTGGAGAATCCAATTTGGCTCAGACCTGTGGCATTGGAAAGAGGACGCAGAAGGCTACTACAGGTAGCAATTTTAGAATTGGATGATCCAAAATTACAGAGATACATCAGATTCAATATCAGGCTTCTATAAAGTGAAAAAAGGTGTGTAGTTTTTTTTTATTTTTGTGTAAGCTTGGTTTAACGGAATTCAAAGGGCATAGTAAAGCATTATTATCGGTAACTGATGCCCCGAGGAAAGAAAATGCAAACACCTAGTAAGGAACCTGAAAGCTCTAGCATGACTCATGAAGAAGAGGAAGAAATGCTACATGATATATCAAAATTACAAGAACAAGTGCAACAAATGTCACGCTCACAAAAGCTAACAGAAGCTAAGATAAGTGGCGTGGAATCTAAGATAAATGGCATGGAATCTAAGATAAAGGGCATGGAACCTAAGATGGAGGATTCGATGGAAGAATTGAAGAAGTTGCTACAAGAAAGGGTCACTAATGGTGAAAAGGTAGTAAAGGAAACTCATGATGAGAACAAAAGAAATGTTAATCATGATTCCATAGACTCTAATGTTGGATCGAAGACTCACCATGTTCCAAAAATCGATATGAGGAAGTTTGATGGCAAGGATCCCGCCACATGGATATTACAGATGGAGCAATTCTTCGATCTCAATAATGTGCAAAACACACAAAAGGTACGTATGGCAACTTTATATTTGGAACCAAATCAGTTTGTATGGTATCAATGGCTTTGTTCTCGTAAACAATTTATCACTTGGGCAATTTTTACGGAAGAATTGATAGCACATTATGAGGATACAAAAAGCAACACTTTTTTTAGCCAATTGATAAGTCTCAAACAAAAGGGTTCAATAATGGAGCACATTGAGGAGTTCCAAAAATTGAACATAAGGGTAAAAGATATTCCAGAGGAGCATAGGATTGATGTGTTCATAGGGTCTTTAAAGGATAATATCCAACATGATGTGTGCCTTTGGGAACCTGATTCATTAGAGAAGGCATTCAGGTTAGCAAGAAAAATGGAAAGCAAAATTATGGCAACTAGGAAGCATACCATTCACAACTATAAAGACGGAAGTGTTGTTGCCCATAGTCTTCCACAACCTACAAGGTTGACACCACAACAATTGGAAGAAAAAAGAGCAAAAGGGCTTTGTTACAATTGTGATAGCAAATACACAAAAGGTCATAAGTGTGCTGAGAAGAAATTATTCTACATAGATTGTGAAGAGGAAGAAGAAAAGGAGCAAGAAAGGTCAAAAGAAGAGGATATATTCCAGGAACAAAGCCTAGATGAAGAACAAATAAATCCGACCATATCTTGTAATGCATTGGCGGGAATTACCACTCCTCAAACCATCAAGATAGAAGGACAAATCAAGAAGAAAAAGGTAATAGTGTTGATTGATTCAGGAAGCACCCACAATTTTATTCATTGTAGGGTAGCAAAAGAATTGAATTGCTTCCTATATCCAGCACCAGAGTGTCAAGTGATGATTGCAAATGGAGGAACAATAAATTGTTCTGGAAAGTGCCATAATATCAAGCTATCCATGGGAGAATATGTATTGACTAGCCCAATGCTTTCCATTCCAATGGGAGGTGCTGATGTTGTACTAGGAGTCCAATGGCTACAATCCTTGGGTACAATAGCTTTTAATTTTCAAGAACTTTTCATGAAATTTTCTGTGGAAGGAAAGGAAGTTGAATTAAGGGGTATTGCAGGGAAACCAGGAAAGATAATCAGCTCTAATGGCATGACAAAGCTTCTAAAAAAGGAGCAAAGAGGTGTAATTGCACAATTATGTTCGCTAGATGTTTCCACATTGGAATCATCTATTTCTCCAGATCTCCAAAAAGTCCTGGACAATCATTCCAAGGTATTTGAGACTCCCAAAGGTCTCCCACCTATGCGTGATCATGATCATGCTATTCATCTGATTCCAGGAAGTGTTCCTCCAAACATCAGGCCGTACAGATATCCCTATGTCCAAAAAAGTGAAATTGAACGTATGGTTGCAGAAATGCTAGAGGCTGGTATAATTCAACCGAGTCAAAGTTCTTTCTCAGCTCCAGTAGTATTGGTGCACAAGAAGGATGGATCATGGCGCATGTGTCCAGATTATAGGGAGCTCAACAAGCTCACTATTAAAGATAAGTTCCCCATTCCTGTTATTGATGAATTACTGGATGAATTGCATGGATCAATTTACTTCACCAAGTTGGATCTTCGTTCGGGATATCATCAAATCAGAATGAAGATTGAAGACATTCCGAAAACGGCATTTAGAACTCATGAGGGTCATTATGAATTTTTGGTCATGCCTTTTGGCCTTACCAATGCACCTTCAACATTTCAAGGTTTGATGAATTCAATTTTCAAACCATTCCTTAGAAAATTTGTGTTAGTATTTTTTGATGATATACTAATCTACAGCAAGTCTTGGAAGGATCATGTTGAACATGTTGACAGGGTGCTACAACTATTGGAGGAGAAACAATTATATGCAAAAAGATCCAAATGTTTCTTTGGAGTCCAGGAGGTGGAATATTTGGGTCATATTGTATCTCATGAAGGAGTTAAGGTAGACCCTAGCAAAATTAAAGCCATTAAGGAATGGAAAATCCCCACATCCATAAAGCATCTGCGAGGATTTCTTGGGTTGACAGGGTATTATCGCAAGTTTGTTAAGAATTATGGGAGAATAGCAGCACCTCTAACAACATTATTGAAGAAAGATTCATTTTCATGGACTTCGGAAGCAACAAAGGCCTTTGAACATCTTAAAGAGGCAATGTGCCAAGCACCGGTCTTAGCTACACCGGACTTCACAAAAACCTTTATTGTGGAATGTGATGCTTCAGGAAATGGAATTGGTGCTGTTCTAATGCAAGATGAAAGACCCATTGCTTTTGAAAGTCGTCCAATCAAGGGAAAGTTTTTAAGCAAAGCTATTTATGAGAAGGAAATGTTGGCAATACTCCATGCACTTAAGAAATGGCGACCCTACCTAATGGGAAGACACTTCAAGGTAAAAACGGATCATGATAGCCTTAAATACTTTTTAGAACAAAGATTATCCTCTGAAGAGCAACAAAAGTGGGTCACAAAGATGTTGGGTTATGACTTTGAAATCATCTACAAAAAAGGGAAGCAAAATGTGGTGGCAGATGCACTCTCAAGAAAGGATGAGGATGTGGAAGCATTGTTGTGTGCCATTTCTATTATCCAACCAGATTGGATAAACGAAGCAAGGGAGGAATGGAAGAATGACGAAGAAGTGTGGGCACTTATTCGAAAGCTACAACAAGATTCCAGTACTTCTGATACATTTAGCTGGCAAAATGATTCGTTATGGTACAAAGATCGCTTATACCTCTGTAAGAATTCCCAGCTAAAACAAAAGATTCTTATGGAATTGCACACTTCTCCCTTAGGAGGGCACTCAGGATTTTTAAAAACTTACCACAGGGTTAAGAAGGAATTTTTTTGGGATGGCCTTAAATCAGATATTCAAAAGTTTGTGGCGGAATGTTTGGTTTGCCAGCAAAATAAAGTTGAAACAATTAAGACACCGGGTCTATTACAACCTTTATCCATTCCAAGCCAACGTTGGGAGGAGGTTTCAATGGATTTTATCACAGGTTTACCCAAGTCTGAGGGAAAGAGTGTCATCATGGTGGTAGTTGACAGACTTACCAAGTATGCACACTTTTGTGCATTATCACATCCATTTAAAGCCAGTACAGTTTCTACTGCATTTATGGAAACAGTTCAAAAGCTACATGGAAACCCAAAGATTATTGTAAGTGACAGAGATCCCATTTTCACTGGAAATTTTTGGACAGAATTATTTTCTTGTCTTGGTACTCAGTTAGCTCATAGCTCATCTTATCATCCTCAATCTGATGGGCAAACTGAGATAGTAAACAAATGTTTGGAAGGATATCTTCGTTGCTTTGTATCTGATAAACAGACACAATGGGTCAAATGGTTGCCTCTGGCTGAATGGTGGTATAACACTTCCTTCCATACAGCAACAAAAATGACCCCATTTATGGCACTTTATGGGTATCAACCACCATCCATCACATCATATTTAAGAGAAAATTCTAAGGTTCAGGCAGTGGAACATCACATCGAACATCAACAACAAGTCCTCCAACTCTTAAAGGATAACCTCGTGTTGGCACAAAATAGAATGAAACAACAGGCAGATCAACATCGCAGTGAAAGAAGTTTTGATGTAGGTGATTGGGTATTCCTACGGCTACAACCATATAAGCAAATGTCCCTAAAGCAAGCTAAGAAGGATAATAAATTATCACCAAAGTATTATGGTCCGTACAAGGTGTTGCAAAAGATTGGTACTATGGCATACAAATTGGAGCTTCCTGCAGCTTCTCGATTGCACCCAGTTTTCCATGTTTCATGTTTAAAGAAGGTTATAGGTGACAAGCTCCCAATTCAAACAATATTGCCAGAACTTGACGAGGAAGGAAAAATTATATTGGAACCGGAAGCAGTCACAGAAACAAGAACTCGACAGCTACGAAATCGATCAATTTCAGAGTATCTTATCAAGTGGAAGAACTTATCCGCTGAAGATTCCACATGGGAGGATGAGAATTTTATGCAGAAGTATCCAGAACTACTCAAGCGTTGAGGACAACACTTTTTTGAAGGAGAGGGGCATGTTGGGTCCCTATAATACTAGTGATTACCCCATTACTATTGTAGTTATACCCCTTATTTATATTGTTGTGCCCCTATTACCCCCATATTGTTATTTCTGTGCCCCATAGAATCCCTCTATTGTTATTTTTGTGGCTTTATATTATTATTGTTAGGTCGGCTGGATTATATTGTGACTCCTTAGACTCCTATATATAGAAAGGAGGTTTTGTCATTTGTATCATCCAAGAATTGTTCATTTATGTAATGTAAAGGAGGTTGCCCCCTCGAAGAGGCTGAATTCTAAGGCGTTGATCTATCTTTTCTATCTTTTCTTGAGCTAGTTTCATAACAGTTATTCTTCTGTTGAAAAGGATTCATGCGACCATGCCCTTTTCACTCTCTTCAGCAAACTTTCCATTCCGTGTTACCTTAAGCTGAAATTGTTGCGCTTGCCGCCTACCTTGCCTCACAGAATAATCTGTGCCTTCATATTCGATTCTCTGTTCTTTGTTGAGTGCTAGTCCCATATACATCCCAGAAGCTCGGTCACTTCAAAAAATATTTTCCAAAATCCCTTTTCACTTACTAGCCTAAGGTAAATATTGCATTGTAAGTCATCTCAGACCATTTTGCATATCCATTCGCTAAGTGTGACTCAGAGAGAGCCCTCTCCTGCTCTGGTAGGGCTAGCTACCAGACTGAGCATGGTTTGTGGTTACCCTAATTTTTGCCTTCCTTCAACCTAAGGCAGATTTAGGTGCTAACATAGTGGCGACTCCACTAGGGACTAGTTGAAAATCAAATCCCCTTGTTTCATAAGAATTCTAGGCTTCCAGATGATGAGCTTAGGATTGAAAAAGTTGAGTAAGTTGGTTGTGTCCCGTAATTTATCCCAATATCAGACTAGCTTCGAGACGATATACCAAAGAAAATCCCGACCCGGACCCTCCTCATATTTACGAAAATCCCAATTTGATCCCAAGACTCCTTCATCAAGAAAGCACCATAATTACCGTGTTCAAATCCCGTTCATGCCCCGACATTTTTTAGTATCTTGAAGAGCTTGAGTTTGACGAACAATTTGAGATATCTTTGTTTGAGTCTAAATCCGAAAGGGCTATTGATTACACCATCCCCAATCCGCAATTTCTTGTATACCTTGAGACAGAAAGAGCTAATAGATTAACCGATAACTAGATTGCCACACAGCCCCAAACTCCAGGTGCAAGCCCCTTGAAAACTGTGCACACTCCTCCAACACCTCCAAGGCCAAATTCACCGAGAATGATGGCTGCCCGTTTCATACCCCTTGTTCTGCCCCAAGTCCTAGATGACATGCCAAATGATTATCAAAATAAAATTCCATTTTCTGATGGCACTCCTAATGGTATTACTACTCAACAACATGTGGATAAAATGGCAGACTTCTATGAACTTCATGAGGTCGATGCGGAGAACGTGGCAATGAGGCTCTTTGTACAAACATTTGCAGGTGATGTGAGGAAATGGTTCAGAGGTTTGATGGCTGCAAGTATCACCACCTTGGATGAGCTACAAAGACAATTTTTGAAAAGGTGGGAAGTGAAAAAGAATCCCCTTCAAATTCTGGCCAAGTATGAACAGATCAAACGAAATGCCGGGGAGTCGGTCCAAGATTATTGTGTTAGATTTAATGCAGTCTACAATGAAATCCCAGACCATCTAAAACCACCTGTAGGACTAGCAATGATGAAGTTTCTGAATGGTCTTGATGCTGACATGGTGTACCAATTGAGAGAGAGAGAACTGGCTACAATGGAAGACATGCAGAAAATTGCGGTCAGCTTTGAGGCTAATCTGCTGTCCAAAAGAGCAAGAACAAAAGCAGAGAAGAAAACCACGGTGAAAGAAGAATCTTCTTTAATGGATCAGCTGCTCAAAAAGGTAGAACAGATACTTGAAATGGTAAAACTTGACAAGCCAGAGCCACAAGAAGGAATCCTAACTTTCGTGGCCAATAGCAACCACAATATAGGATAAGACAAAGAGATCAGCGGACTCAAGAGAAAACAACACAAAAGCCGGTACAAACACCTTTACAATAGAATTTTGTGCATGGACCAAAGTCAGATGAGGACGGGAATGTAATAGGTGAGGAAAACCATCTCTTTACTCCAGATGAGTTGCCTACTTACATCACCGAAGAAGAAGAATGTGTAGTAAATTCAGCTACACACCAAGACACCGATTTTATTCTAGCTAACGAAACCGTGTTGGAAGAAGAGTCAGAAGAATATCAAAGGGGGTATATGAATGCTTTGTCCGCACAACAGCAGCGATATTCCCTTAGAAACAGAGATGTACCGGCCAAACCAATTCAGAAAAAGAAGGAGGATGAAACAACAAAGAAGGATCCATCAGCTACACAAAGAAAGGGAAAGGAGGCGGTTGTTCCGGAGAGCAGCAAATCGAAATCAGCAGAACAATCACAGCAACCAGCCACCTCAAAAGAGAAGGAAAGGAAAGAGATCCCAGTCAAAGAGGTAGAAATAACTCCCACTTTCAGCCTAGAGAATGAGATTTCTAAGCTAAAGGTATCCATCCCTTTGACTGAAATCATGAAGAACAGCGGTTACAGAGGACAGATTTCTAGAATGTTAAATTTGGACCCAATGTCCAACATGGTAAATGTGGAAGATGATCAGCTTGAAATGATTTTTGGGCCAGCGATGAATGGTGAGTCTCCTGAGAGCGAGGTGCCACCCTTCTATATCAGTTTACGATTGCATGACTTTGTGCTACACAATGCCATGTTCGATTCCAGAGCTTCTCACAATCTCATGCCCAAAGCTATCATGGATAAGCTTGGTCTGGACATCACCTTCCAATATCATGATCTTTATTCATTTGATTCTAGCAGAGTACGGTGCACAGGGCTCATCAAAGACTTAGTTGTGAGTTTAGATCAACTTCCTGTGAAAAATGTTCTGATGGATGTAGTGGTAGTAGACATTCCTCCAAGGTTTGGCATGCTTCTTTCCAGGTCTTGGGTAGCAAAATTGAAAGGGACACTACAGTTGGGTTTCTCCTATGCAACAATCCCTGTGTTTAGACAAATGAGGAAGTTATACCGTGAACAAAAGATAAAATATATGATCACAAGCAAGGAGAAACCGATAAATCATCCTATAAACTATGTACATACTGATTTAGAGTCTTTTGTTTTATTTTCAGATAGTTTAAATGAGATAGATAGTCAGATGGTAGAAGCAGACGACATTCCAGAGATAATAGAAAATTTTAGAGAGATTTTGTAGAAAGAAGGACAAGAAAAGCAGCAGAAAATTGGGCAATCAGCTGAAAACGATGGATAGCAAGCAAACAATGGACAACAAAAAGATTTTCAGCACTTGCAAGAAGAAGAAGAAGGCTTGTGGACCATGGATTTTGATGGAGCAGTAGGGAATGATGGCGTTGGTATTGGAATTTGGGTACGCAGTCCTTTCTCCGCCCCAAACAAAGTGCCTAGCAGCGTGAGAGTTTGCTCCTAGACGCTGGCCTTTGAATGTTCCAATAATGAAGCTGAATATGAAGCTCTGATTGCTGGCCTGAAGATTCTTAGAAAGCTGAATGCAAAAAGGATTTCAATATATGGCGACTCTAAGTTGGTGATAAAACAGGTCAGAGGTGAGTATCAAGCAAAACATCCTAGGATGCGGGCCTATCGTAATGTAGTTTTGGACATCTTGAAGCTATTTTCCGAATAAACATTGACATGTGTGCTACGAATACAAAATAGTATTGCTGATGCTCTTGCCAAGGCAGTGAGCAGCTTGAAGATCCCCATGAACTCCAGCAATAAATTTGAAATCCATGTCAAGCATCGTCCAACCATTCTAGACAATCAGCGACATTGGCAAGTGTTCCAAGATGATGAGGAGATTAAGGATTTTCTGCTCAACAAAGGCAAGTTCAAAGAAACCTTAATTGATGTGGAAAACGATGAGAACAAAGGGAATGGTACAGAAGAAGTGCAGATCAATCAAATGGACGTATTACAGCTGAAGAATAACATCATTCCTAAAGGCTTGATACCCCTAGAGGAACTTTTCGATCAGGATGATGTAGCCCGCAAGCCAACATTGCAGCCGACAGAGAAAGGTGTGGAAGAAGTCAACATTGGTACAGCTGCAAATCCAAAATTGGTAAAATTTTCCAAAGCATTACCGCCAAAAATCAAGGACAAATATATTAGTTTGATGGCTTCATTTGCAGATGTATTTGCTTGGGATTATTCTGATTTAAAGACCTATGATACGAATATCATTCAGCACACAATACCTATCAAGCCCAATCAAAAACCATTTAGACAAAAGCTAAGAAGGATCAATCCAAAGTTGCTTCCATCCATCAAAAAAGAGGTAAATAGGTTGTACAAGTCAGGTATCATTGTGCCTATCATATTTTCAGATTGGATATCTAACTTAGTGCCTATACGAAAGAAGACCGGTGAGATCCGCCTATGCATCGATTTCAGAAATCTAAACAAGGTCTCATTGAAGGACAACTATCCACTGCCCAAGATGGACCATATACTTCAGCGAGTAGTGGGGGCATCTCGTATGTCGCTGCTTGATGGTTATTCCAGATATAACCAAATTTCTATCCATGAAGATGATAGAGATAAGACAACATTCACAACTCCATGGGGAACATTTCACTATGCCAAAATACCATTCGGTTTAAAGAATGCAGGTGCCACATTTCACCATGCGATGGACTTGGCGTTGCTAATGAGAAGGATGTGTTTTTGGTGGTGTACTTGGATGACCTGACAGTGTTTTCAAAATCCGATGAAGAGCATATGCATCACCTAAAAATTGTCTTTCAAAAATGCAGGAAATATGGTCTATCGCTAAATCCTAAGAAGAGCTTGTTCGCCATGGAGGAAGGAAAATTACTTGGGCATATCATTTCAAAGGATGGCATCCGCATAGACCCGACATGTGTGCAAGCAATCCAACAAATCGATCTACCTAGGAACAAAAAGGAGATTCAGTCATTCAATGGCAAGATGAATTTTCTGCGTCGCTTTGTGCCTAATCTTGCGGAACACTTGAAAGAAATGACCAACATGTTTAAGAAGGATATCCAGGTGAAATGGATAGATGAGGCTGTAAAATCTTTCAACTTGGTCAAATTGGCCCTTTCTTCAGCTCCAGTTCTAGTCAGTCCGGATTACACTCAAGATTTCATATTGTTTTCATTTGCTTCTGAGCACACTATGGCAGCGGTACTATTGCAGAAGAGGGATGATCATGAAAGACCTATTGCATTCTTCACCAGGGATATAAGGGATGCAGCTTTGAAGTACAACATCATTGAGAAGAAAGCCCTGGCATTGGTAAAGGCACTGAAGGATTTCCGGGTGTATATCCTACACTCTCACATTCTGGCCTATGTTCCTAATACTGCTGTGAAAGATGTTCTAGTGCAGACCGATCCGGAAGGGAGAAGAGGCAAATGGATCACAGCCTTGCTAGAATACGATGTGGAGATAAAGCCTACAAAGCTGGTCAAAGGACAGGGATTGGCGAAGCTAATGGCTGAATCAAATTTGCATGCATTGGACATAAATCTGATCGCTGCCATGTCTGAGGAGAATGAGGAAGGAACTTCAATTCAGGTATCCGAAATGTTTGCTTTGTCCCCATGGTATTTTGATATAATATATGTGCTGAAAAATCTATCACCATCGCCCGGCATGGCTAGAAACAAAGCAAGAACACTCAAATTGAAGGCTGCCAAGTTTTGTATCTTGAATTTTGCACTGTATTGGAAAGATCTCGGTGGCATTTTGTTAAACTTTCTGGTGGAAGAGGAGGCAAAGAAAGTCATGGAGGATTTCCATGGAGGAGAGTGTGGTGGACATCTTTTTTGGAAATCAACAACAAACAAAATTTTGAGAGCAGGGTACTACTGGCCTACTTTGTTTGCTGATGTGCATAAGATGGTAAAGCGCTGTCATAAGTGTCAAATTTTCGAAGGGAAACAGAAATTACAGCCTTTTCCACTTAAGCCTATCGAAGTGAGCACTCCATTCCAGCAGTGGGGGTTGGATTTCATTGGGGAAATTCATCCCGCCTCTTCCGGACAGCATAGGTGGATCCTTACAGTGACGGATTATTTCACAAAATGGATTGAGGCAGCACCTACCAGACAAGCGACGGATACGGTAATTATTTCATTCCTCGAAAATAACATCTTGTCTCGCTTTGGTTGTCCAAACAAAATAATCACTGATAATGCAGCAGCTTTCAAATCGAAAAGGATGGTAGAATTTTGTCATAAATATCATATAATTTTGGGTCATTCAACGGCCTATCATCCGCAAGGCAATGGATTGGTGGAATCTTCAAATAAATCTTTGGTCAACGTCATCAAGAAGTTGCTGGAAATAAATAAGAAGAGCTGGAACAAGAGGCTAGTCCATGCACTTTGGGCAGATCGAATCAGTCAGAAAAAGTCTATTGGTATGTCACTATTTGAGCTAGTTTATGGAGTGGACACAGTATTTCCCACTTCTCTTGCTGCCCTGGTGGTCAAACTTCTTCAGGAGGCCGGCAGTGAGGAAGATCCCATGCAGAGAAGGCTGAATCAAATGATCCACTTGCAGCAAACAAGAGAAGAAGTTTTCAAAAACACATCCAAGTTGCAGGAGAGGATAAAGAAAATTTATGACAGAAAAGCTAAAGCAGACAAATTTCAGTTGGATGATGTGGTGCTGAAGTGGGATGCAAGGAATGAAGAAAAAGGCAAGCACGGAAAGTTTGAAAATCTGTGGAAAGGTCCTTTCAAAATCGCAGCATATAGAGGTCAGAATGCCTTTCTTCTGAAGGAAATGAACGGGGAAGACTGTCCTGGAGGGCCGATCAATGGTCGGCTGCTCAAGTGGTATCATTGTTGATCTATTAATGCTGCTTCCACTATCATTGTAAATACCATTTTTATTTCAGTTTGTTTCAGTATGTAAAGTCAGTTTTTGAGTTATTCCAATTGTCAAGTTTGAGTCAATTTCTTGATTATTCCAGTTGTATAAATAAGTCAGAGTCTTGTGTTGTTTATCAAAATGATGACTCCATAGCCCAATGGAGAAAAGGCATTGCTCAGCTCCTCCATAGATCTGCTGCTCTTGGCACCTCCAAGGAGCTACCATCCCCCATTGGAGCCAATGTTAGAGTCGGTCTGGTCAGCCCTCCGTCAGAGATCAAAGCTCTTTGTGCATTTCAATTTTAGGTGTCCCGCTCCATCCACTCAGCTGCATTTCGCTAGGGACATGTCATGATCTAACAGAGAAAGTCATGCTAATCATTTTCCCTCATGTCTGGCCCCTGTTGGCTCAGGTCTTTGTCCACAATCACTGAAAGTTCATGATAGTCAAGGTCTGGTAATATTACAGGACACAATCCTTTTTATTGTTGGGTCTAGGAAATCATCAGTGTGGTCTTTGAAAAAACATGTCCAGAACAAGTCATGCGGGCCAGAGGGAGATCTTATACAACTATGGTTCAGAAAGCATCATCATCACCTGAAGAGACATTGACTCTTCTTCAAAACTCTGTTTTGAAGAAAACTCAAACAAGGTCAACTATGACAAAATTTTCCAAAAAATCGCCAGTTGACTTTTTCAGATGCAGTTAGGGTTTTCATGGCCAAGTGCCCAGTCACACAGTCCCCGCAAAGCAATGCCCAAAATTTCATCATGAGAGCCAAAATTTCAAAGAAAAAATGAAAAGCAGAGTGTTTTAAAGTCAATAAAAAGTGCAAAACTCAAACATTAGAAATTGGGTCTTCAAAGAAGAAAAAATTAAACCCAACTCTCCCAAAAATTCTATATATACTTGTTTTTGCCCAAAACAAAAACCATTTGTGCTTTGGCAAGCTTGGAGAGAAATTACAAAGGTGAGAGAGCAAATTCATGAGGGTTTGAGTGAAGGAGAGCTGGTTTCCAAAGGGCGCGACGCATACACCAGGGAGCGCGGCGCACATAGAGGGCGCAATGCACTGGCAGCCATCCCACAGTGCAAAATCAACAAGGGCACGATGCACTCTGGGCGTGCGGAAAACTAGGCTTGGCGCGTGATGCACACAGCCAGGGATCTCAAAACACTTGAAAATTGGTTTTATATCCCGGTTGAAGGCTAGCAAGCAAAGAGGTAGACTCGAATGAAACCTCTTCTCTGTCAATTTGGTCAATGACTGGTGTTTCTAAGATGTTGAATGATATCCAAAGCGCATTGGCCATCCATGAAAACAATCATCAAAGCAAAATGATAAACGGGTTTTGCAAATTTGTGAAGACACCACCAAGTTTCCTCCCATCCGCTTGTCCCCTCACTCCTCATCATTTGTCACCTCCATGCCACCTTGCCTCCAAAGGAAACCCCCTAGAAATCTCCACTAAGACCCATCCCTGGAGTTCCAAGAAAATTTGTGTTGTTTGACAGTGTGCGATGCACTCAGGGCGCACGACGCACTGGGAGCCCCGCCACAGTGTCAACATTTCACTGGTGCGGCCCATACCCGGCGTGCGGCGCACTGGGCAAAGCGTGCGATGCACAGGACTGTGAACCCAAAAAAGCACCGAGTCACCCAAATTTTTGTAAATGGCTCTCAAAATTTCAAAGGTGGGCCTAGATCCTTTCACCATTGATCCTTAACTCAAAGAAAAAGACAATTTTGATGACCATGAAATCAAAGGCAAAACTTTTATTAAGCAAACACAAAAATGACACAAAAAAGGGTAAAGCTAGGGTTTTGCTACAGTAACATGATTGCTAAATATGCTCCTACCCTACCTCTATCAGCTAATTCCCCTGGAACAGTTTCCCCTAATAGTTACCCTAGCTACATTGCAATCATATCCATTCGTCTCCTTTATTCCCATAGCCCAAAATATCCCAAACCCTACCCCATCAAAACCATACCCCAAACACTCCCAAATCCCTGATAAATTTCTCCTTTAAACCCCTATTCCCCTTTTCATCATTCCCCTCCTAACACTCCCCTGTTTTATTGTCCCCTTGGTGACAGATTTTCAGAGCATCTATCAGTTTCATTGGATTCAGAGGGAAGCATAAAACTCAGGGTACAAGCAGCAGTAATGGCATCAGAAAATTCATCAGAGTATGAGGAGGGGACCCATAGCCATACATCTTTAGGAGAGAGGGCCCATAGGAGACATCACCGGAGCAGCAGACATCTTAGAGATGAGCCAAGCACCCTCACTGAGTTGCAGGCATGCCCACTTGCCATGTCTTGTTTCCAGCACTTGGCATGTTATGAATTTTGTCAAAGGGTGTCGAATGTCAAAGTCCATCATGAGTTGGCCCGCCTTTTTGCACTTCATCTACAGGGAGGCCAATCTGTCCTGGCTGGGGTCACTTTCACCTTGACACCGGAGGCTATATCAGTGGCAACAAGGATACCAAACATTGGCGAGTAGTGGCATAAGAAGAAGAAGGTGGAGAGGCATCACTATGAGACTCACATCAAGGACAGCTGCTTGAGCCAGCTCGCCAGAGTTTTTCCATTCAGATTCTTGAGGGATGAGTATGCCCCACTCATGAGATTTATCATGAAGTATTTCAGTTGCGAGGGGAGGTTTTCTCGCCTTTATGCCTATCACATCTGCTTGCTCATGCACTTCACCAGGGTGAGGATGATGAGCCTCCCATTTTTCATCTGCAACAACATTGAGAAGATGAAAAACTTCATGCAGTGCAAGACCCCATGACAGCAACTAAACAGTGTATATCATTTTGCTCTCATCTGGATCTTGGTAGACCATCAGTTGGGATTGCAGGGTATTGCTTGGGAGGACTTCATCTCCTGTGATTTCTTCAGCGCCCCACTAGTGATATCAGAGGCAGAACACGAGGTGGGAGGTCCTTCACATCAGTTTGAGCCTGAGATGGGAAGTCCTTCACATCAGTTCGAGCACCATGAGACTGCCACCATGCCAGTATACATCACATACCAGAAGGGTAGTAGACCATTGTTTGCAGCAGCAAAGCGAGTGTTATCTCCACCCGGGGTGGAAGGGGCCTCGCTTCCGACATCAGCACCACAGGATTAGCGTAAGGGCAAGGAGCCAGTGTAGGAGGAAGGGCCATCAGGTGAGCAAGAGACCGAGTTTGTTCTCCTCTAGGATGATGAGATAGATGCAGAACCTACAAATGCTGAGTTGGGAGAGATCATTCAGGAGCAGCAGTCTGTGATTGAGAACCTATCCCTAGACTTGGATAGGGCCAAGTGGAACGTGCAGTATCTGGAGTAGAGGAACAAGCAACTTGAGGATCGGCTAGCTGAGATAGAGTTGCAAATGATCAAGGACAACCGACGGCACATCCTAGCAGTGCAAGGCAGACCTATGGAGCAAAGAGACGAAGACCGGGAGTATGTGCTAGAGAAAGTGAACGTTCACTTGGAGCAATGGTTGGACAAATCAAACAGGGAGAAAGACATGCTGAGGCGCATGACTCATCACTACCAGGCCCGAAACATGAGTTCCAAAGCAAGAATCAGGAGCCTAAAGGAAAAATTGAGCAAAGCGACAAAAGAGGCAAAGGAGGCAAAGGAGAAAGATTGGCTTTGAATCTTGGCTAAGGCTTCCTTGGCATAGCAAAGCACTTCATAGGGAACCTCCAGCCCAAATTTCAAAAAATTTGGGCAAATTTTGGTCATAGGCAAATTTTTTGGGCACAAAACAGGAAATTCCTCCCTAAAAATCTAGAACTCTGATCGAGGAGCGACTTGCACATTTGGATTCAGCATTGAAAAATACTACTACTGGTGTCTGGGCTAGAAATTTTGACAAGTTTTGGGTCTCCTAAAGGTCAAAAAACACCCAAAAATGGCCTCTTTGCCACTTTTTTGACACACAGAAAGCAGTCTTGGGAGAATGAAGTTTTGGAGGAGCAAATGAGCTTCAAATTTAGAAATTCTAGTTGGGTTGGAAAGTAGACAGTACGGGCTTTCCAACAAGCACACTTGGGCACATTTTGGACACCAGAAAGTGCCCCAAAACAGGCTCCAAAATGGCACGATGCACAGGGGAAAAAACAGCCAATTTGCTCCCGTTTCGTGAAATTTTGGGTCGCGACTTCTCCAAGTGGGCCCGGTCATCTACACTTCGATTTTTTGGCACCAAAGGTGGAATTTAAAGAGTTTTCTCTCCAGATGGGCATCTATCCAAGTGGCAAAAGAATGCAAAGGGGCACCATAGCCAAATGTCATGCTTGAGAGCACTGCACTTGTAGCTGATGGTTGGCTCTCCATCTCCTTTTCGAAATGATTTGAGTAACTTCCCAACCCCTGGGCATTCCATCTCTTCTCTACACTTTCTATATATTGTATGCAAGTTATTTGCAAAGGGTTGGTTGGCTTGTAACTTCTGGGAGACTATGGGAAAGAAACTTTGTTTCTGCACTGTGTATTTTTGACAGAGAATTAATGAAAGGCAGCGGCTCTGTTTCATGAGATTCTTGTGGTCGTGAGTGTAGCAAATGTGTTCTTATGTTCCATATGTATCTTGTTATGTTTCATATTTCATTTCATGCTTCATTTCAGTGAAATTTTCTAAGTGAGATTAGGTAGAATTCAATTTATATTGCTCTGCCTGTGGGAAAATTTCATGTGCAGTGTTATTCTTCTGTTGAAAAGGATTCATGCAACCATGCCCTTTTCACTCTCTTCAGCAATATTTCCATTCCGCGTTACCTTAAGCCTAAATTGCTGCGATTGCCACCTACCTTGCCTCACGGAATAATCTATGCCTTCATATTCGATTCTCTGTTCTTTGCTGAGCACCAGTCCCATATACATCCTAGAAGTTCGGTCACTTCAAAAAATCTTTTACAAAATCCATTTTCACTTACTATCCTAAGGTAAATATTGCAATGTAAGTCATCTCACACCATTTTGCATATCCATTCGCTGAGTGTGACTCGGAGAGAGACCTCTCCTGCTCTGGTAGGGCTAGCTACCAGATTGAGCGTGGTTTGTGGTTTCCCTAATTTTTTCCTTCCTTCAGCCTAAGGCAGATTTAGGTGCTAACATAGTGGCGACTCCACTAGGGACTAGTTGAAAATAAAATCCCCTTGTGTCATAAGAATTCTAGGCTTCCGGATGATAAGCTTAGAATTGAAAAGGCAGAGTAAGTTGGTTGTGTCTCGTAATTTATCCCAATAGCACGCTGGCTTCGAGACGATATACCAGAGCAAATACAGACCCGAACCCTCCTCATATTTACGAAAATCCCAATTTGATCCCAAGACTCCTTTGTCAAGAAAGCACCATAACTCCCATGTTCAAATCCCATTCATGCCTTGACATTTTTGAGTATCTTGAAGAGCTTGAGTTTGACGAACGATTTGAGATATCTTTGTTTGAGTCTAAATCCAAAAGGGCTGTTGATTACACCATCCCCAATCGGAAATTTCTTGTAGACCTTGAGACGGAAAGAGCTAATAGATTAATCGATAACTACATTGCCACACATTCCCAAACTCCAAGTGCAAGCCCCTTGCAAACTGTGCACACTCCTCCAACACCTCCAAGGCCAAATCCACCGAGAATGATGGCTGCCCGTTTCGCACCCCTTGTTCTGCCCCAAGTCCTAGATGACATGCCAAATGATTATCAAAGTAAAATTCCATTTTTAAATGGCACTCCTAACGGTATTATAGCTCAACAACATGTGGATAAAATGGCAGACTTCTATGAACTTCATGAGATCGATGCGGAGAACATGGCAATGAGGCTCTTTGTACAAACATTTGCAGGTGATGTGAGGAAATGGTTTAGAGGTTTGACGGCTGCAAGTATCACCACCTTGGCTGAGCTACAAATACAATTTTTGAACAAATGGGAAGTGAAAAAGAATCCCCTTCAAATTCTGGCCGAGTATGAACAGATCAAACAGAATGCCGGGGAGTTAGTCCAAGATTATTGTGTTAGATTTAATGAAGTCTACAACAAAATCCTAGACCATTTAAAGCCACCTGTGGGAATAGCAATGATGAAGTTTCCGGATGGTTTTGATGCTGACATGGCGTACCAATTAAGAGAGAGAATCGGCTACAATGGAAGACATACAGAAAATTGTGGACAACGTTGAGGCTAATCTGTTGTCCAAAAGAGCAAGAACGAAAGCAGAGAAGAAAACCACGGTGAAAGAAGAATCTTCTTCAATGGATCAACTACTCAAAAAGGTAGAACAGATGCTTGAAAGGGTAAAACTTGACAAGCCAGAGCCACAAGTTAGGAATCCTAACTTTCGTGGCCAACAACAGCCACAATATAGGATAAGACAAAGAGATCAGCGGACTCAAGAGCAAACAGCACAACAGCCGGTACAAACACCTTTGCAGCAGAATTTTGTGCATGGACCAGAGTCAGATGAGGATGGGAATGTAATAGGCGAGGAAAACCATCTCTTTACTCCAGATGAGCTGCCTACTTACATCACCGAAGAAGAAGAATGTGCAGTAAATTCAGCTACACACCAAGACACCGATTTTATTCTAGCTAATGAAACTGTGTTGGAAGAAGAGTCAAAAGAATATCAAAGGGGGTATATGAATGCTTTTTCCGCACAACAACAGTGATATTCCCTTAGAAACAAAGATGTACTCGCCAAACCAATCCAAAAAAATAAGGAGGATGAAAAAACAAAGAAGGATCCATCAGCTACACAAAGAAAGGGAAAGGAGGCGGTTGTTCCGGAGAGCAGCAAATCAAAATCAGCAGAACAATCACAGCAACCAGCCACCTCAAAAGAGAAGGAAAGGAAAGAGATCCCAGTCAAAGAGGTAGAAAGAACTCCTACTTTCAGCCTAGAGAATGAGATTTCTAAGCTAAAGGTATCCATCCCTTTGACTGAAATCATGAAGAACAGCGGTTACAGAGGACAAATTTCTAGAATGTTAAATTTGGACCCAATGTCCGACATGGTAAATGTGGAAGATGATCAGCCTGAAATGATTTTTGGGCCAGCGACGAATGGTGAGTCTCCTGAGAGCGAGGTGCCACCCTTCTATATCAGTTTACGATTGCATGACTTTGTGCTACACAATGCCATGTTCCATTCAGAGCTTCTCACAATCTCATGCCCAAAGCTATCATGGATAAGCTTGGTCTGGACATCACCCCCCAATATCATGATCTTTATTCATTCGATTCTAGCAGAGTACGGTGCATAGGGCTCATCAAAGACTTAGTTGTGAGTTTAGATCAGCTTCCTATGAAAAATTTTCTGATGGATGTAGTGGTAGTAGACATTCCTCCAAGGTTTGGCATGTTTCTTTCCAGGTCTTGGGTAGCAAAATTGAAAGGGACACTACAACTGGATTTCTCCTATGCAACAATCCCTGTGTTTGGACAAATGAGGAAGTTATACCGGGAACAAAAGATGAAATATATGATCACAAGCAAGGAGAAACCGATAAATCATCCTATAAACTATGTACATACTGATTTAGAGTCTTTTGTTTTGATTTCAGATAGTTTAAATGAGATAGATAGTCAGATGGTAGAAGCAGACGACATTCCAGAGATAACAGAAAATTTTAGAGATATTTTGAAGAATGAAGGACAAGAAAAGAAGCAAAAGATTGGGCAATCAGCTGAAAATGATGGACAACAAGCAAACAATGGACAGCAAAAAGATTTTCAACACTTGCAAGAAGAAGAAGAAGGCTTGTGGACCATGGATTTTGATGGAGCAGTAGGGAATGATGGCGCTGGTATTGGTATTTGGGTACGCAGTCCTTTCTCTGCCCCAAACAAAGTGCCTAGCAGCGTGAGAGTTTGCTCCTACAAGATGGACTTTGAATGTTCCAATAATGAAGCTGAATATGAAGCTTTGATTGCTGGCCTGAAGATTCTTAGAAAGCTGAATGCAAAAAAGATTTCAGTATATGGTGACTCCGAGTTGGTGATAAAACCAGTCAGAGGTGAGTATCAAGCAAAACATCCTAGGATGCGGGCCTATCGTAATGCAGTTTTGGACATCTTGAAGCTATTTTCCGAATACACCTTGTCATGTGTGCCACAAATACAAAATGGTATTGTTGATGCTCTTGCCAAGGCAGTGAGTAGCTTGAAGATCCCCATGAACTCCAGCAATAAAGTTGAAATCCATGTCAAGCACCATCCAACCATTCCAGACAATCAACGACATTGGAAAGTGTTCCAAGATGATGAGGAGATTAAGGATTTTCTGCTCAACAAAGGCAAGTTCAAAGAAGCCTTAATTGATGTGGAAAACGATGAGAACAAAGGGAGTGGTATAGAAGAAGTGCAGATAAATCAAATGGACCTATTAGAGCTGAAGAATAACATCATTCCTAAAGGCTTGATACCCCTAGAGGAACTTTTCGATCAGGATGATGTAGCCCGCAAGCCAACATTGCAGCCGACAGAGAAAGGTGTGGAAGAAGTCAACATTGGTACAGCTGCAAATCCAAAATTGGTAAAATTGTCCAAAGCATTACCACCAAAAATCAAGGACAAATATATCAGTTTGATGGCTTCATTTGCAGATGTATTTGCTTGGGATTATTCTGATTTAAAGACCTATGATACGAATATCATTCAGCACACAATACCTATCAAGCCCAATCAAAAACCATTTAGACAAAAGCTGAGAAGGATCAATCCAAAGTTGCTGCCATCCATCGAAAAAGAGGTAAATAGGTTGTACAAGTTAGGTATCATTGTGCCTATCAGATTTTTAGATTGGATATCTAACTTAGTGCCTGTACGAAAGAAGACCGGTGAGATCCGCCTATGCATCGATTTCAGAAATCTAAACAAGGTCTCATTGAAGGACAACTATCCACTGCCCAAGATGGACCATATACTTCAGCGAGTAGTGGGGGCGTCTCGTATGTCGCTGCTTGTTGGTTATTCTAGATATAACCAAATTTCTGTCCATGAAGATGATAGAGATAAGACAACATTCACAACTCCATGGGGAACATTTCACTATGCCAAAATGACATTCGGTTTATAGAATGTAGGTGCCACATTTCACCGTGCGATGGACTTGGCATTTTCTAATGTGAAAGATGTGTTTTTGGTGGTGTACTTGGATGACTTGACGGTGTTTTCAAAATCTGATGAAGAGCATATGCATCACCTAAAAATTGTCTTTCAGAAATGCAGGAAATATGGCCTATCGCTGAATCCAAAGAAGAGCTTGTTTTCCAATGTGGAAGGAAAATTACTTGGGCATATCATTTCAAAGGATGACATCCGCATAGACCCAGCACGTGTGCAAGTAATCCAACAAATTGATCTGCCTAGGAACAAAAAGGAGATTCAGTCATTCAATGGCAAGATGAATTTTCTGCGTCGCTTTGTGCTTAATCTTGTGGAACACTTGAAAGAAATGACCAACATGCTTAAGAAGGATAGCCAGGTGAAATGGACAGATGAGGCTGTAAAATCTTTCAACTTGGTCAAATTGGCCCTTTCTTCAGCTCTAGTTCTAGTCAGTCCAGATTACACTCAAGATTTCATATTGTTTTCATTTGCTTCTGAGCACACTATGGCAGCGGTACTATTGCAGAAGAGGGATGATCATGAAAGACCTATTGCATTCTTCAGCAAGGCTATAAGGGATGCATCTTTGAAGTACAACATCATTGAGAAGCAAGCCCTGGCATTGGTAAAGGCACTAAAGGATTTCCAGGTGTATATCCTACACTCTCACATTCTGGCCTATGTTCCTAATACTGTTGTGAAAGATGTTCTAGTGCAGACCGATCCGGAAGGGAGAAGAGGCAAATGGATCGCAGCCTTGCTAGAATACGATGTGGAGATAAAGCCTACAAAGCTGGTCAAAGGATAGGGATTGGCGAAGCTAATGGCTGAATCAAATTTGCATGCATTGGACATAAATCTGATTGCTGCCATGTTCGAGGAGAATGAGGAAGGAACTTCAATTTAGGTATCCGAAATGTTTTCTTTGTCCCCATGGTATTTTGATATAATATATGTGTTGAAAAATCTATCACCACCGCCCGGCATGGCTAGAAACAAAGCAAGAACACTCAAATTGAAGGCTGCCAAGTTTTGTATCTTGAATTCTGCACTGTATTGGAAAGATCCCAGTGGCATTTTGTTAAACTGTCTGGTGGAAGAGGAGGCAAAGAAAGTCATGGAGGATTTCCATGGAGGAGAGTGTGGTGGACATATTTTTTGGAAATCAACAGCGAACAAAATTTTGAGAGCAGGGTACTACTGGCCTACTTTGTTTGCTGATGTGCATAAGATGGTAAAGCACTGTCATAAGTGTCAAATTTTCGAAGGGAAACAGAAATTACAACCTTTGCCACTTAAGCCTATCGAAGTGAGTGCTCCATTCCAGCAGTGGGGGTTGGATTTCATTGGGGAAATTCATCTTGCCTCTTCCGGACAGCATAGGTGGATCCTTACAGCAACAGATTATTTCACAAAATGGATTGAGGTAGCACCTACCAGACAAGCGACAGATACGGTAATTATTTCATTCCTCGAAAATAACATCTTGTCTCGCTTTGGTTGTCCAAACAAAATAATCACTGATAATGCAGCAGCTTTCAAATCGAAAAGGATGGTAGAATTTTGTCATAAATATCATATAATTTTGGGTCATTCAACAGCCTATCATCCGCAAGGCAATGGATTGGCAGAATCTTCGAATAAATCTTTGGTCAACATCATCAAGAAGTTGCTAGAAATTAATAAGAAGAGCTGGAACAAAAGGCTGGTCCATGCACTTTGGGCAGATCGAATTGGTCAGCAAAAGTCTATTGGTATGTCACCGTTTGAGCTGGTTTATGGAGTGGACACAGTATTTCCCGCTTCTCTTGCTGCCTCGGTGGTCAAACTTCTTCAGAAGGCCGACAATGAGGAAGATCCCATGCAGAGAAGGCTAAATCAAATGATCCACTTGTAGCAAACAAGAGAAGAAGTTTTCAAAAACACATCCAAGTTGCAGGAGAAGATAAAGAAAATTTATTACAGAAAAGCTAAAGCGGACAAATTTCAGTTGGATGATGTGGTGCTAAAGTGGGATGCAAGGAATGAAGAAAAAGGCAAGCACGAAAAGTTTGAAAACCTATGGAAAGGTCCTTTCAAAATCGCAGCATATAGAGGTCAGAATGCCTTTCTTCTGAAGGAAATGAACGGGGAAGACTGTCCTGGAGGGCCGATCAATGGCGGCTGCTCAAGCAGTATCATTGTTGATCTATTAACGTTGCTTCCATTGTGTTAGGCCCCTATACTACTAGTGTAACCCCTTATTGTTATTAGTATAACCCACTTATTGATGTACCCATGTAGTGCCCATATTGTTACTATTGTGCCCCATAGAAGCCCACTATTGTTATTATTGTGCCCTTACATTATTATTGTTATGTCGGCTCTGATTATGTTATGTCCCCTTAGACACCTATATATAGAAAGGAGGTCTTTTCATTTGTATGATCCAAGACTTGTTCATTTATGTAATGTAAAGGAGGTTGCCCCCTCGAATAGGCTGAATTCTAAGGCGTGGATCTCTCTTTTCTATCTTTTTGTGAGCTGGTTTCATAACATTTGGTATCAGAGCTTTGGATTCTAGGGTTTCGCTGCTCCAAACAGGTCATCATGGAATTTTCGCTATAACGTTTTTTCTGTGACGTTTCAGAAGTTTCAAAAAAAACCCATTTGAGAAGAAATCGCGCTGAACCTTGAATGCGAATTTCAGAGATTTTTGGGCGATATTTGCAGAGATATAATCTGAGGAAGTTGGTCTTTTTGCAGACTCCTGAATTACATTCAAAACAGGTGACCTGGGGAAAATCATCATAACTTTCTCTCTGGGGATCGGATTGAAATTTCGTAAGAAGGTACAAAAAGAGGATGGACTATAGTTTCTTGTATGCATTTTTCAGATCCAAAGGTTGAAACAGTGACTCGTGGCACGTCATACAAGTTCGCTCTACTGAACTAGTCTATAATCAGGTCATCTTGGGAGATTGTGCATAACTCTTTCTTGGAGAATCAAATTTGGATCAGACTGGTGGCATTGTAAAGAGGACACAGAGCGCTACTGCAGCTCACAATTTCAGAATTTAAAGATCCTAAAGTACAGAGTTACAGTCGTTTCAAGGTAGAGCTCCTAAAATCAAGAAAAAGAAAGATGAGGAAGTTTGATGGCAAGGATCCGGTAAATTGGATACTTCAGATGCAGCAATATTTTGATATACATGGTGTACAACTATTACAAAAGGTATGTATTGCATCTTCATGTTTAGAACCAGATCAATTTTTATGGTACAAAGGGCTTTGTTCTCGTAAACAACTTGTTACGTGGTCAATTTTCACGGAGGAAATGTTAGCACATTATGAGGATACAAAAAGCAACACTTTTTTTAGCCAATTGATAAGTCTCAAACAAAAGGGTTCAATAATGGAGCACATTGAGGAGTTCCAAAAATTGAACATAAGGGTAAAAGATATTCCAGAGTAGCATAGGATTGATGTGTTCATAGGGTCTTTAAAGGATAATATCCAACATGATGTTCGACTTTGGGAACCTGATTCATTAGAGAAGGCATTCAGGTTAGCAAGAAAAATGGAAAGCAAAATTATGGCAACCAGGAAGCATACCACTCACAACTATAAAGAAGGAAGTGTAGTTGCCCCTAGTCTTCCACAACCTATAAGGTTGACACCACAACAATTGGAAGAAAAAAGAGCAAAAGGGCTTTGTTATAGTTGTGATAGAAAATACACTAAAGGTCATAAGTGTGCTGAGAAGAAATTATTCTACATAGATTGTGAAGAGGAAGAAGAAAAGGAGCAAGAAAGGTCAAAAGAACAGGATATGCTCCAGGAACAAAGCCTAGATAAAGAAGAAATGAATCAGACCATATCTTGTAAAGCATTGGCAAGAATTACCACTCCTCAAACTATCAAGATAGAAGGACATATAAAGAAGAAAAAGGTTCAAGCAGTGAAAGATCACATCGAGCATCAACAACAAGTTCTCCAACTTTTAAAGGATAACACCACTTCGGTGCAAAATCAAATGAAACAACAGGCACCTAAAAAATGGCGACCTTACCGAATGGGAAGACTCTTCAAGGATGAGGATGTGGAAGCATTGTTTTGTGCTATTTATATTATCCAACCAGATTGGATAAACGAAGCAAGGGATGAATGGAAGAAGGACGAAGAAGTATGGCCACTTATTCAAAAGTTGCAAAAGATCCCATTTCAAGCAATATTGCCAAAAATTAAAGAGAAAGGAAAAATCATATTGGAACCTGGAGCAGTCACAGAAACAAGGACCCGACAGCTACAAAATCAATCAATTTCAGAGTATCTTATCAAGTGGAAGAACTTACCTGCTGAATATTCCACATGGGAGGACAAGAATTTTATACAGAAGCATCAAGAACTACTCAAGCGTTGAGTACAACGCCTTTTGAAGGAGAGGGGCATGTTAGGCCCCTATACTACTAGTGTAACCCCTTATTGTTATTAGTATAACCCACTTATTGATGTACCCATGTAGTTCCCATATTGTTACTATTGTGCCCCATAGAAGCCCACTATTGTTATTATTGTGCCCTTACATTATTATTGTTATGTCGGCTCTGATTTTGTTATGTCCCCTTAGACACCTATATATAGAAAGGAGGTCTTTTCATTTGTATGATCCAAGACTTGTTCATTTATGTAATGTAAAGGAGGTTGCCCCCTCGAAGAGGCTGAATTCTAAGGCGTGGATCTCTCTTTTCTATCTTTTTGTGAGCTGGTTTCATAACACATTGTCATTGTAAATACCATTTTTATTTCAGTTTGTTTCAGTATGTAAAGTCAGTTTTTGAGTTATTCCAATTGTCAAGTTTGAGTCAATTTCTTGGTTATTCCAGTTGTATAAATAAGTCAGAGTCTTGTGCTGTTTATCAAAATGATGAATCCTTAGCCCAATGAAAAAAAGGCACTGCCTATCTCCTCCAAAGATCTGCTGTTCTTGGCACCTCCAAGGAGCTACCATCCCCCATTGGAGCCAATGTTAGAGTTGGTCTATTCAGCCCTCCGTCAGAGATCAAAGCTCTTTGTGCATGTCAATTTTAGGTGTCCCGCTCCATCCACTCAGCTGCATTTCGCTAGGGAAATGTCATGATCTAACGGAGAAAGTCATGCTACTCATTTTCCCTTATGTCTGGCCCCTGCTGGCTCAGGTCTTTGTCCATAATCACTGAAAGTTCATGATAGTCAAGGACTGGTCATATTACAGGACATAGTCCTTTTTATTGCTGGGTCTAGGAAATCATCAGTGTGGTCTTTGAAAAAACATGTCCAGAACAAGTCATGCAGGCCAGAGGGAGATCTTATACAGCTATGGTTCGGAAAGCATCATCATCACCTGAAGAGACATCGACTCTTCTTCAAAGCTCTGTTTTGAAGAAAAGTCAAACAAGGTCAACTATGACAAAATTTTCCAAAAAATCGCCAGTTGACTTTTTCAGATGAAGTCAGGGTTTTCATGGCTAGGTGCCCAGTCACACAGTCCCCACAAAGAAATGCCCAAAATTTCATCATAAGAGCCAAAATTTCAAAGAAAAAATGAAAAGCAGAGTGTTTTAAAGTCAATAAAAAGTGCAAAACTCAAACATTAGAAAGTGGGTCTTCAAAGAAGAAAAAATTAAACCCAACTCTCTCAAAGCCTATATATACTTGTTCTTGCCCAAAACAAAAACCATTTGTGCTTTGGCAAGCTTGGAGAGAAATTACAAAGGTGAGAGAGTAAATTCATGAGGGTTTGAGTGAAGGAGAGTCGGTTTCCAAACGCTACGGTGCATACACCAAGGAGCACGGCGCACACAGAGGGTGCGACGCACTGGTAGCCATCCCACAGTGCAAAATCAACAAGGGCATGATGCACTCAGGGCGTGTGGCGCACTGGGCTTGGCGCGCGACGCACACAGCCAGGGAGCTCAAAACACTTGCAAATTGGTTTTATATCCCGGTTGAAGGCTAGCAAGCAAAGAGGTAGGCTCGAATGAAACCTCTTCTCTGTCAATTTGGTCAATGACTGGTGTTTCTAAGATGTTGAATGATATCCAAAGCGCATTGGCCATCCATGAAAACAATCATCAAAGCAAAATGATAAACGGGGTTTGCAAATTTGTGAAGACGCCACCAAGGTTCCTCCCATCCCCTTGTCCCCTCACTCCTCATAATTTGTCACCTCCATGCCACCTTGTCTCCTAAGGAAACCACCTAGAAATCTCCACTAAGACCCATCCCTGGAGTTCCAAGAAAATTTGTGTCGTTTGATAGTGCGTGACGCACTCAGAAGGTGGCGTGGCACACTCAGGGTGCGCGGCGCACTGGGAGCCCGGCCACAGTGTCAACATTGCACTGGTGCGGCGCATACTCGGCGCGCGGCGCACTGGGCAAAGCGCGTGGTGCACAGGCCTGTGAACCCAAAAAAGCACCAAATCACCCAAAATTTTGTAAATGGCTCTCAAAATTGCAAAGGTGGCCCTAGATCCTTTCACCATTGATCCTTAACTCAAAGAAAAAGACAATTTTGGTGACCATGAAATCAAAGGCAAAACGTTTATTAAGCAAACACAAAAATGATACAAAAAAGGGTAAGAAGCTAGTGTTTTTCTACAGTAACATGATTGCTAAATATGCTCCTACCCTACCTCTATCAGCTAATTCCCCTGGAGCAGTTTCCCCTAATAGTTACCCTAGCTACATTGCAATCATATCCATTCATCCCCTTTATTCCCATAGCTCAAAATATCCCAAACCCTACCCCATCAAAACCATACCCCAAACACTCCCAAATCCCTGATAAATTTCTCCTTTAAACCCCTATTCCCCTTTTCATCATTCCCCTCCTAACACTCCCCTGTTTTATTGTCCCCTTGGTGACAGATTTTCAGAGCATCTATCAGTTTCATTGGATTCAGAGGGCAGCATAAAACTCAGGGTACAAGCAACAGTAATGGCATCAGAAAATTCATCAGAGTATGAGGAGGGGACCCACAGCGATACATCTTCAGGAGAGAGGGCCCATAGGAGACATCACCGGAGCGACAAACATCTTAGATATGAGCCAAGAACCCTCACTGAGCTGCAGGCATGCCCACCTGCCATGTCTTGTTTCTAGCACTTGGCATGTTATGAATTTTGTCAAAGGGTGTCGAATGTCAAAGTCCATCATGAGTTGGCCCACCTTTTTGCACTTCATCTACAGGGAGGCCAATCTGCCCTGGCTGGGGTCACTTTCACCTTGACACCGGAGGCTATATCAGTGGCAACAAGGATACCAAACATTGGGGAGAAGTGCCATAAGAAGAAGAAGGTGGAGAGGCATCACTATGAGCCTTACATCAAGGACAACTGCTTGAGCCAGCTCACCAGATTTTTTCCATTCAGATTCTTGAGGGATGAGTATGCCCCACTCATGAGATTTATCATGAAGTATTTCAGTTGCGAGGGGAGGTTTTCTCGCCTTTATGCCTATCACATCTACTTGCTCATGCACTTCACCAGGGTGAGGATGATGAGCCTCCCATTTTTCATCTGCAACAACATTCAGAAGATGAAAAACTTCATGCAGCGCAAGACCCCACGATAGCAGCTAAACAGTGTATATCATTTTGCTCTCATCCGGATCTTGGTAGACCATCAGTTGGGATTGCAGGGTATTGCTTGGGAGGACTTCATCTCCCGTGATTTCTTCAACACCCCACCAGTGATATCAGAGGCAGAACATGAGGTGGGAGGTCCTTCACATCCGTTTGAGCCTGAGATGGGAAGTCCTTCACATCAGTTCGAGCACCATGAGACTGCCACCATGCCAGTATACATCACATACCAGAAGGGCAGTAGACCATTGTTCACAGCAGCAAAGCGAGTGCTATCTCCACCCGGGGTGGAAGGGGCCTCGCTTCCAACATCAACACCATAGGAGCAGGGTAAGGGCAAGGAGCTAGTGCAGGATGAAGGGCCATCAGGTGAGCAAGAGACCGAGTTTGTTCTCCTCCAGGATGATGAGACAGATGTAGAACCTACAAATGCTGAGCTGGGAGAGATCATTCAGGAGCAGCAGTCTATGATTGAGAACCTATCCCTGGACTTGGATAGGGCCAAGTGGAACGTGCAGTATCTAGAGCAGAGGAACAAGCAACTTGAGGATCGGCTAGCTGAGATAGAGTTGCAAATGATCAAGGAAAACCGGCGACACATCCTAGCAGCGCAAGGCAGACCTATGGAGCAAAGAGACGAAGACCGGGAGTATGTGCTAGAGAAAGTGAATGTTCACTTGGAGCAGTGGTTGGACAAAGAAAACAGGGAGAAAGACATGCTAAGGTGCATGACTCATCACTACTAGGCCCGAAACATGAGTTCCAAAGCAAGAATCAGGAGCCTAAAGGCAAAATTGAGCAAAGCGACAAAAGAGGCAAAGGAGGCAAAGGAGGCAAAGGAGCAAGATCAGCTTCGAATCTTGGTTGAGGCTTCCTTGGCACAGCAAAGCACTTCATAGGGAACCTCCAACCCAAATTTCAAAAAATTTGGGCAAATTTTGGTCACAAGCAAATTTTTTGGGCACAAATAGGAAATTCCTCCCTGTGTGGCGCGACGCTAAAAATATAGAACTCTAATCAAGGAATGGCTTGCATATTTGGATTCAACATCGAAAAATACTACTACTGGTGTCCGGGCTAGAAATTTTGACAAGTTTTGGGTCTCCTAAAGGTCAAAAAACACCCAAAAATGGCCTCTCTGCCACTTTTTTGAAACACAGAAAGCAGTCTTGGGAGAATGAAGTTTTGGAGGGGCAAATGAGCTTCAAATTCAGAAATTCTAGTTGGGTTGGAAAGTAGACAAGACAGGATTTCCAACAAGCCCACTTGGGCACATTTTGGACACCTGAAAGTGCCCCAAAATAGGCTCCAAATTGGTGTGATGCACAGAGAATTTGGCGCGGCACACAGGGGAAAAAACGGCCAATTTGCTCCCGTTTCACAAAATTTCGGGTCGCGACTTCTCCAAGTGGGCCCGGTCATCTACACTTTGGTTTTTTGGCACCAAAGGCAGCATTTAAAGAGTTTTATCTCTAGATGGGCATCTATCCAAGTGGCAAAAGAATGCAAAGGGTCACCACAGCCAAATGTCATGCTTGAGAGCGTTGCACCTGTAGCTGATGGTTGGCTCTCCATCTCCTTTTCGAAATGATTTGAGTAACTTCCCAACCCCTGGGCATTCTATCTCTTCTATACACTTTCTATATATTATATGCAAGTTATTTGCAAAGGGTTGGTTGGCTTGTAACTTCTGGGAGACTGTGGGAAAGAAACTCTGTTTCTGCAGTGTGTATTTTTGACAGAGGATTAATGAAAGGAAGCAGCTCTGTTTCATGAGATTCTTGTGGTCATGAGTGTAGAAAATGTGTTCTTATGTTCCATATGTATCTTGTTATGTTTCATATTTCATTTCATGCTTCATTTCAGTGAATTTTCTAAGTGAGATTAGGTAGAATTCAATTTATATTGCTCTTCCTGTGGGAAAATTTCATGTGCAGTGTTATTCTTCTGTTGAAAAGGATTCATGTGACCATGCCCTTTTCACTCTCTTCAGCAATCTTTCCATTCTGCATTAACTTAGGCCGAAATTGCTGCGCTTTCCGCCTACCTTGCCTCACGAAATAATTTGTGCCTTCATATTCGATTCTCTATTCTTTGCTGAGCGCCAGTCCCATATACATCCCAGAAGCTTGGTCACTTCAAAAAATCTTTTCCAAAATCCCTTTTCACTTACTAGCCTAAGGTAAATATTGCATTGTAAGTCAGCTCAGACCATTTTGCATATCCATTCGCTGAGTGTGACTCGGAGAGAGCCCTCTCTTGCTCTGGTAGGGCTAGCTACCAGACTAAGCGTGGTTTGTGGTTACCCTAATTTTTGCCTTCCTTTAGCCTAAGGTAGATTTAGGTGCTAACACGCGTTGCTCCCGAGCCTTAACTTCTACTATCACACATCCTTTCAATGTGTGAAGAAACTCATTGGGGAGTGCAGCCAAGTTGAGGCCGATGTTCTTTAGAGAGCTAACAATAGCCTTGTCAGCGGCCGCCTATGTGCTCAAAGATCCATCTGGCAGCGTGACTGCCCAAAGATCTAGTGAACGGACCATTTCTACTGCTTAAGTGGTCCCTGGTGCCAAACTTGTTGAGGCAGCGCTGATCTACCCTATGCCTACCTGAATCCTATTGGCCTGGATCTGCATCTCACACGGATCCTTTTATATGGTGCTTAGTGTCTACTTTTTTTGCTGCTTAAACTGCTGCAGTAGTTCTATTGTAGTACCCCATACCTTGTCACCTATTTCATCCAGGTCATCGTTTATTAAAGTGATTAGATCCAGGACGGTTTTGTCGCCTTCAACTTCTTCCACGGTCCTTCCTTCCCTTGGTCTCTATATCTCTTGATCCAGAAGGGACTACTCTCCTGATCCTCCTGATCACCGCCATCCTACTTTGACTGTTCTTCCTCTTCCATTTGGGGCAAAGGGGACTTATCACTTCGCTCAGAACCACGCTCTTCCTGCTCTGCCTGCTTCTTCGTGGCGTGCTCTGCTTCTACCCTGGCCTTCTCCTTGGACTCTTTCTTCATTTTCTGAGCCAACTGTTGTACCTTTTATTTGGCCACGTCCTTCTTCCTCTTCTCTGCAGACTTTCTAGTCCCTACAGCCAGATTGGAAGGAGAATGCCAGTTTGTCAGCTAGTGCTTGATGACCTCCTCAATAGCGTCATCTATATCAAGGTAGTGTAGGTCGAACCATTTTTTCTTCAGATCCTTTCATGCCTAGATGTATATGCGGTGGAAGTTAGCTTTGAACTCTGCGTACCCTAAAAGCTGTTCAAACAAGGTTGGTGACAATCGCGACTTTTGGTTGATGGGCATGCAAATGCTCACTTCCATCATCACCCAAAAAACTTTGGTCTCTATGACCCGCACAACATCTTTTGTGGCCCATAGAGATGCAAATTTTGTATTCTTCAACAAATCTTCCTCTACGGGAGGAACTTAGTTTTCCTCCAGCAAATCCCAAGTGACCACCACAATCGAGAGAAACAACCATGAATAGTAGAATGTTTTACTCTCATCATATGCCTCTCTGTAGTTCGCGAGAAACGTACTACACAGGTAGCACGCCCAGTTGAACTGTATGCCCTCTGTGCACTGTGCTGCTAAAGAAACCACTAGTGCTGGCACCTCGTCCGCGCAGCACTTTCTCATAACTTTTCCAGCCAAAATATGCGTGGAAACCTTTATTGTGGGTTCAGTAATTGATGGAATCGAGTACCCACATGGCTTCTTCACAAGTATGAATTTGTACTTCATCTTCTACGCAAGGTCATGCTCGCTTGTATTTCCACCAAACTCCTTGGCGGATTTAACCTTGAATGTGGAAATAGCGTGATCCGATGGATCAACATATTGGTGATGGGGATTGACATGTTTAGCCACAAGCACCTGTCATTCACTAGGCCCAAAAACTGATTAATGACGATTAGGTTTATGTTGGAGCGGTGGTAGTGGGGCACCCACAATAGGTTCAAAAACCCTGACTAGTTCACTTTGCAAATCCATTCCACAGGCTCCAACGCAGTGACACCAGACTCTTTGTAGAAGACCCTCTTCATGTAGGTGTTTGTAGCAAGGTGGGGGAACCGATCGTGGTCCACCAAATCCCAATATTCTAGCTTCAAATGTAGGATCCACACCAAGCGTGGACCTTCAAAGGTTAGGTTCTTTGATAACAGGGGTGTGTTGAGGAGGAATTTCCCTGCATCTGGGTCCTTAGGGACCTTCACATTTCCCTTGCGTGGAGGGATATACTCCAGCAACTTAGATATAGGGTCCACCCCCTCAGTGTCTATATCTTCCATTCCCTCCTCAGCCTCTAGATCCACCACTTTCCCCTTCTCTTTCGCGCTTGGCTTTTATTTTCTCTGGGTTTGTGTAGCGTCATGCTTCCTTGGTGACTCGCACACTGGCACCGGTGTTATAGACATATTTGGGCACTGAAACCCCAATCACATATGTCCATAAACCAAGGCCTTCTAAGCCCCTAAAATTGTTGTTTCATACCCTAAAGGAACAAGGTAAGCTGATTACATCATCTCCCAAAAGTTCTCCATGAAAAACTACTCAAAACTGGTCAAAACTGGACCATATAGACTGAAGTTACTGCAGTACAATTCACGTGGTGTGAATACATGAGTTGATGTCGAACACCACGTAAAATATTTTGGTTAAATTCCATTGATGTAAACCTATTGTTGGAAGTGAGAAACTTTCCATTGAGGCATGCAAGCTTCAAAGTACTGAAAGGGTTGTTCCTAAGTCAACTTCTTGGAACATGAGCTGATGTCGACAAGAAGAGACCCGTTGTAGGAGGTCCTTAATGAATCCCACATCTACGACATGGAACGGAGAAAATGATCTTGTGGAGGTGAAAACGATCTGATGATATAAGGTTCGGGGTGGTGGTCATGAAAAATGGAGAGTGAAGGTATTGCAGTGGATGAGACGTTGGCAAGGTTGGTGAATTCTCTGAGCGATTTCTCTTGAACATACCGGCAAAACTGAAATGGATTGGTAGTGTTAACCCCAAGGTGGATGGTACGGTGGACCAATGGTGATATGACCGGTGAAAGGATAACCCAACCCGACTCAATCATGGTAACGAAGTGAAAGTGTCATGTTCAAGAGCGACCTGCTACCAATGAAGCTATTCAAGTTTTCTTCCCTTTTTCACCACTCCTTTCTCACTTTTCCCACTTCAAAGAACACATGTAGAGTTAAGGCAGCAAAATACCATCAAACAATAGAGATCTATAACCATAAATAATGTAGGATCATATGTACATTAACCATATAAATGTATACACATAAAAGATTCAGAAATATACAAGCATCTGGAGGAAAACTCAAATAGATTTATTGATAGAAGTAGTAGAAGATAGGATTACAACCAGGCTATCTAATCCAGCATCATTTTCCCAACATGAAAGCCCTCTTCACCTCATACAAAGAAAGATCACCCAACAATGTCTTCAAAGAGAAACCAACAACACTTCCTTGCAAATTACAAAATTCCAGCCCCTTAGATCTCTTGGATGAGGGATCCATATAAGAAGTTTATAGGAGAGTGAGTTAGCTTCTGGGATTTTGATTAGTGTCATTTCACTGATAGCTCTTGGTTATACTTGGAGATTTCAGATCTCTTACTCATCCCTAGGTGAATTCAGAGAGGAAAGTGTCATATGAGCAGTTTCTAGAAGATTCTCTAGGTTTCCACCTGTTATCACTCAGATTGTTCCCCAAAACTTGTGAGAAAAGGGAATACGACCGAGGTAACCACAAAATAATCTTTTAGATGCAGGTTCTAGCCAAACTGCATCCAGAGAGGGCTCTATCTTTATATTTTAGCTTTGTTTTTAAGGTATTTTAGGCTAGTTATGAAGTACAGGGATTTGTTTGATTTTTGGATGGTGACATTCAATAAAACAGGGGTGCAAAATATTAGAAGTTCAGTCCATTGGGTTAATGGAGTCTATGAAGATGAACTGCTGGATATGGTTTCTATAACAGAGGGAGGTACGACAGAGAAAGGTAATTAACCATGGAACAATTTGTAAGTTGGAATAAGGTGAAATGGAGTTAGGGGGTGAAGGGCAATCAAGAATCTTTCATCATATTGACAGAGGAAAGTGGATGAACATTGCTAAGGAGCAGTTAAGAATTCCTCAGCTATATCCAATATGTAAGAACCATGGGAAACATGAGCAGTTAAGAATTCCTGCTTATGCTAACTCTAAAGAAAACATAAATAATAATAGAGATTGAACACAGAGTACAATGAAGCAATTTATGGGTTATTCTTTAGCCCTGTTATTCAGAAAATGAACATAGATGATATATAAAAACATAGAAGTTGTAAAACATGAGTTAAAAGGACTTATTGATCCATGAAATAATTCGAGAATTCTACAACATAGTCCTCTGCCATTAAATCCACAACCAGAGAGTTCAGCAACAACGCATTCCAGCAACCTTTTATTCAGAAGAGTTCTCAGAGTTACAGTGCAGTTCCAAAAATGTATCACCAACCCCTAATACTTCACTTGGGGAGGTATTTATACAAAATTGCTTACAAAATATCTCAAAGAGATAATATCTAGTAATAACTCATTTTACCTACTCTACAGGAGAAGTAAATGATCTTGAAAACAGAGAGAAATGAATGTAGAAGTAAGAGATGCTGTGTTGGCTGCTCAGTTGGTGAGATGCATTGATTATTTGCTTAGTGAGTCGGCCAATGGATACTTTACTGACATTCCGCGCTACTGGCGTTGCTTTCTTGGGTGCTTTAATTGTGCTTTAATAGACCATTGCCCAACGCAATTTTTATCTGCTCTTTTCTCCACTTTATGATATCTGTTGTGTTCTGGGAAAAATAAACAAAACTTTGAAATCTGCCTACAAAATTTCCATCATACTCTGCCACCACTGGTCATCTGGTAATTAGTGTCTACACATTTTTATTAGAGTTTCATCAGCATCCGTGTACCTGAAGAAAGTGGGCTGGACTGTGAAAAGATGTCTCACTTCATGCTCAATAAAAAATAGATTTTCTAAAATGTCGTACAGGCTCTGTCCAGATGGGAGTGCCTTCTCTCCTGCAGAACTTGATGATTCTGAGACTTGATTATCCACATATGTATTCAACCTACGAGTATAGTTTGCATGTGTCATCAGTCTATAGTCATTGGTTAGTAAACTGGGCAGACCCTTTTCCTCCAAAGTTGTAAACTTCTGTGTGAAAGAATTTATCTCCATTTGCATGTCCTGACACTTCCTCTCCAGATTTTGTATGAAGGTTCTCATGGTCAGAACCCTTTTAATTGTTAGGATAGTGCTTGTCCTATCCCTAATATCCAGTGCTGCTAGCTCTTCCTTGGTGTGGGTGTTCAAAAACTGTATTAGCCTATTGGCCTGTTCCGGCATGTGTCCCAATAAATCCCTGGCCTTTTGAATTTCTCCTTGAGCTGCTGTTACCAAATCAATCTGCTCATGAATTATCTGTATGGATTTCCACATATCAGTGAGGGATTGGCCAATGTTGGCCCACAAAATTCCCCTGATTTCTCCCAGAGGCTTGTCTAGGGAGAGGTCCTTTTCCAATGCGTTTACTTTATTCTCTAATGCTTTTAACTCCCTTGTTTTTTTTGCCACAGTCATTTTAGATTTGTCATAACTTATTTCCAACTTGGCCAATTTCTCTTTAGCATCTTTTAATTCTGATACTTGGAGCCTTAGATCCTCCATAGCCTTTATAATTTCCTCAGTGGTCATGGTAGTGCTGCTGCCTACTGCTGTTGTTGCTAAAGTACTTGGTGCTGTTGATGTCGGGATAGTAGGAGGGATTGTTGTTGTAACTATAGGAGGAGCAGTTGTACCTGTAGGAGCTGTTTGAGATGGCTGGGAGGTCGACACTCCTTGCTTTTCCTGCAATGCCTTCTCCAAAGCTTGCTCTGTTTCACTTAACCTTTGATTCATTTTTATTAGCAAATTCATCATGTCTTCTTCTGCTTTTTCTTGCACAACCTCTGTGGTTTGTGGATGCATAGTGATTGGCAGCTTCAATTGTTTCCTCAGGGCAGCTATGTCATCCTCTTTTTTCTTCATTAATGCCTTTATTCCCTTGGCATCCTTGGGATCATGTCCCAGCACAGTGATAATTTCTTCCAAGGTCTTTATCCTATTGTCCTTGGCTAAAGAGGATGCCTTTTCCAACTCTAGTTGGGAAGATGTGTTGTTTAATGAATTCTGCAATTGTTGGGCTGGTATGGCTTTGTTTGCCAATGTGGAGTAAACCATTTCACCAGTTTTCTTGTGCAACTCAATCTGGTCCAGGGGATGAATGTCTTTGGCAAGAGCTTCCAGATTTGTTCTAATATAATCAGAAGCTGACTGTGGCTGCTGCACTTTAGGCTTGAAGTGGCTTAAGATCATCTTTCCTTCCTTAATGTCATATGCAGACATCAACCTTTGCTGTTTGGTGGGGTTCATTTTGAGAAAATGATCATAAAGCTGCAGTCTTATTGGCTCATTTTGTGCCTTGATGTCTGTGAATGTTCTTTTAATATCAGAACCTTGCTTGCTTTGTGGCCGTGCTGAGAAAATTTCCACACTATGTTGTTTCCCCAATTGTTGTCCATGAGAGCTAGTGGATGTTTCTATCACTGGGGATGTCTGTGGGATGGTTTCCCTCTCACTTATTTGGCTTTCTATAATCTCCTCTATAGCTTCCTCTTCAGGTAGAGGATATATTGTCTACCTCTTTGCCTTTGGTTGCTCTGCTGGCCCACTTACAGGTTGGCCTCTTGTCGATCCCTTTTTCTGCCCTTTTCCTCATTGAGAGGAGTCTGCAATGCTGGCATCTCTGGTGCTTTGGTCTAGGCAGGGGGAATTTTCCCTTGAGCTTGCTGCTCTGATGATGTTGGCTAATCTGTCATTTCATGTTGCTTTGTATGCAGCACTTCCTTGACTTTGGATGTCCCTGCAGCTGGTGTAGTGCTTTCTTGGGTTGGTTGCTATGAAGTTGTAGCAAATGATGTGCCCACTCCAGTTTGCTGAGGCAATTTGAAAGAGACATGTCCAAAAGAGTCCAGGTCAAGAGTCTTTTCAAGATTTTTCATTGCTTGTTCCATCTTTTCTTCCTCAGTAATATGTTCTACCAATGTGCCCTCTACCCACTCATCTTGATTAGCATACTGTTCTAATTCAGGGATTCTACAATGATCATAGCCTGATAGCCTATTTTTTTATCTTTCTACCACAGATGAATCCATTTGGGTCATAGGGTACCCACCAAAAGCTCTTTTTTAGTTTGAGTTGTTCACCCAATATCTTTTCAGCATCCTTCCATCCTTCCTTTTTGTTAATGATGAAGGGGCCTAATTGGTTTCTTAATTTCAGCTAAGCTTTTTTCTCCTGAAGTATTTAAGAGCAAACAGTCTCATAGGCACATATTTTGGTAGTTTATATGGGCGTAGCTCACAGCCATATATCCTGATCTCAGTGTGATTTTAGTAAAAGTAACAGTCACCTATTTTATAGCTTTTGGAGAGCTGTAGAATTTTTTGCATGTCACCAGAGAGTCTGGGAGGAGGATTTCTCATGAGTAGAGAGGAGACTGGATGTATAAACAGATCAATGAACTCGTAGTAGGTGTAGGGAGAATTATGGACTTGATGGAAGACTGAGGTCCAAAATATCACAGACCTCCTTTCTCCTTTAGCATCCAATTTCATGATAGGGACCTGAAAATTATCTATTTGATAGTATAAGAACAAATGATATATATATGATGTATACTTGAAGACCCCTTCTCTGTTTAGATCATGAATTGTTCATGGATTTTGTTGGAAATGAAAGTAGCAAAGTCAAATTTGACAATAGGAGGATGTCCTGGAATAAATATGGACATCAGAGCTAAAATGGTTTCATCAACATACTCACTAGTTTTAAATCCCAGGACATAGGGTATCATATCAATAACAAATCTTCTAGCTTCATTGAACCAGACATGGTGAAAATGAGGTGAATCTCTAGGTTGGAAATCTAGTTCCATAAACAACTTGGCAATTCGGCCTATTTCTGCAGTGGATAATTTAGAGCCTTGGTCCAGCAAATATTTCATGGACAGAGGAGCCAGAGGCTAAGTGGGTTTAAAGTGCAGCATTTCATTTATGGACTCAGGAGTTATATAAAAAAGGATAGTCCTAGTTGGAGACATGACTGCCCTTTGAGTAGGCTCGTAGTTGGCACAGCACAGGCGGATTATATCTGGGAATACATTTACTGTGGGGAGATAGTATATGGGAAATTGGATTCCCATATCCCATAGAGATCAATTTTGTTTAGGTAACTTTTTCTAATTTCACAAAATTCCTGCAAATGGTCTTTGTCACCAATTAAATCTTGTATTTGAAAATCCCTATCAGCTAAGGGCAACCATTCCAGCTCCTTGTGAGGTGCATTAAGGGGAGCAACATTGAGGGCCACTGGAGCCTCCATTTTTCAAATTATCTTGTGATTTTTCAACTTGGAGCTTGGGTTTTTACAACAACATTAAGTAAAATGACAATTTCAGGGGGTTTTCTCAGAGAATTTATAGGCCGAGACCGATTTGTATTTAGCTTAGTGGGCGAAATTTGCAGAGGAAGATGGAGTCTGTGGGATTTCTTAGTAAAATGGGCAACAACAGTGGTTACAGTGCGTAGGTTTGAAGGCATCACGGTGTTTTTAATTCAAATTTGGGTGTTTTTTGGCGAATTTGCAGAGGAAACTAAAAGAATAGGGTTCGGGAACAAAATGCAGATAAATACATGTTTTAATGAGCGCCTGTGCGAAATGCAGGTGGCGGACCGAGCTAGAAGACCAGTTTGCAGGCTTGATTTGGCCTGGTAGCAGACTGTGTGGTAAAACACTGGTTTGAACGTAAACAATATGTGGAGGTCGCGTAGAGACAATAAGCATAAATGAACAAAAAACATCGTTTTTACGCCTTTTTGACAAAAAATTTGATTTTGGCGGGTTTTGGCACACTTCAGTCGGGTGACGTCAGCATGACGCAACATTTGTCATGTAGCAGGGGTATGGAGGCTGACTTGGCAGTGACGTGGTGGATGACACGATGGATGATGCGGAGGTGAGGTGGCGGACGATGTGTCAGATGACGTCAGCGAGGGGGAGCATGGGCGGTAAGCGGTTTGGCCCCCGCACCGCCTTTGGGCCATGGTGGTATTGGAGGGGGGGGGGGGCAGCGATCATACCGGGCGCCTGCCACCTGTCTTCTGTATGGCGGAAATGCCACCCATCCCCCGGATGCTAATCATCGGACGCGCGAGGGCTTGCGATATGGTTTGGAGCCATTGGATGGGCGGGCCCCGATCCAACGATTGGCGGCGAACGAAACTGACAGAGGGCTATGACGCGGGGACCCACCACATATGTCAACGAATTTATATGTTTTGCGGTGTATTTAAACTTTAGTTATCGGGGTTTTTGGGTCTGGCTATTCATTTAACCAAATGTTAAATGAAACCCAATGTTTTTTATGCGCGGAAGGCTATTACATGGTTCCAAGAGAACCCATAATTCCCGAAATACAATGATTTATGGCTATAATTGCCGGGGGTCGGGATATTTAAACTTTTGGGGCTTTTTATGCATGTTTTATATAATAAGGGCGGGGAAAACATTATATAGGAACTATATAACAAAGTTAGCATGTTAATATGAAAGGAAGGTTTAATCAAAACACTAGGTTTAAAAAGTAAAACTTAGGCTTAGGGAAATGAAAAAGGGGTACAAGTCATGAATTTTGGAGACTTATCATAATGGAAGAAAACAATTTTACACAAGAAATGTGGCTTTGATATCCTAAGTAGAAACAAAGTTTCACTTAGTCTTTCTCATCAAATGAAGTGAACTAGGAGCACTGAGCAGATCTCAGTGTTCTTGGAGGGGAGGTTAGTAAATGTTTCATGGAAGAATGACAGGGAATTAGTCATGCTCCATTTGTTTTGTAGCCACTTTGCCATGGCACTTATGATAACCATGAGATGCATCATCCTTTAAGACAAAATTGCTCACAAACCTACTTCTGCAACATCAAAACTGCCTACCCAGCCTAATACACCTAACATTTTCTCTTCCTTTTGATTGGGTGCATTTGAACTAGCAAACCCTTACTCTCTTCTTTTCTTGTAGCTACAATCCTATCTAATTCTGCCCTTATTTCTTCTAGGGGCTTAGAATTAACTGTTGAGCACTCTTGCTTCTCTTACTAACTAATTATCTGCCAAGCTTGAACTCTTTGGACAGATTTTATTCTCTACCTCTAGAAAAAGAAATTTAAACATGGACTGGTCAAGATTAAACTATTTGGCTATCCATTAATTGTGACAGAAGTCACTGATTGCACATGTTGAACTTCTTTGCAAAAAATAGAATAGTAGTGGCATTTTAGACTAGCACACTTTCCTGGTCGTTTCTTTGGGGTTCATTTTTTTTCTTTTTGACCAATTCATTCTTTTTGCCCTTTGATTTTTCTTTTAGGGCACACCCTCTCTTCATTTTTTTTGAAAATATGGAACCTTTGCAGCATGGAAAGGATGAACATATTTGGCATTTCATCAGTCAATCATGAAATATGACACCTATTGGTATAGGAGCATAACACTGGCTCCACTTGGGGATGGCTTTTCCCGGTGAAAAGCCAAGAACAACAAGTCAGATGGCCTTAAATTCAATTCTTGCTGCAACCTGAAATTTGTCCTTTGCTGTAACTGACCAAACTGTATCTCTGCAACATATACACCTTTCTTCTACCTCATTCAAACAAATGCAGCTCTATTCTTGATAGTTTGTATGAACATTTACCATCATATTTCCAGTTCCCAAGTCTTCTTCTTCAATTCTTCTGATCAACTCAAAATTTAATACAACAAGGTGGCACAGTTCCTTGACCTTTTCTCAAAAAATTTCCTACATCTTACTCCCTATCTTATTGTTGTAATAAACTGAAAAAAATAAACACTCTTATGTATAAGTTAGAGTCCTATCATCTCAACAAAATGGATCAAAATAGTGCTTGAGCATCCGACCGTTGACTGGTCCATATTCTACTTCTGTACCATCCAGGCTTTTCAAAAAGTAGGTGTTCTTTCCTTGCACAGCCTGAATAGCAAAAGGTCACTTCCATAGGAAGTCAAATTTCCCATGTTTTCCTTTATCTTCCGTTCTGTAATCCCATTTGAGTACTTTGTCTCCTATGAAAAAATCTTTTGCCTTTGTTCTCTTGTCAAATATCTTCTTAAGTTTCTCTTGTAGAATCTGAGATCTTTGATACACTTCTTCTCTTGTCTGTTGTAAATTTATTGTTTGATTCATTCTCCTCTGAATGTCATTGGGTTCTGCTTGTATTTCTTGTAGAAAATTTATCACAGGGATTCCCAAAGATGAAGGGAATACAGCCTCCATGCCATAAACTAACTCATAGGGGCTTGTTCCAATGGATCTCTTTGTTGTCAATCTATCTGCCCCAAAGTGCATTGATAAGCTTCTTATGCCAGTTCTTCTTGTTTTCCTCCAACACTTTCTTAATGATATTGATTAAGCTTTTATTGGATGATTCAACTAGAGAATTACCTTGAAGGTAATAGGTTGTGGAGTGGCCAAGGTAATGTGGTATTTATGACAAAAATCGATCATTCTTTTGGATTTAAAGGCAGCAGCATTGTCGGTTATAATATTTTCCGGACAACCAAATCTAGACAGGATATTGGTTTCTAGGAACTGCATGATTACTGAGTCATTAGCTTGTCTACAAGGGATGGCTTCTATCCACTTGGTGAAGTAGTCTGTGGCAATCAAAATCCACTTATGCTGGCCAGAAGAGGGAGGGTGAATTTCCCCAATGAAATCTAAACCCCATTGTTGAAATGGTCTTTCAGTGGAAATTGGTTTGAGGGGTAGAGGTAAAAGCTTTTTCTTGCCTTCAAAGATTTGACATTTATGGCAAGAAACTACAAATTTCTTTACATCAAAAAACAGGGAGGGCCAATAAAATCTAGCCCTTAGGATCTTATCAACAGTTGACTTCCAGTAAAAATGTCCACCATAGTCCCCTGCATGAAATTATTTCAGCACTTTGTTAGTTTCATTATTCATTAAGCAATTTAGTAAAATGCCCTCATGATTTTTCCAAAACAAAGCATCATCTACAACACATAATTTTGAAGCTTTCATTTTCAGAAATCTCTTTTTAGTTCTGGATAACCTTGGAGGAGCTTGCAGGTTTAGCAATACATAAATTATATCAGCATACCAAGGTGATTTTAAAAAGGCTTGATTGATTTGTGGAGTCGCCATCTCCTATTTGTTATCCAGTTCAATGATGTCAAGGGCTTGAAAGTTGGTTTCAGTCATCAATTTAGCTAATCCTTGTCCTTTTATTAGCTTTGTTGGTTTAATTTCAATGTCATATTCCAAAATGTTAGCTATCCATTTGCCTCTTTTGCCTTTAATTCCTTCTTGGGATAGAATATCCTTGATCACAACATTTGGTACATAAGCTATTACATGAGAGTATAAAATGTAAATTCTGAAGTCCTTAATAGCTTTTATAAGTGCATAAGTTTGTTTTTCCATGATTTGATATTTGAGTGGTGCATCTCTAAGTTCTTTGCTAAAGAAGGCTATTGGTTTTTCACATCCTTGCTCGTCTTTCTGTAATAGGACAACAGCAATAGTATGTTCTGATGCAAAGGAAAAGATTATAAAGTCTCTGTCAAATTTAGGGCTTGTGAGGACCAGTGTTTTGGTTAAAGCTATTTTGATTTCTTGAAAGGCTTGCTTGGCTTCTATTGTCCACTTTACTTTGGAATCCTTTTTCAGCATGTTGTTCAGCAATCTTATCAGTTCAGCCAAGTTGGGTATGAATCTTCTTAGAAAATTGATTTTCCCTAGGAAATCTTGCAGTTCTTTGATATTTCTAGGGTGAGGAACTTGCAAAATGGCTTGTATTCTATCTGGGTCAATTCTAATACCATCTTTTGAGATTATGTGACCTAACAGTTTGCCCTCTTCTAGGCCAAATAATGATTTCTTAGGATTGAGTGATATGCCATATTTTCTGCAGATTAAAAACACTTGTCTAAGATGATCTAGGTGTTCCTGATCTGACTTGGAAAAAGCAGTGAGATCATCAAGGTATATGACTAGAAAATCATGAATCTCTTTTGCAAAGGCTATGTCCATTGCTCGTTGAAATGTTGCCCCTGCATTCTTAAGTCCAAAAGGCATTTTTACATACTTGAAAGTTCCCCAAGGTGTTGTAAAAGCAGTCTTGTCTTGATCATCAGGGTGAACTAAGATCTGATTAAAGCCTGAGAATCCATCTAACAGTGAAATTCTAGAAGCTCCCACTACCCTTTGTAAAATGTGATCCATCTTGGGTAAGGGGTAGTGATCTTTTAAAGAGACTTTATTCAGATTTCTCAAATCAACACATAGTCTTATTTCTCCCGTTTTCTTCCTAGTGGGCACTAAATTTGAGATCCATTCTGAAAATCTGATGGGTGCAATTATTCCAGCTTCATACATTCTTTTGACCTCCTTTTCAATGAGAGGAAAGAGTACAAGATTGACTCTTCTAAGTTTTTGCTTGAACGGTTTTTGATTTTCTTTTAGGGGTATTGTATGCTGGATCATAGAAGTGTCATAGGACTTAAGATCTTCATAACTCCATGCAAAGACATCTTGATATTCTTTAAACAGTTGAATGTATTTGAGTTTTTGGTTAGGAGGCAGAGCTTTAGATAATTTTATCATTTTAGGATTTTCTGTAGTTCCTATATTACAATCCTCAATTTCTGCGTTTAATGGCTGTATTTTTGGCTTTCTTGGAATATCATTAGAGTCAAAAATATCCTCCAGGAGAGTCAAGCCTATGGGTAAAAAATTATCCTTTAACTCAATCACTTCAGATTCTTCTTCAGCAATTTCATCAAAGTTTATTTCTTTTAGCTCTTGTAATTCTTTGTTGGTAAAGATTGTTGGATGCAAAATCTAATTTGTTGTTTTAGCCGAAATGTGTTTTTTAATTGTGTCTATTTGATGATCTTCATAAATGGTGCTTGTGTCTATATTGGTGCAAGAGAAATTTTCTTTTAAAGTCAGGAAATTATTGATTTGAGTGTCATTGTCAAACACCTGCCAGTTTTTAACATTGTCTGGAACAACTGGCTTGTGTTTAATTTCAGCAGTAAAATGATGGTTAGGCTCAAATGGCAGCTTACAAGTGCTGGAAAATGTTGCCAAATTGTGAGCATGCAAATTATGGTTCCTTGAAATTTTGGTAAGATGTGATTCTAGAAAGGTATTGAGTATTTCAATTGCTGCCCCTCTATAAGCTCTCAACTTGAGATCATTTGTGACAAAGTTGCCTTTCATTTATCGAATAATAAAATCAGAGTCTCTTAAAATTGATATCCTAGCTGCCCCTAGACTTTTGACCAATTTGAGTCCTAGCAGAAGGGCTTCATATTCAGCCATGTTATTTGTACATCTAAAATTCAGCCTATATGCATGTCCCTTAGCATGATCATTTTGCATGTATGTATCCAAATCCCTGCCCCTACTCCTAGTTTATTAACTGATCCATCAAATTCTAGATACCATAGGATTTCTTGACTACAACTAGCATCAAGAGTTTTAGAAACTTGTTTGGTGGGCAGATTTGGATTTTCAGTTTTATGTGGTTTCCCTTGCGTGTCTGTTATGTCAGTCATTTCAGCAATTTCTAGATCTTGAGCAATGGATTCTTCATTTATGCTTCTTCCTTGTGCTGATTCTAGAACCTTGTCATCAGTTTTGGGACAAATTTCAGCATTGTATAGTATGAAAGAGTCCATATCAGAATGCATGGAATAAATGGGAAAGTTTTGGGGTTTCTCTTGACTGCTAACCACATATTTCATCAAAGTTTCCCGATACAATCTCTTTGGCTGGCCAAATACTGAGATGGTAGCATAGGACATGTCTAACTGCAAAGATCACTGGAGCTTTGCACCCTAAGATCTCGACAAAAACATTCCATATTTTGGAGAGATATCAGCTGCCACTACATCCATTAAGATAGTTTTGGCCGGGTATTGAACTAGAGATACATATAAATCATTGATTAGGCCTAGACATCTGACCTGGCTAGAATCAAAAGAGAACAAGTCCTTGTACGACCTGGTGATATCTAGGTCCAACCTTTCCATCACAGATTTAGGCATTAGATTATGGGAAGCTCCCGAATCAAACATTGCATTGTGAAGTACTTTGTCATGAATGTTTAAACTTACATAAAATGGGGGAACTCCTCCATCTATTGATTTTCCATTTACTTGAGGGCCAAATATTAATTCTGGCTGATCATCTAGGACATTTACTACATCTCTATGTTCTAAAATTTGCAGTGACCTGCTGATTTGTTCTCTATAGACCTCATGTTTAGCCAATTCGGACAGTGGAATGGCTATTTTCAACTTGCTTATTTCAGTTTCTAGGTTGAAGGTTTTTTGACTTGAATTTTTTCATTTTGGGCAGCAAGCTTTTCTTTTTCTGTTTTCAATGTTTTTTCCTCTATCAGGAGTGTTGTTAAGAAGTAAATCTTCTTTAAAATTAATTTCAGGAGATTCCTTTGCATTTTCTTTGGGAGGAAAGGAGGTGGATGGCTGACTGTTTGATGGCTGTAAGTCTGATATATCCTCAACCGTGGGTTCTTTTGGGTTGAGGTCTGTTCTAGCAGGGAGTTCTATAGGGGAAGTATTAACCCTGGCTTTTTTAGGCTGCTTGGTACCTTTCTGTTTGTTGGTTTCATGGACATCTATTGTTCTGCTTCTCAACTTGTATTGTTTATGAACCTCATAGATAGCTGCATCATATCCTTCTCTAAAATCAAATGATTCTCTGGATTTGGTTTGAAATTGATTGAAAGTATGAGCTTCTTGTTCATCCTGGGTTAAAAATATTTGGTATTCATTGTTTAGGCCCATTAAGTTAATTTGAGTATCCTCTATTGGCTCACTAGAGGTTGAAGCTTCAGCGTAGTTTTCCTGGAATGGAGGTCTAATGTTTTGGTCGGGACCAGCCTTCCCAGTATTGGGGTTTTGATTTTTCCTGAAGTTTGGATTCCTTCCGATGTTACTTAGTTGACCTTCCCAAGAAGATTTCCTCTCAATTGTTTCCACTCTATCACCCAGTCTATCCATTCCTTTGATAATTGCATCTAGTTTTTGCTCAAATGCAGAAGGTTCTTCTTTGAAGGGAGTCCTTCTTTCAGCTCTAGCTAGAGCTTGTTTAGAAATCAGATTGGCCTCTACACTGACAGCTATGCTCTGCATGTCTTCTAAGCTTGGAGGAGCTCTTTCCCTAAGCTGGTAAGCCATGTCAGAGTCAAATCCGTCAGGGAATTTGATCAAGGCCAAGTCTAGTGGAGGTCTAAGGTTCTGAGGAATAGCATTGTACACATTATTAAATCTGGCACAGTAATCTTGAACAGTTTCTTGTGGGCCTCTTTTCAAGCTTTCATATTCTGATAGGATGTGTAATGGGTCCTTATTCTTTTCCCATCTGTTCAAAAAGGTTTGATAAAGGGCATCTAGGTCAGCAATTGTGTTTATAGGAAGCACCCTAAACCAGGTCCTTACATCACTGGTTAAACTCTGAACAAAAATTTTCATTCTGACATCATTATCATCAATTTCATAGTTCTCAAAATAATCTATCATTTTCTTAGTATGTTGTTGAGCTGTATAGGTGCCAGTACCATCAAAATAGGTGATTTTGCTTTGATAATCTTGAGGCATAGCCCCTAGATTTGTAGGTAACTGCAGGGGAGCATATCGGTTTGCCATATTTGTAGAGAAAAGAGGAACATCTGGAAGAACAGGGATAACAGCTGAGATGTGTGTAGTGGATGGGGGAGTGTGAAAGATGTTTTGAAGTGTTGATGGTGAGCTAGGTGAAGCAACAGTAATGGCAGAAAAGACTTGTGATTTTCCAACAGTGAGCTCAGTTTGGATGGAGTTCTGCTGAGGTGTGTCAAGGTTTAAATCAGTAGAATTTTCTTGATTATCTTGGCTTCTAAGGTTCTTTGGGATCAAATTAGGATTTTCAAAAATACGTGGAGGATTTGGATCTGGATTTCATCTAGTGTAACGGATTTTCTTCTTTGGAGCCAGCTTCTAAGTATATTTTTTGGTATTTTTTGGAAATATTTTTTAAGAATACAAGTTTTGACAATATTTTGAAGGAAGCTTTTGAAATATAGGAGGCTTTGGGCTTTCCTTCAGATATGTTGAAACAAGGAAACTGATCAAGTCTTTGAGACAGCTGTTTAAAGCCTAAAACTACACTGGAGATAGACTGAAGCAACTTTTATTTACTCCTGTAATTGCATAGCCAAAACAGTTTCAAAGGCTTCCTGGCTAACTTCAGGCTCCATTTGTAGCTTTAGAAACTAGACAACAGTAAGAAACAATCATTCAGTTCCCCAGTGGAGTTGCCAATGATGTTATCACTCAGGTTGTTCCCCAAAACTTGTGAGAAAAGGGAATACGGCCGAGGTAACCACAGACCAATATTTTAGATGCAGGTTCTAGCCAAACTGCATCTAGAGAGGGCTTTCTCTTTATATTTTAGCTTTTTTTTTAAGGTATTTTAAGCTAGTTATGAAGTACAGGGGTTTGTTTTATTTTTGGATGGTGACATTCAATAGAACAGGGGTGCAAAATATTAGAAGTTCAGTCCATTGGGTTAATGGAGTCTATGAAAATGAAATACTGGATATGGTTTATATAACAGAGGGAGGTACTACAAAGCAAGGTAATTAACCATGGAACAATTTGTAAGTTGGAATCAGGTGAAATGGAGTTAGGGGGTGAAGGTAAATCAAGAATCCTTCATCATGTTCACGGAGGGAAAGTGGATGAACATTGCTAAGGAGTAGTTAAGAATTCCTCAACTATATCCAATATGTAAGAACCAAGGGAAACAGGAGTAGTTAAGAATTCCTGCTTATGCTAATTCTGAAGAAAGCATAAATAATAACAGAGATTGAACACAAAGTACAGTGAAGCAATTTCTGGGTTATTCTTTTTCCCTGTTATTCAGAAAATGAACATAGATGATATATAAAAACACAGAAACTGTAAAACATGAGTTAAAAGGACTTATTGATCCATGAAATAATTCGAGAATTCTGCAACATAGTCCTCTGCCATTAAATCCACAACCAGAGAGTTCAACAACAACGCATTCCAGCAACCTTTTATTCAGAAGAGTTCTCTGACTTACAGCGCAGTTCCAGAAATGTATCACCAACCCCTAATACTTCTCTTGGGGAGGTATTTATACAAAATTGCTTACAAAATATCTCAAAGAGATAATAGCTAGTAATAACTCATTTTACCTACTCTACAGGAGAAGTAAATGATGTTCAAAACAGAGAGAAATGAATGTATAAGTAAGATGCTGTGTTGGCCGCTCAGTTGGTGAGATGCATTGATTATTTGATCAGTGAGTCGACCAATGGATACTTTACTGACATTCCGCGCTGCTAGCATTGCTTTCTTGGGTGCTTTAATTGCGCTTTAATAGACCATTGCCCAGCACGATTTTTATCTGCTCTTTTCTCCACTTTATGATATCTGTTGTGTTCTGGGAAAAATAAACAAAACTTTGAAATCCGCCTACAAAATTTCCAGCATACTCTACCACCACTGGTCATCTGGTAATTGGTGTCTACACATTTTTATTAGAGTTTCATCAGCATCCGTGTACCTGAAGAAAGTGGGCTGGACTGTGAAAATATGTCTCACTTCATGCTCAATAAAAAACATATTTTCTAAATTGTCATACAGGCTCTGTCCAAATGAGAGTGCCTTCTCTCCTGCAGAACTTGATTATGTTGAGACTTGATTATCCACATATGTATTCAACCTGTGAGTATAGTTTGCATGTGTCATCAGTCTATAATCGTTGGTTAGTAAACTGGGCAGACCCTTTTCCTCCAAATCTGTAAAGTTTTATGTGAAAGCAATTATCTCCATTTGCATGTCCTGACACTTCCTCTCCAGATTTTGTATGAAGGTTCTCATGGTCAGAACCCTTTTAATTGTTAGGATAGTCCTTGTCCTATCCCTGATATCCAGTGCTGCCAGCTCTTCCTTGGTGTGGGTGTTCAAAAGCTATATTAGCCTATTGGCCTGTTCCAGCATGTGTCCCAATAAATCCCTGGCCTTTTGAATTTCTCCTTGAGCTGTTGTTACCAAATCAATCTGCTCATGAATTATCTGTATGGATTTCCACATATCAGTGAGGGATTGGCCAATGTTGGCCCAGAAAATGCCCCTGATTTCTCCCAGAGGCTTGTCTAGGGAGAGGTCCTTTTCCATTGCCTTTACTTTATTCTCTAATGCTTTTACCTCCCTTGTTTTTTCTGTCACAGTCGTTTTAGATTTGTCATAACTTATTTCCAACTTGGCCAATTTCTCTTTAGCATCTTTTAATTTTGATACTTGGAGCCTTAAATCCTCCATAGCCTTTATCAATTCCTCAGTGGTCATGGTAGTGCTACTGCCTGCTACTGTTGTTGCTGAAGTACTTAGTGCTTTTGATGTCAGGACATTAGGAGGGACTGTTGTTGTAACTGTAGGAGGAGCAATTGTACCTGTAGGAGCTGTTTGAGATGGATGGGAGGTCGACACTCCCTGCTTTTCCTGCAATGCCTTCTCCAAAGCCTGCTCTGTTTCACTTAACCTTTGATTCATTTTTATTAGCAAATCCATCATGTCTTCTTCTGCTTTTTCTTACACAACCTCTGTGGTTTGTGGATGCATAGTGATTGGCAGCTTCAATTGTTTCCTCAGGGCAACTATGTCATCCTCTTTTTTCTTCATCAATGCCTTTATTCCCTTGGCATCCTTGGGATCATGTCCGAGCACAATGATAATTTCTTCCAAGGACTTTATCCTGTTGTCCTTGGCTAAAGAGGATGCCTTTTCCAACTCTAGTTGGGCAGATGTGTTGTTTAATGAATTCTGCAATTGTTGGGCTAGTATGCCTTTGTCTGCCAATGTGGAGTAAACCATTTCACTAGTTTGCTTGTGCAACTCAATCTGGTCCAGGGCATGAATGTCTTTGGCAAGAGCTTCCAGATTTGTTCTAATATAATCAGCAGCTGACTGTGGCTGCTGCACTTTAGGCTTGAAGTGGCTTAAGATCATCTTTCCTTCCTTAATGTCATATGCAGACATCAACCTTTGCTGTTTGGCAAGGGTCATTTTGACTAATTGATCATAAAGTTGCGGCCTTATTAGCTCATTCTGTGCCTTGATGTTTGTGAATGTTCTTTTACTATTAGAACCTTGCTTACTTGTGGCCGTGCTGAGGAAATTTCCACACTATGATGTTTCCCCAATTGTTGTCTATGAGAGCTGGTGGATGTTTCTATCACTGGGGATGTCTTTGGTCTGGTTGCCCTCTCACTTATTGGGCTTTATATAATCTCCTCTATAACTTCCTCTTCAGGTAGAGGATATATTCTCTGCCTCTTTGCCTCTAGTTGCTCTGCTGGCCCACTTACAGGTGTGGCCTTTTCTCGATCCCTTTTTCTGCCATTTTCCTCATTGAGAGGAGTCTGCAATGCTGGTATCTCTGGTGCTTTGGTCAGGGCAGGAGGAATTTTCCCTTGAGCTTGTTGCTTTGATGATGTTGGCTGATCTGTCATTTCGTGTTGCTCTGTATGCAGCACTTCTTTGCCTTTGGATGTCCCTGCAGTTGGTGTAGTGCTTTCTTGGGCTGGTTGCTGTGAAGTTGTAGCAGATGATGTGCCCACTCCAGTTTGCTGAGGCAATTTGAAAGAGACCTGTCCAAAAGAGTCCAGGTCAAGAGTCTTTTCAAGATTTTTCATTTCTTGTTCCATCTTTTCTTCCTCAGTAATCTGTTCTACCAATGTGCCCTCTACCCACTCATCTTGATTAGCATACTGCTCTAATTCAGGGATTCTACAATGATCATAGCCTGATAGCCTATTTTTTATCTTTCTATCACAGATGAATCCATTTGGGTCATAGGGTACCCACCAAAAGATCCTTTTTAGTTTGAGATGTTCACCCAACATATTTTCAGCATCCTTCCATCCTTCCTTTTGTTAATGATGAAGGGGCCTAATTGGTTTCTTAATTTTAGCTGAGCTTTTTTCTTAGCAGCATAAAAATGAGTCAAATCTGAGCTAATAAATTGCCTGAAGTATTCAAGAGAAAACAGTCTCATAGGCACATATTTTGGTAGTTTATAGGGGCATAGCTCATAGCCATATATCCTGATCTCAGTGTGATTTTGGTAAAAGTACCAGTCACCTATTTTGCAGCTTTTAGGGAGCTGTAGAATTTTCTGCATGTCACCAGAGAGTCTTGGGGGAGGAGTTCTCATGAGCAGAGAGGAGACTGTATGTATAAACAGATCAATGAACTCACAATAGGTGTAGGGAGAATTATGGACTTAATGGAAGACTGAGGTCCAAAATATCACAGACCTCCTTTCTCCTTTAGCATCCAATTTCCTTATAGGGACTTGAAAACTATCTGTTTGATAGTATAAGAACAGATGATATATATATGATGTATACTTGAAGACCCCTTCTCTGTTTAGACTCATGAATTGTTCATGGATTTTGTTGGAAATGAAAGTAGCAAAGTCAAATTTGACAATAGGAGGATGTCTTGGAATAAATATGGACATCAGAGCTAAAATGGTTTCATCAACATACTCACTTGTTTTAAATCCCAGGACATAGGATATCATATCAATAACAAATCTTCTAGCTTCATTGAACCAGACATGGTGAAAAGGAGGTGAATCTCTGGGCTGGCAATCTGGTTCCATAAACAACTTGGCAATTCGGCCTATTTCTGCAGTGGATAATTTAGAGCCTTGGTCCAGCAAATATTTCATGGACAGAGGAGCCAGAGGCTGAGTGGGTTTAAAGTGTAGCATTTCATTTATGGACTCATGAGTTATATAAAAAAGGACAGTCCCAGTTGGAGACATGATTTCCCTTTGAGTAGGCTCGTAGTTGGCATAGCACAGGCAGATTATATCTGGGAATGCATTTACTGTGGGGAGATATTATATGGGCAGATTGGATTCCCATGTCCCATAGAGATCAGTTTTGTTTAGGTAACTATTTCTAATTTCAAAAAATGCCTGAAGATGGTCTTTGTCACCAATTAAATCTTGTATTTGAAAATCCCTATCAGCTATGGGCAACCATTCCAGCTCCTTGTGAGGTGCATTAAGGGGAGCAACATTGAGGGCCACTAGAGCCTCCATTTTTCAAATTATCTTGTGATTTTTCAACTTGGAGCTTGGGTTTTTATAGCAACAGTAAGTAAAATGACAGCTTCTGAGGGTTTTCTCAGAGAATTTGCAGGCCGAGACTGATTTGTATTTAGCTTAGTGGGCGAAATTTGCAGAGGAAGACAGAGTCTGCGGGATTTCTTAGTAAAACGGGCAACAACAATGGTTACAGTGCGTAGGTTTGAAGCCAGCACGGTGTTTTTAATTAAAATTTGGGTTTTTTTTGGCAAATTTGTAGAGGAAAATAAAAGAATAGGGCTCGAGAACAAAATGTAGATAAATACCTGTTTTAATGAGCGCCCTGTGCGAAATGCAGGTGGCAAACGGAGCTAGAAGACCAGTTTGTGGTCTTGATTTGGCCGGGTAGCAGACTGTGTGGTAAAACACTGGTTTGAACGTAAACAGTATGCAGAGGTTGCGTAGAGACAATAAGCATAAATGAATAAAAAACGTTGTTTTTACGCTTTTTTGACAAAAAATTTGATTTTGCCGGGTTTTGGCGCGCTTCGGTCGGGTGTCGTTAGCATGATGCAAAATTTGTCTTTTAGCGGGGGTATGGAGGCAGACTTGGCGGTGACGTGGTGGATGACAAGGAGGATGATGCGGAGGAGAGGTGGCAGATGACGTGTCAGATGACGTCAGCGAGGGGGGAGCATGGGTGGTAAGCAGTTTGGCCCCCGCACCGCCTTTGGGCCATGGTGGTATTGGAGGGGAGGTAGCGATCATACCGGGCGCCTGCCACTTGTCTTCTGTACGACGGAAATACCGCCCATCCCCCATACGCTAATCATCGGACGCAGGAGGGCTTGCAATATGGATTGGAGCTGTTGGATGGGTGGGCCCTGATCCAATGGTTGGCGGTGAACGAAACTAGCGGAGGGCTATGACGCGGGGACCCACCACATATATCGATGAATTTATATGTTTTGCAGTGTATTTAAACTTTGGTTATTGGGGTTTGCGGGTCCGGCTATTCATTTAACCAAATGTTAAATGAAACCCAATGTTTTTTATGCGTGGAGGGCTATTACATGGTTCCAAGAGAACCCATAATTCCCAAAATACAATGATTTATGGCTATAATTGCTAGGGGTCGGGATATTTAAACTTTTGGGGTTTTTTATGCATTTTTTATATAATAGGGGCAGGGAAAACATTATATAGGAACTATATAATAAAGTTAGCATGTTAATATGAAAGGAAGGTTTGATCAAAACACTAGGTTTAAAAAGTAAAACTTCGGCTTAGGGAAATGAAAAAGGGGTCCAAGTCATGAATTTTGGAGACTTATCATAATGGAAGAAAACAATTTTACACAAGAAATGTGGCTTTGATATCCTAAGTAGAAATAGAGTTTCACTTAGTCTTTCTCATGAAATGAAGTGAACTAGGAGCACTGAGCAGATCTCAGTGTCCTTGGAGGGGAGGTTAGTAAATGTTTCTTGGAGGAATGAGAGGGGGAATTAGTCATGCTCCATTTATTTTGTAGCCACCTTGCCATGGCACTTATGATAACCATGAGATGCATCATCCTTTAAGACAAAATTTCTCAAAAACCTGCTTCTGCAACATCAAAACTGCCTACCCAGCCTAATACACCTAACATTTTCTCTTCCTTTTGATTGGGTGCATTTGAACTAGCAAACCCTTACTCTCTTCTTTTCTTTTAGCTGCAATCCTATCCAAGTCTTCCCTTATTTCTTCCAGGGGCTTAGATTTAACTGTTGAGCACCCTTTCTTCTCTACCTAACTAATTATTTTCCAAGCTTGAACTGTTTGGACAGATTTTATTCTCTACCTCTAAAACAAGAAATTTAAACATGGACTGGTCAAGATTAAACTGTTTGGCCATCCATTAACTGTGACAGAAGTCATTGATTGCACATATTGAACTTCTTTGCAAAAAATAGGATAGTAGTGGCATTTTGGACTAGCACACTTTCCTGGTCCTTTCTTTGGGGTTCATTTTCTTTCTTTTTGACCAATTCATTCTTTTTGCCCTTTGATTTTTCTTTTAGGGCACACCCTCTTTTCATTTTTTAATTTTTTGATTTTTTTTTTTTTGAAAATATGGAACCTTTGCAGCATGGAAAGGATGAACATATTTGGCATTTCATCAGTCAATCATGAAATATGACACCTATTGGTATAGGAGCATAACACCACCTAGCACACTACTTCTTCCATTTGTCTGCTCTCACTTATCGCACCCTACAGAAGGGCTTTCCAGTATGCATCGCACCCCCTATGTGTAATAAGTGAGATGCATTGCACCGTATGCATGGAGGAGTTTGTATGGTCTAGTTTTGACTAGTTTTGAGTAGTTTTTCATGGAGAACTTTTGGGAGATGATGTAATCAGTTGACCTTGCTCCTTTAGGGTATGAAACAACATTTTTAGGGGCTTAGAAGCCCTTGGTTTATGGACATATGTGATTGGGGTTGCAGTGCCCAAATATGTCTATAACATTTTCCCCCTAAAACATGAGGTCGTAAATCTTTTGATGTCGGGTGAAATGGTTTATAATGAGGATCCAAGGTTTTTCGAACTGGAAGGTGACCTGTAATAAGATACAACAAAATACATTATCTTCATAATATTTTCATGATCTAGCTGAGGTGGGCATTCCCATGCTTAGCTTTATAAATTGATATTCATGTACATAAGACAAACAATCGTCTGTGTGGCAGATTGAAGATTCTGGTAAAGCCATCATCCTTTAGTTTGGATGATTATATGTGCAGCTATGACATACATTTGATGTCTTTATTTCATTGAATATATTGTAGCCCGGATGGATGAAACTAGATCCGGGGTCTTCAAACTCGTTCAATCTTTGCATGAAGTACAAGTCGATCCATTTGAAAAGATGTTCTGATGTTGAACATGGAAAGACATCGCCTGATTACCAGCCAATGACATAAGCTGTTAATGGGCGCGAGGGGAATCACTGATAATGATGATGACCCTCAAGGTACTGTAGTACAATTCACGTGGTGTGAATACATGAGTTGATGTCGAACACCACATAAAATCTTTCGGTCGAAAGCCATTGATGTAAACCCATCGCCGGAAGTGAGAAACTTGACATTGAGGCATGCAAGCTTCAAAGTACTGAAAGGGTTGTTCCTAAGTAAACTTCTTGGATAATGAGCTGATGTCGACAAGAAGTGACCCGTCGTAGGAGGGCCTTAATGAATCCCATATCTACGACACAGGCCGAAGCAAATGATCTTGTGGAGGTGAAAACGATCTGATGATATAAGGTTCAGGGTGATGGTCATGAAAAATGGAGAGTGAAGGTATTGCAGCGGATGAGAAGTTGGCTAGGTTGGTGAATTCTTTGAGCGACTTCTCTTGAACATACCGACGACACTGAAATGGATTGGTAGAATTAACCCCAAGGTGGATGGTACGATGGACCAATGGTGATATGACCAGTGAATGGAATAACCCAACCCGACTCAATCATGGTGACGGAGTGAAAGTGTCATGTTCAAGAGCAACTTGCTACCAATGAAGCTATTCAAGTTTTCTTCCCTTTTTCTTCCCTTTTTCGCCACTCCTTTCTCACTTTTCCCACTTCAAAGAACACTTGTAGAGTTAAGGCAACAAAATACCATCAAAGCATAGAGATCTATAACCACAAATAATGTAGGATCAGATGTACATTAACCATATAAATGTATACACAAACAAGATTCAGAAATATACAAGCATATGGAGGAAAACTCAAATAGCTTTATTGATAGAAGTAGTAGAAGAGAGGATTACAACTAGGCTATCTGATCCAGCACCATCCTCCCAGCCTGAAAGCCCTCTTCACCTCATACAAAGAAAGATCACCCAAAAATGTCTTCAAAGAGAAACCAACAACACTTCCTTGCAGATTACAAAATTCCAGCCCCTTGGATCTCTTGGATGAGGGATCCATATATAGATGTTTACAGGAGAGTGAGTCAGCTTCTGGGATTTTGATTAGTGCCATTTCACTGATAGTTCTTGGTTCCACTTGGAGATTTCAAATCCCTTACTCATCCCTGGATGAATTCAGAGAGGCAAGTGTCATATCGACATTTTCTAGAATATTCTCTAGGTTTCCACCTAGCACACTAGTTCTGCCATTTGTCTGCTCTCACTCATTGCATCCTACAGAAGGGATTTCTAGTATGCATCGCACCCCCCATGTGTAATAGGTGAGATGCATCGCACCCTATGCATGGAGCAGTCTGTATGGTCCAGTTTTGACCAATTCTGAGTAGTTTTTCATGGAGAACTTCTGGGAGATGATGTAATCAGCTGACCTTGTTCCTTTAGGGTATGAAACAACATTTTTAGGGGCTTAGAAGGCCTTGGTTTATGGACATATGTGACTGGGGTTGAAGTGCCCAAATATGTCTATAATAGTTGCCCCCTAAAGCATGAGGTCGTAAATCTTTTGATGTCGAGTGAAATGCTTTATAATGAGGATCCGAGGTTTTTCGAACTGGAAGGTGACCTGTAATAAGATACAACACAATACATTATCTTCATAATAGTTTCATGATCTAGCTGAGGTAGGCATTCCCATGATCAGCTTTATAAATTCATATTCATGTACATAAGATAGACAATCGTCTGTGTGGTAGACTGATGATTCTGGTAGAGCCATCATCCTTTAGTTTGGATGATTATATGTGCAGTTGTGATGTTCATTTGATGTCTTTATTTCCTTGAATATATCGCAGCCTGGATGGATGAAACTAGATCCGGGGTCTTCAAACTCGTTCAATCTTCACCCGAAGTACAAGTCGATCCATGTGAAAAGATGTTCAGATGTTGAACATAGAAAGACATCGCCTGATTACCAGCCAATGACGTAAGCTATTAATGGGCGCGAGAGGAATCACCGATAATGATGATGACCCTCAAGATTGCAGTACAATTCACATGATGTGAATACATTAGTTGATGTCAAAAACCACATAAAATCTTTCGGTCGAAGGCCATTGATGTAAACCTGTTGCCGGAAGTGAGAAACTTGCCATTGAGGCATGCAAGCTTCAAAGTACTGAAAGGGTTGTTCCTAAGTAAACTTCTTGGATAATGAGCCGATGTCGACAAGAAGAGACCCGTCGTAGAAGGGCCTTAATGAATCCTATATCTACGACACGGAACAGAGCAAATGATCTTATGGAGGTGAAAACGATCTGATGATATAAGGTTCAGGGTGGCGGTCATGAAAAATGGAGAGTGAAGGTATTGCAATGGATGAGAAGTTGGCTAGGTTGGTGAATTCTCTGATCGAATTCTCTTGAACATATCGGTGACACTGAAATGGATTGGTAGCGTTAACCCCAAGGTGGATGGTATAGTGGACCAATGGTGATATGACCGGTGAACGGAATAACCCAACTTGACTCAATCATGGTGACAGAGTGAAAGTTTCATGTTCAACAACAACCTGCTACCAATGAAGCTATTCAAGTTTTCTTCCCTTTTTTCCCAGTCATTGCTGACCAGTACCTCTTTATTTTTGTCAAGCTTGAGGAGGATAACATATTCTTGTTCTATAGTTTTCCCTTTGGGCAAACGTGTCTCTATGTTTTAACGAGCCTAGCGACAGTGAAACTCACTCTTGTCTGCATGGACAAGTTTGTCACTATTGTTTTAACGAGTTTAACGACAAAGATAACTCGGTCCTTTTCAATTTTAGAGAGTCTAAAAAGAGACGTAAAGGCAACTCCAGTAGTCCTTTTTCGTAATATAATCCCTTAAGTCCGAAAAAGTATAAAATAATATGAAAGGGATGACTTTTCGATAGTTTTAACGAGCCGAACACGACAAGCGCTCGTTCTTTTGTGTAATTATCCCTCAGGTCCAAAAAGATTAAAATCTAGAGGAGGATGGCACTTCCGATCACTTTAACGAGCTGGAGAGACCAATTGCTCAGCAATCTTTTCATATTTTACGAGTCAGATGAAAAGAGCTTAAAGGAGACTTGTTTTTTGAGGAATGAGTGATGTTTTTGGATAGCAACTGGTTCCAAGTAAGGTTTGGAACTTTTCAATCATGGCAGTGTAAAGAAGGTGGCTAATAGAATCACTCATCGTAGCTGTTCTTCAAAAAGGATAAAAAATCAAATGGAGGCATATGATTGGCTAAAAAAGAGTGGAGGTGATGGTAAGAACACAACCAAGGTTCAAAAGCTGATAATTATGCGATCGCAAAGACTATTTATCAAAGGTGGGTTCATTTTTTAATGAGATTAAACTCTGGGGAAACAATTGCTCATTGCTAGGTTTATTTTTTAATGAGCTTGAACGTCGCATAAAACTGCTCATTTTTCCTTTTTATGTAAGCTAGGAATGACCAAACTATAAAGCTAAAAAGCTAAAAAATGAAATTGGTCATTTTTGCTTGTATAAAAAGGTTTGCATGCCCTGAACATAAAAATTCTTTAGTAACCATATGGAAACTTACTGTGGTTAGGCATGATGATTTTCTATCAATACTAAGATAAAACACTTCCTACACTTTGTCTTCCAAATAGACAAAGGTGAAAGGTCACTCGGACCGATCACATAACTTACAAGGAAACTTATCTCTAAAGGTGGGTTTGTCCTCAAAATAGATAAGGGTGCATGCCCCCCTAAGCTTCATTACATTCACCAGATTACTTGGTAATTAGGTGGATGGAATGAAGGTTCCTTTACGAGATCAAGTGAAAGACTCAACTTGGAACTTTTCTCGTCCTTGTTTCATTTTTTAATGAGCTTGACACAAGATAAGGAATTCTACTCAAATCCTTGGTTTAATTTTTTAACAAGGTTGACACTAGTCAACGAACTATCCTCTGGCGACCCTTGATCACAACTCATAAGGGGTCATGAAGGAAAGATCTAGTTCCAATGCCCCTAGTACATAATGTACAACATCCCTGAATTATTCATCAGATGATGTAGGTATGGTAGTGCTTGGAGGCAATACCTCACGATGATCCACACTATCAAAATGTTCAGAGTTCTTCTTCATCTTTGTTGATGTAGAAGATATCATGTGACAGGTTTCCACCGTGGCCACTTCCGCCAGATTACTCAGAGGTGGGAGGGCAAAAGTACCCATCAAAGATGAGTCTTTTAGGAGACCTACTTTGATATTTTGAAGTGATTGAGAGCTTCCATGGATCAATGGAATGCTTCCGGTAACTTGCGAACTGTTGGGGAGGAAGGTTAGTTGGTCAATGATTGTAATTCCACCTTTGAAGGGAAATGCAATCTTTCTAAAATATGTTGACACAATAGCAACCATAGCATAAATACAGGGTTTTCCCATTAAGATATTGTAGTCAAGGTTTCAATCAAAGACCTCGAATTCAATTTCTACTGTCTTACCCCCCAGTTCAACTTGCAAGTTACTTAATATCCCATACGGTGTGTATGTTCTTCCATTTTACATTTTTAATGTCGTTGATGATTGTGACAAGGGTGGAGAGCCTAAAGTTTTCTGGCAACTCATTGACATAATACAGGTAGATGCCCCCTCATCAATGATTGTTCGATGAATATTTTTGTTGAGGGATTTTACCTGTATGAGGAAAGGGGGCTGGATCAGTAATTGAGGTTCATATCCTTTATGATTAAAGGCCACTAGATTGGAATCCGCTGGATCAATCCCACCTATCGCTGATAACAAAGCCTGCTTTTAGGAGGGGCAATTCTGCAGTACTTCAAGTGTCAACATAGTGGATGGAAATTGGGCCAGATCCTCCACTATATTATAATTCTGTGCTGCTCGAGCACAAGGATTAAACGTCGATTTATGTACTACTCCCTTAGGTGGTTTTATTGTTAATTCAGGAATGATTGGTGGAAAAACTTCTGGCGAAGTTGTTGTAGAACTATCGGGTTGATCTGTAGCCCTGTGGTTCGACCACTGTGGATTTCCATAATCTTTATTCCTTGTTGATATCAAAGCATCATTTTTTTGTTTTGAGATGGATAACATAAGCACTTGGGATGGGGAAGCATGATCACCAGCAACCAGGTTTATTTTTGGGCTCGGAAACAGATTAGTCAACATTGCTGGGGTATTTGAAGTTTTTAAAAATTTCATAACCTTAGCTTTATGTGGAAAATATTTCATGAAATGCTCATCATCGCATATGTAACATGGATAACGAGGTTTCTTTTTCCCAATAGGGTTTTCAGAAGATTTTTTAGGAGGTGAATCATCCTGTTTCTTCTTTTTTCTTTTCCCTTTATTCTTGCCCCCTGGTTGCTTCGGTTCTTTGCCTTTGTCAATCGATACGGCACTAACCTCTGAGGCAGGAAGTTTATCATTTGCCTTTTTACTGGAAACTGCAAGGGCTTTACTAGATGAGGCCTTTGCATTTTGCGTACTTGAGGTGCTAATCACGCTGTCGCCAGCATGAGAGAGTTGTTTGATTTAGGAGTAGGAGGAATGGAAAACTCTGGTCTAGGAGCATTAGGAATTTTGTCATAGAGTGTGCTAGACTGAGTATAGATCAAGTCTAGATATTGTGCATGAGAAATGACTTGCTCTTCAGTGAAACCCCCCCCCCCCCCTTTAGCCACATCTTCTGTAATAGAAGGTAATAATGATTTAATAAACCATTCAGCGAGCAGCTGATTAGGAACATATGTTTTTACAATTCGACGACGACATCGCCACTCATGAATATGATCAGATATGTGAGTGGTTGTCGTCTATTTAAAATTGGTAAGAAGCTCCGTCCCTGTTTCATACCTTATGGGTAATTGAAAATGGGTTAAAAAGGTTGTGGCAAGGGCGTTGATGTTATTGAATGAAGCTCTAGGCAATTCGATGTACCATTTTGTTGTGGGACTAGTTAACGTTCACTGAAATAGGTGAAGTATAATCGAATCATCATTGAGAGTGTTGGATGAACACCACAGATGAAAGGTCATCACATGATTCAACGGATCTTCACCTAGATTTCCATTGAATTTAGGAATATCTGATGGAAGTTTATGAGGAATCTCCGGCCACCAAGGGGCGTAAGCAATTGGATCATTTGTTAGCTGATTCAGATCTGGTAATTCCAATGTTGCAACAAAAGGCAATTGTTGATTCAGGTTTGGCAAAGCGTACCTAGGATAAGATGGGATTGCTTGAGCAGTGGGTCTTTGCATACCAGAATAATGCATTTGATGCTAATAAATTTGATAAGGTTGATGGGCATAACCATTATGATATGATTGATAGTGACCGTTTTGAATACAGTGTTGCCCATTACCCGTAAAGCTTTATTGCTCAGGTCCTCAATAAGCTTGCTGGAATTGCAGTTGTTAATATTGCACCAGCCATGGTTGTGAAGCCATTTGTTGTTATCCAATACTGGATGTTTGACCAAGATGAGGGGTAATAGTACCCGTTTGAACCTGATTCGCTTCAGTTAAGGAGCCACTAATCGACGGTTGTGGTTGAGTCATTGAGACAAGAGGCTGTTGTATTACGACCTGAGAGACTTGAGGTTGACATACAACAGGCAACGTTTGTACTTGTGACACTGTTACAATAGCTGGTGTAGTGGGAATATTCGACACGGGTAGATTTGGTTGCATTGAATATACAACTCTTGGCTGTTGAGGCAGTATTGGCACCCAACCATTGGATGCAATTCCAGCTTGACCCCAATTTTGTTGTGAAATCTCATATGGTTGTTCTCCTAGAGGGAACAATGAAAAGGCATACTACCCCCCATATGGTGGCAATACAGTGTTCAAAGGAAAAATTGGTCCTTGTAGACTAGACTGCCCAAATTGATACTGTTGTGGAGGATCAATTTGCTGAGACTCAACATAAGAAATTCCAGATATTATTCCAGACGAGCAAACGGGAATAGACCATACTGTTGAAACAGTTCCCGGGTGGACTCCATCTAATGGTTGAGAGCTAGTTGGGACAGATGGTATACCAACAAAAAATTTTGAAGTAGTGGCAAGAGGTTCTGCTACTGCTGTATCGGATGACATAGTCCTAGATGTCGATGGTTGTTCAAACATATTGAGTCTATCCAAAAGACTTCCTAGTGATTCTACAGGAACTTGCAATGAAGGTTGACTATCTTCTGAATTAGAAGGATATAGGTGGATCCCAATTCCAAAATGCAATGGGGTACTGGATGGAATATCCTCCACAATCTCTTCTATTGCAATCAGTCCAGGTGGAAGAGGCAGACTGTCAAGTTCATAAAATATTTCTGGTGCCGAAGAAGGTGCACACTCTGTAGCGATAGATGTTGGAGGGTTAACACCTTCTAAATTAGTCCTAGATGGAGCTGGTTCAGGGATAAATGTGTTTACTGTTATAGTAGGATCAGTTCTAGTGTCCTCTTATAACTGTGGAACTTCTTCTGTAGAGGCAGGGATACCAGAAATAGTTGGAGTAACTGGAGCTTCTGAGGATGTTGAAACACAAGTTTCAAACAAACCAGGAGAATTTGACCCAATTAAACGAGATCGCTTAGCCCATAATGGTTTCGTTTCCACAGTCAAAGACGGTTGACTCGTTAGTCTCCGTGAATGATGGGGTTTTGATTGACTTTCTTCCACGATTGTGGATTACTTGATCAACTCAAAATAAAAAGGGGAAAATGTTATTCTGAATTAAATAAATTTTACGATGCTTTGACACAACTTGCTTTTTCAATTTTTAAGAGTCAAGAAAAAGCTAAAGATGACTCTAGTCGCTTTCGATTTTTAATGAGCCTGAAGTGACAAGTGCTCATATGGACCTTTTCTTTTAAGGAGTCTGAAAAGGAATGAAAGTGACTACTCTAGAAATCTAGACAGAGGGATTACCAAGCCAATCACAGAATTGCAGAATGCTTTTTATGGTACAACAGTCAATCTTCCCGAATGCTATGTTCAGTGCATTGCGATTGATAGGGCAGTAGACACAGTGTCCTAAGGATAAAGGATGTAGAATATTGTGGTTTCCCAATATATACTCGACGATACGTGGAAGCACAAGTCCATACCAGTACTTGTCATCTTAAAGAGGGGGAATCACCCAACCTGCAATGAAAGCGATAGTTACCATGCTTTACGACGCTGAAATACGTCTCTAGCCTAGACTTCTAAATGTTGTGCATTAGGTTCCAAAGTGTTTTTATGTTCATTGAAGTTTATTTTATAGTTGATCTTTCTTAAGAAGTTTTCCTTTAAGGTTCACCACATGATGTAGATATACAATTCTTAAATATGCAATCTAAGATGATAAGCAGTCATTTACTTTCTTTCTGCAATGAAAATCCTAGCTACTAAGGAAAGAGAAATGAAATTCTTTCAACATAGAGCAGAGAGCACACACTAGATGCACTTTTCCTAAATCAACTTTAGCATGCAGTCTTAATGCAAATGCACATGCATGTATTGTTTTTCAGTTTCCTTAATGTGAGAATGACAAAAAGAAAACAAAGTATAGATCTGAACTATCTTCTTTCAAAGCTACAATACTAACAATTTCTCTTCAAAAAACGAAAGGGAGGCTAAGATGACACTTTGCGATTTTGAACTTAAAACTTCTTCTGACACTTGAAATACTAATGATCCAAATCCAATAAAATGGCAAAAGTATAATTGACTATCTAAAAGAGGAATCATTGTGACACTCTTTTTCTTGACTGAAAACAACACTTTCAAATCAAAAGATGACAGTTCTATTAAGCTACTTTTTGCAAAGGAGAACTGTAAATGATGAAAAATACATAAAAAAACATTCACAATTCCTTTTGATGGAGGTTGAATAATGCAAAGGAATATGGTTTCAACAGAGATATACTGATCACAGACAACAAAACTACTGAATAAAGCTGAAGACAATGAAGAAAAAACCAAAATCTGGAGGCAGAAATAGTCTTAGTCAATCATCGCACCTGTAACACAGGGAAACAGGGATGCATCTCACCTGCAACACATGGGAGGTGTGATGCATCCAGGTTGCCAAGAAGAGATAGTGCGATGGACCAGGGACGAGACTGTGCTTGGTTTTCACTCACAGTTTGCAGCTAAGTTCAAGGGTTTAAGCTTAGCTAATGATAGTCAGTAAACACAAAGCATAAGGGCTGATCTAATGAGGTTATTTGAGCTACCACCAGGGAACTTAGGATGTTTGCAAGCTAGATGTTCAATTCATAAACCAACTTGGAGATTGACTGAAGCAGTGTTGATCTACTTTGCAGTTGCATAGCAAAAGTAGTTCGAAGGCTAGCTGGCTTAACTTTAGGCTCCATCTGTGGTTTATAAAGCAAACAACAGTAACAAAACAAACGAACTATTCGCTCCCTAGCAGAGTTTCCATTTGTCTACTCTCGCTCGTTGCACCCTACAGAAGGGCTTTCTATTATGCATCGCACCCCCCATGTGTAACAAGTGAGATGCATCGCACCCTATGCATGGAGCAGTCTGTATGGTCTAGTTTTGACCAATTCTGAGTAGTTTTTCATGGAGAACTTCTGGGAGATGATGTAATAAGCTGACCTTGTTCCTTTAGGGTATGAAACAACACTTTTAGGGGCTTAGAATCCCTTAGTTTATGGACATATGTGATTGGGGTTGCAGTGCCCAAATATGTCTATAACAACCGGCTTCCTTTGCTTATATTTCTTTGGTTTGGGGACCTCCCTTACCGATGTAGGCTTCAGCCTAGGTGACCTCGGCACCGTAGGTACTGCAGCTGGAACCTCCATGCTCATCACCTCTGGAGCAGCTCCCTCAAAGGTGATAGTTCCTCCAATACTAGTGGTTTCAGTGGGACCTAGTCCTAACATGATATCAGTAATGAGCTTCTGATCTAACTTAGGCAACTTGTCAAATGTGGGGCTTGCGATCAAAGCTTTGAAATACTCATGATTCATGCACTCCAGAAAACACAACACGAAAATTCTAAGGATGAAAAGTGTTTTCCTTTGGATGGCCACGTGTAATTTATAGGCGAATTCAAATTCAAATTTGACAGTTACCCCCAAAATATGTCCATAAATTATAGATTGGCGGCATATTTCCAAATATTTCACTCTTAGTTCAACCTTAAATGCCTTAATGTTGCCCCCCACCTCCTCTTAATCATCTCCTCACTATCAAATCATGAACAATGACGCTAACGGTCATGTTCTGGCTGCGTTGCGCAGGTTCTCCCGCTATAGCGCAACTCCCTTCGCACTTCTTCTAGTACTGTGACACCATCCTGTTTCGCACAGACCCTTTGTCATGCAGTTCTGCAAACTAGACAATGTAGTTTATAGTCCTGCACCTCCTTGTAGCTTCCTAGAGCGCTAAGACTGTGCTACCATTATGTAGTCATTGGGCCGGATCCCCGATGTATGGCTTCAATTGGCTTCCAATTACCCTTCCCGGAAATGGATCTCCATTCAACTTCACGAGCTGAACTGCTCCACCATCTATAATCTATTTGATAACATATGGCCCTAGCTAGTGCATCTGAAATTTTCTTTGAAACTTATCAAACTTACTATCATATAATAAAACTAAATCATTTACCTTGAAGGTGCGCAATTTGATGTGCTGATCGTGCCAAGTTTTTTCATGTTCCTTCTGAACCTACTGATGTAATCTAACCAAAACCCTATCTTCCTCGAGCTCTGTCATTTGTGCGAGCCTCTCTTCTAAAGCTCCACGGTCTGCCATTCCTGTGGAAGTCGCTATGCGTAGACTAGGCACGATGTACTCCATAGGAATTATATCTTCTACGCCATAGACCAACCTAAAAGGTGTCTAATTAGTAACTTTCTTACAGGTATTTCTATAAGCCCATAACACTGCTCGTATGCGCACGTCCCAATCATTCCTTTGTGCATTGCAAACCTTTGTCAGTGAATTCTCCAATATCTTGTTGAACGCATCAACCATCCCATTGGCCTGAGGATGATATGGCATACTATTTTGATGATAAACTTGGAACTCCTCTATCAGTGCGTTGATCATTTCATTGAGAAAATACCTACCATGATCACTCATCAATTCTTCGAGCAACCAAACTTGGTCAACACATATTCAAACAAGAATTTCACTGTTGTTTCCCCTGTACAATCCTTCACAAGGTTGTGCCTCCAGCCATAGGGTCAAATATTTGGTCACGATGATGATATACTGTGCACCTGTCTTCTCGCCTAAAGGCTGAATTGGCCCTACAAAATCAATTGCCCACTTCTCAAATGGCTGCAATCACATTTTCCAATTCATAGGTAGCTCATGCCTTCATGATGGCTTGCCCATTCTATGACATACATCGCATGCCCTACAATATGCTTTGAAATCCTTATGCAGCGTCGGCCACCATAACCCAGCGCGTAAAATCTTCTGTGTTGTTGCTTTTCCTACATAATGGCCTCCCACAGCTCCTCCATGAGCTTCAACGAGGATACTATTTTGTTCAAAATTAGGCACATGACGTTGAAGTATTTATTTCAACCCCATCTTGTACAAATTCCCGGCAATAACTGAAAATTCTGCCACGGTCACTACCAATTATTTCTTTTGTTGACTCATGTATCCCTCTGGCACTGTTCCTATAGTCAGGAAGTGGATAATGTATGCAAAGTGATTATACGTTACACGCAACACAAAGAGCTGCGTGTCAGGAAGCCCCTCCTCCAAATTGGTGGGCTCCTCTACTGTTTCAATGCATGACAGATGATCAGGCCCTACATTCAACCTTCCTCGCTTCAAAATCACCTCGAAATCATACTCTTGAAACAACAATAGCCATATGCATATCCCCCCCCCCCCCCAACACAGGCTTATTGACTAAATATTTAAATGTAGAATGGTCTGTGTACATCTTAAAATGTTCGCCTAGCAGGTAATGTCGGAACTTCTGGAGCGCGTATACCATAGCCAACCCTTTGCACTCAGTTTTTGAATAATTATTTTCAGCCTTAGACAATTTCCTACTTACAAACGCTAAAGGGTGATCCAGTTCTCCTTCCATGGTCTCTGTTAGCACTGCTCCTAGTCCAATACATGACACATGCACATGAAGTTTCTTCTTCCAATCCGGTAATACTAGGATTGGCACGGTGACCATTTTCTCCTTCAATACATACAGACTCCACTGACATTCTTCACTCCAACAGAATGTAGTGTCCTTTTTCAGTAGCTTTTCCATAGGCACGGTAATCTGAGCATAACTTTTAATGAACTTCCAATAGTATCACATATGACCCATTGTTTTGCACAACTGTTTAACACTCCTTGGTGCCTCGAAGTTGATTATAACCACAATTTTAGCAGGGTCCACCATTAATCCTTTCCTGCATACCACATGACCCAGCAAAATTCTGAAATGGATGAAAAATAAGCATTTCTTCAAGTTTAGTGCGATCTAATACCTTCGACATGTATCCAACATTAAGCGTAAGCTGGCTACATGGTGCTTTACCAATCCAAACACTTTCCAATTGTCAAAATATACCTCCAAAAATTTGTGAATGGACTCTTTGAATGCCATGATGACTACGAGTGAGACGATCACCGCGCATTTTTAAGTCCAAAAGGCATTACCATATATAGAAAGAATCCCCACTAAGTCACAAAGGTAGTCTTACTCCTATCTTCTGGTGCAATCTTTATCTGATGGTATCCAGAGAACCCATCAATGAATGAATAGGCCTCCTGCCCACCAACATTATCCAATACTTCATCTGTGAATGGAGTTAGAAAAGGATCATGAATGCAAGCATCGTTGAGCTTTCTGAGATCTACACAAATCCTTATTTCATCCTTTTGTTTCTTTTCCTGAACTACCATTGGACTCACCCAATTAGATTCCTCCACTGGTTCAATAATACTCACTGAAAGAATCTTATCCAACTCCAGGCAGACCTTTTCCTTGTGTTTGGGATTAAGGCGATATGGCCTCTGCTGAACAGGCTTCGCATCCAGTTTCAAATTTATTTTCATCAATCCCAAATCGCCTATGATGCCTTTCAAGTCTAAAATTTTTGTGGGAAACAAATCTTGATATTTGCGGAGCAACGCAACAACCTTGTCCACCGTAGCATCATCCCAATAGTCCCCTATCTTCGCAAACTTTGGTTCCACCACTGTGCCAATGTTTATCTGTCTAGTTTTCAGTGGTGCAGTGATATCTGGATTCTCTATCTGCGGTCCATCAACTTTGTGGTGGCCTTATACGTCTGGGATGTTAATTTTCCTTGGATCCTCCTCTTTTTCTTCAACAGTCACATTATAGCACTCTAGTGCATGGCACAGCTGGGTGCTCCAATCTAGTTGAATCAATTCCAAAGGATCTTGTGGTATTCTAAATATCACTGCCTTAACCTCCTGCAATGCCTCATCAACGCATTCGAACCCATCCTCAAAACTGAATGTCATCAAGAATTCCTGTCTCAAAATTTCCCACTCTTCAGTGCCATGTTGGAGCTCTGTTTCCAGGTACCAGTTCATTGGTATTACATCCAAAATGCGATAGAATAAATGCACCCACTTATGTTCCAGCTCCGTTCCATAAACATTAATCCATTTTTCTAAATGATCACGTGGATCATTCCTTCCATCATATTTCTCTGTTAACCGAAATTTTGGGCAACCAAACAACAATCTCATCATTTTTCTATACTCGTGGCACCCATCAAAACTGTCTTTATGTGTACCCCACCATCTTGCAAGCATAGCGCACAACACCAAATCCACTTTGAAATGCATCCAAAAATTTATCTACATCAGTTAGACCATCATAATAAGGCAAACTTCTTACCTCTGATGATACACATCGCAACGATTTAGTCATCATATTATAGCACAACGTGGATACTTCATGTAATCTATTCTGCCAGTGTTCCAATTCCTCATTTGAATCTAATGTACAAGAACTTTCGCGTTCCCATGCAATGTGTCCATCAGTGGTCGGATTAACCCAATCTTGATCTCGCGTTGTTATTTTGTAGATCTGGTCCAAATCATCGTCACTTTCCTCATAATCGCGGACCAGTTTAGTATAGCGCGACCCTTCTACAGGGTCCAAAGGTACTACAACATGGAGCGATTTCCTCTCAAATGACATTGTCTGCTTCTTCAAATTGATTACCCCATTCATGTCAATAGCCCAATCAATTCCAAGAATTGCGAGGTATGGATTTTTTTCGTCAACAATCTTTATCACTTTGAAATCGGCCAACGCACTCGCACCTTCTATGTATACTATTACTGCATGCAATCTTCCCATAGGGATAATCTTCTATTGGTTTTCCATTCTTAATTGAATCAGAGACCACTGCAGTGCAGGTCTCCCCATTCTTTCCCATGTCTATTTAGGAAAAACATTCACATCTGACCCCAGATCCAGAATGACCTAGTCCATTTCATACTCTCCTATTTGCACAGTGAGCCTCATCTCACGCCCTATTCTCGTCTTGTGTTTGCCTATCTTTCTGACCACGTGGTTCCCTTCAGGAGCAATTTCCTTACCAGCACAAATGTTTATCAGTTCTTGTAACCCTTTCACAACCATTCTATCACACAACAACTTCATACAAGCCTCCAGAAAGGTGGTAAGCATAGAGGGGTCAACTTCTTTATATAAATTATCCTGACTTCCAAAGGAAGAGGCCTCAACGAAGCTTTTCTTCACTTCCATGATTGTTTCCTTCACGTGCTCCAGATCAAATCCCAATCACTATCTTTAGTTTTCTTCCCTTTATCGTCACCGGTCATCATCCCACTTCGTAGCACAATATTCACATTGGGATCTTCTTCGTGGGGCTCATTCCTTGTCATCTATAGATTCTGGGTAGGTTGCTGAGGTTGCACCTCCTTCTCCTGAATCTTAGCTATTAGTATAGGGCATTCATATATGGCGTGGTCAAACTGAGGACAATATCTACATGATGATCGTGTCTGGCTTGTGCACTCTTGCACGTAGTGTCCTAACACTCCATAATTATAGAAAATAACATGTCCTTGACCTCTACCAGGTCCTCCTCCTCCTCAACCTCGTTCGCGTCCCTGATATCCTCTGCGCACTCCCCCAGCGCCTTGATCTAGAGCTCGAGTTTCTGTTTGCATCTAATACGAGGGTGTTCTTTCCATCATTAACACATAACTACAACAATTATGCTCATCATGGCTTACTGATTTACACAAGTTGCACAATAGTTGGTGCGGCATCTATACAAATTTTTGCAGTAAGTGGCAATTTTTTGTTACATGTTTTCCTGCTACTTGACAGATAGCGCACCACAACACAGGCCCTATACTTGGTCTAGCTTGAGCTTCCTGCCTCAGGGGCATTGGCCCTCCTCCTACGATATAATTTGCGAAAACAGGGCAGTGATCCTTATCATGCTCTTGGCTCTTACACTTGAGGCACCAAACTTCTTCACGCATTTCAAGCTAAGCTGCTTTCTCCTTTTTCAAGCTTTGAAAATCTAAGCAAAGTTTTTGCAACTCCGCATGAATTTGTTGAACTCCCAACATCACGTCTTGGATAGGTGTCTCATGTAACCTCATTGTGATTTCCAACACTTCTGTCTGAGTCCCTATCTTTTGCCGTGATAAGGAAGTTCTTAAGTGGGGTAGGAGCGTGGCTATAAACCAATCCCGGTGCTGATTGTCTGTGAGATTCATATTGGCTTCGCAAATTCCACACTTCAGTCGCTAATGTAGTTCCCAGGGTGTTTCACCAATCCTCATCGCAATTTCCTTGAATCCTACTACTGATTGTGTTTCAAACTTAGGCCTACCAAACTCCTTGTTCAGAGTATTCTAAGTGTTTGCTAATGACACCATCGGGTTATCAGTGCAGTACTTAATGTACCACATCAACGCACGATCTTGTAGAGAAGTAACCAACTGCGTTTTTTTCATATGATCATTGTAGAGCAATAACTAGGGTCTCTCACACCACCAATTATTCCACATTATTAAGTCAATCTGGGATCGTTTTGTTCTTTCAAGGAGTAACTCAATCCGAGGCTGTTTTTTCCAAGTAATGCTCGGTAGTATAGCGTTCTAATGATTTGAAAGGAAACAAACACTAAACTGTAACTAAACCAACTTAAAAGATAAAATCACACAAAGCAGTTGATCAGTCAAGGGTACGGAAACAATAACCCTTCCCTTTAGAAACTGATAAAGAAAGAAAACCAAAGCATGGACTTATAGGTCTGGGAGCTAGGCAGCGTCTTGCTGGGCTCACGACAGCCTTAGGCCTACTATCACGCAAAAGCAATAAAGGCAGATTAGCGAAAGTAAAATGGAACAGCAATTCTAAAATGGAACAGCAATTCTAAAATGGAACAGCAGTAATCAAATGGAACAACAGTAATTAAATGGAACAGCAAACTATCATAAACAGGAAACGTCAATCATATAAATTGGAACAGCAAACTCAAATGGAACAGCAAACTCAAATGGAACAGCAAACTCTGATGTATGTACACGTTCTAGACTACTGTAGCAATCCGAGAGTAATGTATGATGTGACTATGTTTCTAAACAAAGTGATATTATCTTCAAGCCTCGCAAATACTTATTTTATATGAATCCAATGATGATAACATTCATACCAATATCTTGCTATAGAAATGGATGCAATTCGAATAGATTCACTTTGTGTAATACAGAGACGTGGGTTAAAGAACTTATTCAGATTCAGATATTAATTAGGAAGCATAGTCTATCATATAAAAGATATATCGGATTACTGAAACAAGAGAAATAAGCAAACCACACAAATCACCGTATGATACAACAGCAAGTGACCGTCGGAGCTGGGCCCTTGGCTACCAATGGTACACTGCTTAAAGTTACTTCAGATGCAGAAACGAAGTGAACACCAAGTCCTTTATATTGATTGCATTAACAAAAGTATACAAAATCAGGTCTTAACAAAACTTAATGATCAAAGTTGTTCTGAAGCTTGTAATTACAACAACAGTCGTCCCCCACGCTCGATGGCGTGGTACCTTTATATAACAGAAATGACGGAGATATCTAGATACAAAAGATAAGCTAAAGCAGCGATCCCTCAGGATCGAAGATCCTGAGGGATTCGCTAATCGTTCAGTTCTTCTCTTTCCTTTCTTGCGTTCTCCGTCTCGGTATCTTGCGTTCTTTTCTTGGACTATTCGGCTCTAATTTTACTTGATCTTGTCCGCATCCGGTTCCTTGTCGACGGGACAGCAGTTACTTTCCCTTCGCTTCTTGTTTTTACTCGATGATTCCCTGTTTCCGCGTCCTTCTGCATAGAAAACATCAATTATTAGTGATTGAGCTTCGTTTGTCCATTTTCACACAATTTATCAAAACCCTTATATTCTTTAGACTCATAATGCAGAAAAGGTTAGAAATATTATTGAAAAACCACTAGATTGCTTGTCAAAAAGCATACCTTCCAAGTGCTCCACACACCCCCCTGCTTACCCTGTTTCATGTCCTCATGAAAATGTTATAATTGACATGCAAGGCTGTGAGAGAGTAGGTCGGAGAAGGGATCTCACGAAGAGGTTGACAACCATGATTAGCAACTAGATGGTCAAAGAACTGATCTAACTGATCTGCAGGCATCTCATATAGGGCCTGATATCCAGGTGCAGGATGCCAAATAATTGGGCTGCGAAACCGATACCCCAACCAGAATGGTCCTGCTCGCAGAATCCGTTCCCCATAGAGACTCAATCGACTGGCAGCCAATTCAAAATTCTCAAAGTTAAAGGGTTCCCTGAGCTGGATGTTTGGGTTAGAGGTTCGGTAGCGAAACTTTGCAGCATGGAGGGCATGGTCTTTAATAGTCAGAAATACTCCAGACCATTTCGGATCAAGTCTCCATGCATGGGACCTAATATCTTCATGACACCTGGGATCCTCATCACACTCCTATGCTCTCTCCATAATGCTGCTGGGTCCCTAGGTTCAGCTCGTACCCATAGGTCTAAACTATTCTCTTGCCTCTGGAAGATGTTGTAAGCTTTAAGCCATTTTAACTGATTCACCCCAAATGAGATAAAGGCTTGGAATTGTATATCGCCAACGAAAGGGCCAGGATTCAAATCAGTTTCCTGGTCTAAGACAAGATTGTGCAGGTAAAATTCACATAACAACCTTTGAACTTTAACTCCATAGTGCTTGCAGCAGTCTATAAAATCATTAACAGTGTTGATATGGATAGGTGCTCCTGCCCTAACAGCTTTTATTTTTAATCTCAAATATCGTTCAAGCAAAAACAAAGCATAATTTTTAGCAGGGGCTCTACAAGTCAAAACATCAGTATATAAGGAACACAGGGTGTCCATCTGCTTAACAACACTATCTAGTCGACGAGTTACCTTAGCAACCTTTTCCTGCTCCTTCTGCCATCCTTCAAAGGCCTGGCTCTCAGACTGACTGATGTTTCGAAGTTGCTGTTGGAGCTCTTCATATCTTTCCTTGGGGACCGTCTGTTCTCGCAACTGCTCGGCCTCCTGCTGGGCTTCCTTCATCATTTTATGCAAGGTTCTGGTTTTTGGGTCTTTCTTCCACACAGCCGTAGAAGCTGGAAGTTTAACCTGGACCTTCTTATTACGTTGTTTGGAATTTCGGACCCGAATTACACCCGAGGGAGGTGCTTCTGTTTGAACCTCTTTGCTATCCGTTTCCTTTTTAATGCGAACAAAGGGTTGCTGTGGTCTTCCTGCCACCGGAGCCTCTTGCTGTTCCATTGGAATGTCCATTCGTTCCTCCGGGCCAGATGGAACAGCAGTTTCTATTGGAACAGCACCTTGTTCCTCATTATCATTTGGAACAGCAGACTGTTCCTCGACAGTAGGTCTCCTGATGGGGTTTCGTCCATCAAAACGAACTCTAACCCTCGGGGTTCTTGCTGCCGTGGTCCTCTTCCTTTTCCTTGCAGTTTTTTGTATTCTCAGACTGGCTTTCAACATTCTAATTTGTTGCCGGAGTCTGGCTATCGTGCCCAGCATCCTCTGCTGCTTCTTTCTCAATTTTTCAATTTCCCTTGCCTCGGCAGAGGGTTTGGCCTTCAATCTTACTTCTTCTTCCTCTCCTGGAACATCTTCCGGCGTCCTGGGGACAGATTGTCCCGGATTGATGTCTTCTGCTTCATTACCATAGCCAGGCAGGTTTTCTTCCCCTGCCTCTTCTGCATGCCTTTCTTCGGGTAATTCTTCTTCTGCGGGGCCATCAAGGACGCCTCCTGTACTGGAGGCTTGGCCGTATCCTCTCATATTGGCCAGAACTGCTGCCAATTCCTCTTCTCCTGGAGGGTCTTGCAACGGGCTACCCATAGATTGCGCATTTTCTTCTTCTTGATTGTCTCACTTGGTGGTCTCTTCTCCTTCAGATTGGTCGTGTCCTTCTTCAATTCCTCCTTCTGGCTGGTTAGTTCCAGCCTCTGATTGCTCAGCATTTCCTTCGGGTAATTCACCTTCCACTTCCGGAGGTTCGTCCTCGATTTCAATTGGTTGGGCCGCAGTTTTCTGAATCTTTTCCAACCTTCCCCGTATTCGAACTAATCGAGCTGACTTCCTAGGTCTTTCAGGCAGGTTGGGAGTGCCAACAGGTTCTCTAGGTTCCTCTGGTCGTTCCAGCGTATCGGAGGGTTGCTTCCGTTTCGAAACAGCATGCTTTTCTGCCGCCGACTTCTTACGTTTCTCTGATTGTTCCGGCGTGCTGGAGGACTGCTTTCGTTTTGAAACAACATGCTTTTCTGCTGGTGGCTTCTTATGTTTTTCTGAACGTTCCAGTGTGCTGGAGGTTCGTTCAGATTTTGGGGGTGGTACAGCCAGTCCCTCTTTAACTGTTTCGACCAATTCCTCCCAGGTGCCTTGCTGTTGGGTAAGACTGTGGCTTATTATTAGCCGAATCAGTCCGTGGTGGCTAACAACCGTATCTGTGTGCTGAGCCTTCTTCAGGCTTCGGGCCGTATCATGTAATAACGAATTTAAAAGGGCAGGGAGATTTACAGAACATTTTCCCTTTAAAACAGCTAGAAGTTTTAAGTGACGAGCCCTTACCACATCTTTTCTCCCTTCGCAGGTGATATAGCTCTGCACTATCTTCGCCAGCTCGGTCCAGGGTTCCCCCAGTGTTGTCGGCAGAACTCCTTTCCCTTTGACTGTCAGACTTTGGCCTTCGCTTTGGAAAATTTCCATTACTTTCTGCAGTCTTTCCTTCTTCAGCTCCCATTTGGGTCCAACAGCTGGTAATCCTGAGGTTTCTGCGATAATGTCCTCCGTAACTCCTATCCGCTTTCCTCCGACTATAGAGTGGTTTTCCTGCAAATTTTGCAGGAATTCCAACGCTACAGCCTCATTCGATTCTTGCAAGCGGTTGAAGTAATTCAACCATCCTGCATTTTCCAGAATTTCGCGGGCAGCAGCAGACGCGGTCAGCTTGTGCGGTTCACTTCGGATTGTCCTCCCGCCCATAGCTTACTCCAAAAATAGACTCAGGAATGAAACAGCAATTGTTTGCAGTATTTACCAAGTAGAGAGGATACTCGATGCTAATTTTAGGAAGGATCTTCGCAGAGCATGCAGCAAAGAGAAAGATCGTGGATGGCAGTCCGTAGAATGAGATCATCATACTGTTAAATCATGCCATTATTTTGCCCGAATGGTGTGCAGCCACGTAACCATTGGAGTAATGAGGTTACCTCCCCCCCGCGATTTGATAGGCTTCCCCCAGCCGTCAAAGAGAGGAGCAGCAGCCAGTCGGGAGTCAAATCATAAAGCATAGCAGGGAGAATTATGCCATGTTGTAAAAGGACAATGGAGTACCGAAACCGAGGCAGAAAAGTGGATCGCTTTTTAGATAAGCCAGTGTAATATAATGAGGAACCGAGGGGTTGGACGTCTATCAACTGTACCAAGTCTCCAGTAGTCATTGTCAATTCCGTTGCCATGATTGGTGATAATGTTCATGCGATAATTATATCAGGGTGTGACATATGATACATGCAAAGGATATAAAAGACAAACAGACTTAATATCATACCTGTTGGTGTAAATATTACGACTCCAATGCCATTAACAGAGCTCTGCTGCCAACAGGTGTTCATAACCTTGGCAAAGTTTTTTATCTCACCCTCCGGAACCATTATCCTTTGTGTATCTACTGAAGAGTGCTTTGTCAAAATGCAGGCCATTATGCTGGCTTGGTGACCAGATAACCATAATGCCATTCACAAGGTAGGCACGAAACGTGGTCAGGCCGGCTCGTGATGAGACCTCCTGTTCCAAGGTTTGCTTGTTATTTTACCTTTGGACCATATCCCTGGTGTGGTGGCCGTAATGGGAATGCCACTTCGCTTCCATCCTTATGATCATGGTAGGCTGGCTCTGAATGAGACCCCTTATCCTGCATTTGACGATTTCATATCTTGTTTTTATTTTTTCTTTTATTCTTCTTTTGCAGCACACTTCTCTTTTTCTTTGTTCAATTACACATAAGGGTGGTTCCGCACTCCTTAAGAGCGGGGAATGGTAGAAGAAGTCTTACAATCCCAATAGACAGATATAAATCGTTTGCTCATATTCCTCAGTAATGATCAAGAAAGTTTTTAGGGAGATCGACATGATAAAAATTACCAAACCACGGTTCGGGAATAAGATAATGACAGTGAAGACGAAAGTTAATGTCCCTCCTCTTGTCTTCTTATATATACTGACTGTTAAAATAGTAGCGATTTATGATATGCTGGTTTCGGTATATCATGCTTTATGTTCATTGCATAATGTCATTGCTATATCTTAAAGGATTTAGGAGAGCATAATCGCAAAACGTCCCAATAGGAGCAGAAAGGTTCTGATGGTGTCCTCTCTGAGAGAAGCATGTAAATGAGTTATCTTGTGAAAAAGAAATAGCAGAATTAGCCAAATTCTGTATCTTGGAAAAAGAAATACACGAGTTCTATTCCTTTTTGCAAAGGAACAGAAAAGCACAAAGAGTGCTGTTCCTTTTCGCAAAGGAACAACAAAAATCCACACGTGTTGTTCCTTTTCGCAAAGGAACAACAAAAATCCACACGTGCTGTTCCTTTTCGCAAAGGAACAACAAAAATCCACACGTGCTGTTCCTTTTCGCAAAGGAACAGCAAAACAAAAAAGTGTTGTTCCTTTTCGCAAAGGAACAGCAAAGCAAAAAAGTGCGGTTCCTTTTCGCAAAGGAACAGCAAAAATTCCAAAACACAAAAGTGTTGTTCCTTTTCGCAAAGGAACAGCAAAAAAAATTCCAAAACACAAAAGTGTTGTTCCTTTTCGTAAAGGAACAGCAAAAAAAAAAAATTCCAAAACACAAAAGTGCGGTTCCTTTTCGCAAAGGAACAACAAAAATCCACACATGCTGTTCCTTTTCGCAAAGGAACAGCAAAGCAAAAAGTGCTGTTTCTTTTTGCAAAGGAACGGCAAAGCAAAAAGTGCTGTTCCTTTTCGCAAAGGAACAGCAAAGCAAAAAAGTGCTGTTCCTTTTCGCAAAGGAACAGCAAAGCAAAAAGTGCTGTTCCTTTTTGCAAAGGAACAGCAAAGCAAAAAGTGTTGTTCCTTTTCGCAAAGGAACAACAAAGCAAAAAGTGCTGTTCCTTTTCGCAAAGGGACAGCAAAACAACAAGTGTTGTTCCTTTTCGCAAAGGAACAGCAAAACACCAAGTGCTGATCCTTTTCGCAAAGGAACAGCAAAACACCAAAAGTGCTGTTCCTTTTGAAAAGGAACAGCAGAATCACACGAGTGTTGTTCCTTTTTAAAAGGAACAGCAAAATCAAACCAGTGCTGTTCCTTTTGAAAAGGAACAGCAAAATCAAAAAGTGTTGTGCAAAATAAGGTAACAAAAATACTACAAACAAAGATGAAAAGAACATATGTACAGGATGTTATGTACAAATTATGAAAAACAAGTTTCTTAAGTTATAGGTGAGGAAGATTTCGCTTCCTCTCCTAAGATCTCCAAATCAGTATCTTGTTGTAGCTATTGACAAAAGGATTCCCGAGTAAGAGGTCTTCGATAGAGACGAACTCGGTGGCCATTTACTTTGAACGTATGTCCAGAACCGTCAATTGTGATCAGAGTGAGGGTCCCATTGTCGTGCACCTTCTGGATCTCATATGGTCCTAGCCAGCGAGTCTGGAGTTTCCCCGAGAAATCCTGGAACCGAGAATCGTATAACAGAGCCCAGTCTCCTTCATGGAAGACTTTATTCTTTATAAGTGCATCATGCCACTTAGCTCGCTGCTGTTGGATTAATGCTGTGTTTTGTAATGCAGAGAGCCTAATCTCATCCAATTCGTTGATTTGTTGTAGTCGATTGATCTGTGCCTCATTCAGATCTAAGCCGACCTCTTGTGCAGTTCGTAGTGTTTGGATCTCAAATTCGATAGGAAAGATTGGTTGTTTCCCAAACACCAATTGATAAGGTGAATAGCCTGTCGTACTTCTCCATGTGGTTCTATAAGCCCACAGTGCTTCAGGTAGCCGAGCAGCCCAATCACGCCTGTGTGATGCGATAGTCTTTGTTAAGATTGATTCAATTATCTTGTTACTGTTTTCTACTTGTCCATTTGCCTGTGGATGGTAGGGAGTAGTGATCTTATGTTGGATATGATAGTTGTTAAGTGTTGCAGCTAGTTTATTTCCAACAAATTGTGGTCCACCATCTGTAATTACTTCTCTCGGAAGTCCATAACGTACAAACAAATGGAACAAAAATTGTATTACCGAATCTTCTGTAGCCCTAGCTAATGATTCAGCCTCAACCCATTTAGTAACATAGTCTGTTACTACCAGGATGTATGTCCTCTGGTTTGATGGTGGATTAATGGGCCCGATGAAATCGAGAGCCCATCGTTCAAATGGCTCAATAACCACTTGTGGTCTCAGAGGCATTTCATCAGCTTGACCAGATTTTCCTGCTCGCTGGCAGCTGTCACAGGCTTGTACAAACTTTTTCGCGTCCTTAAAAATTGTAGGCCAATAGTATCCTGCCTGTAGTACTTTATGTGCTGTTCTTTTGTCGGCAAAGTGCCCCCCGCATGGTCCATTATGACAAGCTTTTAAGATGTCTAGGATCTCATCCTCTCGAATACACCTCCTGATTTGCATGTCTGCCCTTGTATGGAATAAATGGTCTCCAATCCACGAAAATCGAGTGCTTTTTTGAACAATTTGCTTTCGTTCCTGAGGGGTTAGGTGTTTTGGTAACTTACCCACTGCAAGGTAATTGGCGACATCAGCATACCAGGGTGTTCGAATGGCAATGGCAAACAGATGTTCATCAGGGAATTGATCTTCTACTGCTGCTGTTTCGATTGATTTGGGTATTCTTGAGAGGAAGTCGGCTACAGGGTTCTCCTTACCGGGTCGATCCTTAATTGTGATGTCGAACTCCTGCAACAGGATCAACCATCGAGTTACTCTAGCATTCGTGATAGGTTTGTTTGCTAGATATTTGATATCAGAATGATCTGTATATAACACAACAGGATAACCTGTAATATAATGCCTAAATTTATTAACAGCATGAATTACAGCCAGGAATTCCTTTTCAGTAACAGTATAATTGAGTTCGGCAGAGGATAAATTTTTGCTAATATAGTAAATAGCGTATGGCTTCTTATCCTCTTCTTGTCCTAGGACTGCACCGATTGCTGTATCCGAGGCATCAGATGAGATCTGGAATGGCAAATTCCAGTTTGGTCCTCGAAGGACTGGAGCTATTGACAACAACTTTTTCAATTCTTTAAAAGCCTGGTCACATTTCTCTGTCCACAAGAAATCAACATTACCAGTTAAGGCATATAGAGGTGCTGCAATTCGTGAATAATGTTCTATAAACCGTCTGTAATATCCAGAAAATCCAAGGAAACTACGTACCCCTGTTTGAGTAGTGGGGGTAGGGATGAGCAAAAGAATCTGAATTTTAGCAGGGTCTACCTGGATGCCAGCTGCTGAAATGTAGTGCCCTAGAATGAGCCCTTCCATCATCATCATGTAGCACTTTTCGTGGCTCAGGCAGAGTCTGGTAGCAATGCAACGTTGTAGAACTTTTTCCAGGGTATCCAGAGCTGGATCAAATTCATCCCCATACGGTGTGAAGTCGTCCATATACACCTCAAGTCCATCGTTTATTAGATCTGCAAAAATACTGAGAATAGCCCTTTGAAATGTAGCAGGGGCGTTACATAGGCCGAAGGGTAATACTCGATAGGCAAATGTTCCCCAGGGGCACGTAAAGGTAGTTTTATCCTGGTCTTCAGGGGCAATTTGGATTTGGTTATATCCACTGAAGCCGTCCAGGAAGGAGAAAAATTTCTTCCCTGCTAACGTGTCCAATACTTGGTCTATAAATGGGAGGGGAAAGTGATCCTTCTGTGTAGCCTTGTTTAACTCCCTGTAATCCACGCAAATCCTCCATTTTCCATTTTTCTTGGGTACCACCACAAGGGGAGAGACCCATTTACTGTCAGAGATAGGGTAAATAAAGTTAACATCTAAGAGCTTCTGAAGTTCGTCTTTTACTATCTCTTTTAGGTGAGGGTTGAGTCTTCTTTGTGGCTGACGGACAGGTCTTGCATCTTTCTCTATATAGATGTGATGGGTGCATAATTGAGGATCAATCCCCTTCATGTCAGGATAATCCCACACAAATGCATCCTTGTATTTTTGTAACAGATTAACAAGCTTTATTTCTTGATCTGATGTAAGGTTGGCGTTAATATTCAGAGTTTTACCAGGTTCAATTTCCACTACTTTGCTATTGGCAACAACAGTTACTGGTATTGTTTGGTCATGTGGATCTTTTAAAGGATCTTCTTCTAGCTCACTGTCAAATGCTGCTTCTATCATAAAACACTGCATATGTGTTCTAGCTTCAGTTTGACTAATAAAATTGTTAATGGCGTCGTCTTCTGTTTGATCTTTAAAGTCTAAAGCCTTCTGTATAGTTAATGGAGATCTGATATTGTTAGCAAGATATGACACAGGATAAGAGTTAGTTTTAATCATTGGCAGGCTTGGCTGTGCTGGAGGATATAAAATTAAATTTTTAACATCTGGTCCTTTAGTTATAGTCATGTTTCCCTGCCGGCAGCCAATGTAGGCATCGGCAGTAGCAAGCCAGGGTCTGCCTAGGATTAACGGATGTCCATCTAGTCAGGTTTTAGGATTAATTACCAGGAAATCTGTGGGATATTCCCAGGAATCTATGGAAACCATGACATCATTTAGAGTACCTTCTGGTCGAGCTACAGATCGATCTGCCAATTCTAATAGAGTAGAGGTAGGTTCTACTGACGTGATGCCAAGCTTTTGGTAGGTGGAGGTTGTCAAAATGTTGATTGCAGCTCCCAGGTCAACTAGAGCGTTAGTCAGGGTTTGGCCATAGATTTGGACAGTTACAATTGGGTTCCCGGGATCTTCATATTTGATAGGTGCCTCTTTCCCTGATAATAGGTCGGATAAAGTACCAACTACTTGGACTCTGGGGTTAGTATTTGTATTCCTCCTTGATTTTTTGATGCACAATTCTTTTATGGTTTTTGCATATATAGGAATATCTTGTATGGCTTGGAGGAATGGAATCTTTATATACAAATTTTGTAATTCTCCCAAAATGTCGAAGTCTGGAGATTGTATAGGTCGAGATATGACTAATCGTTCTGGGAAAGGAGGAGAGGATGTACTTGCTTGTTTATTGTTTTGCTCTTTGTTTTCATCCTTCTGTTGTGGGGGTTGTTCTATTGGTAACTGATCTTCAATGCGAATTGTTTTGTCTCCCTCTGTTTCTATTATTCGCCCAAATCTTAACTGAAGATCGTTGCACTCCCGCAGATCAGATTCAATTTCTGAGGATTCTATAATTTGAAGAGATTGAACTGGTCTATTATTTGGATTAGGGTTGGGTTGGGCTGGGAGCTGCGGTCTCAGATTAGGCTGGGGGTTTTGTTGTAAGGCTGGCAGAGTCGGTTGAGGAAACGGAATTGATCCTGCTGGCTGATATGTCGATCTTGGCCAGCTTGTCTGCCAGGATGAGCTTTGCGAAGTGGAAGGGGTCCACTGCGGAGGATATGAATTATTCTGCCAATATGGTGGAGGATAAGGGCAGTTTGGCCAACCAAATTGGGACATCCAAGGATTCGAAGTAGGAAACATTTGAGGTGACGAATTTGAAAACGGGGGTTGAGACTGGTTTTGCCACATATTCTGTTGCTGAGTATTGAACTGCGGGGGTTGAAAAGAAGAGGAGGGGTCTGAAAACATACCTGATTGCCTAGGCTGCCATTGACGATGCTGGTTAATAAAATATGCTGATTCTGGCTCCTCTTCTGCTTCTTTGTATACTGCCTTCAAACCAGGAAGTGAAGGGCAGCTTTCGGTCAGGTGGTCCTTGGTACAGATAGCACATATTTGGACTGTATCCAACGGGCATTCCTTGTGGCTGTGTTTCTTCCTGCATCGTGGGCAAAAAACTGCTAGATTCTGCTCCGCCTCGGCTTGCTTCTGTTTAGCCTGCACAATGTCAAGTTGTGTAGTTAATGTTCCCAGGATATCAGTTTTAAAATTTTCTAGCAAATTTCCAAGTTCCACCCGTGTTACTCCCTCTGTTGATGTTCTGTTATCTCTGGGGAAGCGATCATATTCCGCTGGTTTTATCCTCGTGCTGCCTCTTGAGCTCCTGATACACAGATCAATGATATCAGCAAAATTTTCCTGATAAATGTCTCCTTTCCCCATAATGTTTAACGTTTCAATCCATTGTTCTTTCATACCTCTAATTAATGCAGTTTTCAACACGTTATCAGGCAGAGGTAGCGATGCATAAGGGGATCTTTGCAAGTTATATTGGAAACGTTCCACATATTCTTCTAGGGTTTTGTTTGGTTTGGCTGACATTTGAAAGATTTCATCTTTTAGTTCTCTCGACCTACAGTAATCTTGATATTTCTTTAAAAAGGCTTCTTTCATTTGATCCCAATTGTTAATAACCCCACCACCTAAGCCCATAAACCATCTTAACGCAGCCCCTTTTAATGTAGAGGGGAACAATTTCAGTTTCTGGGGATCGGTGGTGTAATCGTATCCTCTACATAATACATCAAATTCGAACAAGAATGCGTCCGGATCTTCTGATGTAAGGCCATGAAATGTGGGAATATGCTGGAGAGGGATGGCTTTCATGGGCGCATTTGCTGCAGAATCTACTATCGGATATTGCAATGTGGAGGTCTGGGTGTTTGGCTGATTCTGCGCCATGGGATAGAATATATGCCAGTAATCTTCAGGAATTTCCAAGAGAGTGTTCCTTGGTTGAGGAGGGGTAGTCTTAACAGGGATTGTCTTGACACCACTCCCTTGATCAGGGATGATAATGGCCCCAACTGTCTGCGGTGAATGAATTCCTTCAACAAGGATTTTTACAGCGCTTCCCTTGTCCGGGCTATTTAAAGGCTAGTTTAATTCAATAGGAGATCTAGGTTCCTCGATTTCCCCTGTTTCTCCTTCTCCTTCACAAAGGTTACTTTGGGTCCCTTCGTGCAATGGTCCAGGAGTCAAATTTTCAATTTCTTGAAAATCCTGCTCCTCTGTTTGACTGTGCACTTCAGCAAAGGCTTCAGATGGTGATCCTGAGGCCTGAAGGGAACTAGTAGGCTGTTTAGAATTGACTTTCTTATAACCTACTGATGGCTGAGAGTCGGCTTTCTTATAGATTTCGTCTATGAAGGTCGTTCATCCAAGGGTCACCGGCCCCTTGGCTTTGGATGGAGGCTTTTGATCTTTCTCTAACTTTTTCTGCTTAGTCATGCACTCCAATTAAACTGCTAAATCCTATTTAACCAATCAATTCTGCTAGGAAAGCGGACGGTGGAGCAGGGCTTTTACATGCTCCGTACGCAGGTTCTTACCTTCCGTTTTTAAAATCCAACTCCCTCCTAGCAGGTTTGCGCACTACTCTATAAAGGACAAATGGCTATTACCCCTTCCCCGGCAACGGCGCCAAAATGTAGAGCGATAACTAGGGTCTCTCACACCACCAATTATTCCACATTATTAAGTCAATCCGGGATCATTTTGTTCTTTCAAGGAGTAACTCAATCCGAGGCTGTTTTGTCCAGGTAATGCTCGGTAGTATAGCGTTCTAATGATTTGAAAGGAAACAAACACTAAGCTATAACTAAACCAACTTAAAAGATAAAATCACACAAAGTAGTTGATCAGTCAAGGGTACGGAAACAATAACCCTTCCCTTTAGAAACTGATAAAGAAAGAAAACCAAAGCATGGACTTATAGGTCTGGGAGCTAGGCAGCGTCTTGCTAGGCTCACGACAGCCTTAGGCCTGCTATCACGCAAAAGCAATAAAGGCAGATTAGCGAAAGTAAAATGGAACAGCAATTCTAAAATGGAACAGCAGTAATCAAATGGAACAGCAGTAATTAAATGGAACAACAAACTATCATAAACAGGAAACGTCAATCATATAAATTGGAACAGCAAACTCAAATGGAACAGCAAACTCCGATGTATGTACACGTTCTAGACTACTGTAGCAATCCGAGAGTAATGTATGATGTGACTATGTTTCTAAACAAAGTGATATTATCTTCAAGCCTCGCAAATACTTATTTTATATGAATCCAATGATGATAACATTCATACCAATATCTTGCTATAGAAATGGATGCAATTCGAATAGATTCACTTTGTGTAATACAGAGACGTGGGTTAAAGAACTTATTCAGATTCAGATATTAATTAGGAAGCATAGTCTATCATATAAAAGATATATTGGATTACTGAAACAAGAGAAATAAGCAAACCACACAAATCACCGTATGATACAACAGCAAGTGACCGTCGGAGCTGGGCCCTTGGCTACCAATGGTACACTGCTTAAAGTTACTTCAGATGCAGAAACGAAGTGAACACCAAGTCCTTTATATTGATTGCATTAACAAAAGTATACAAAATCAGGTCTTAACAAAACTTAATGATCAAAGTTGTTCTAAAGCTTGTAATTACAACAACAGTCGTCCCCCACGCTCGATGGCGTGGTACCTTTATATAACAGAAATGACGGAGATATCTAGATACAAAAGATAAGCTAAAGCAGCGATCCCTCAGGATCGAAGATCCTGAGGGATTCGCTAATCGTTCAGTTCTTCTCTTTCCTTTCTTGCGTTCTCCGTCTCGGTATCCTGCGTTCTTTTCCTGGACTATTCGGCTCTAATTTTACTTGATCTTGTCCGCATCCGGTTCCCTGTCGACGGGACAGCAGTTACTTTCCCTTCGCTTCTTGTTTTTACTCGATGATTCCCTGTTTCCGCGTCCTTCTGCATAGAAAACATCAATTATTAGTGATTGAGCTTCGTTTGTCCATTTTCACACAATTTATCAAAACCCTTATATTCTTTAGACTCATAATGCAGAAAAGGTTAGAAATATTATTGAAAAACCACTAGATTGCTTGTCAAAAAGCATACCTTCCAAGTTCTCCACAATCATCTGTAATATTTTGTGCTATCCACATGGCCTTCGCAACGAACCAAAACTTGTCTGGGTCCTCATTTCCCAAGCCCTAAAAAATAGAAAACTTCATCATATTTGACATATTCAATGGTGGTGGGGTTGGTGGTGGTGTGGGTGAATGTGTATGATGTGCAGGTGAAGGTGGAGGTGGTGTGGGTGGATGAGGTATTCATAGGAACCCTTGCCTTATTAACTTGATAGCGCTCTGTAGTGAAGCCTATGCTTTGCCCTCATCGTCACTCAGAGGAGGTTCAATCAGCAGACTATATTCAAGGCTTGTTCTCCCTCAATCCCTGAAGAAATTTCCTCTTCACGTAGCTCCAAACATCAAGGTAATGGAATAACCCACTTTTCACACAAGAGAATCTTAATCGAAGTATTCAAAGATCTTAAATACTTACCTCAAGGTCCCTTGAAGAAGCATCACGCTTCTTCACTGTAGCTGATCGAGGTATCGATCGTGAATTCTATCACAAATCCTCCTATGACTTGATCAAGCATGTGATCAACAACGCGCATGATTTTATCTTCAAAAGCTTCAAATCTTCGCACTAGCTCCGAAGTCCACACTATTGGACCGTCAAGCCTCCACCTTCCTTGGCCATTTGCCAATTTAGCGATCCACTCATATAGTTCGATCAGAAAGGTGTAGAAAAAGATTTCATGTATCTCTGTGTATAGGTATCTGTCCAACCACTGTTCTTTCGTTAGGCACATATTTATGTTCTCTTGCACTGTGAATTCATGGATCTTTCTATCCAACCACTTCTCAATTTATTTCTTAGTTAGATTCCTGTGATACGACATCACACATCTCTTTATGCAGATCTCGGTCTCAGAAACGGAACCATTTGTTGGCTTAGTGGGTCCTGACCCAAGTTTAAAGTTGGCCAAACAAATCCCTACACTATTGGTCGTTTCAGCATAAACACGCGGAGTGCGGACTGAAGTCTCACCTGAAATAGTATGGGGGGATGCTGGAACCAAGCTTCTGCACCCAGAGATGAGCGTGATGTCGTTTTATGCCCTAAATATGCCTTTGCATAGATCAATAAGCCTCCCTTTAATTAGTTTCTATACCTCTATGAACAGTTACTGTTGTCCTTCGCGGACCATGAATAGGTGGATCAAATACTTACACGCATCAAAGATGGCTTATAACCCAATAATTACTCTGATCGGCTTAAGTGTTCAATAACTTCAACATACAATAGATATTCTTCGCGTAAACAGTTAACAACAATTGTGTTCATGTATTAATATAAATCATGTAAAGTCACGCATCAATACATCATTATTTCATAAACCCATTATAACATAAGGCGCATTCATATAACATAAGTAAAGAGATAACACAAGTATTTTTGCAACAATCTTCTTTATTGATAATCAGTTCAATCTTATAGACTCAAGACTTCCTTGCTTACTCAGTTGCATGGGTCCGCGCACTTAGCTGCGGACTCTACTTTAGGCCTCTGCACACATAGTTGCAGAGCCTTCCTTCTACTCTAAGACTTCTTCTCTCTTACTCTTACTAACCCATTACATTCGTCTTCATCATCCTTACTTGCCTTAGACATCCTAAGACACACCTATTTATACAATCCCATGGCCCACAAACCATGGGTGGATCTTCAAAACCCGACTCAACTTACATAAAATAAGGGTAAAACCCTTTATGAAACTTTAACTATCTACGTGCTCCACGAACACAACTTGTGGAGACTTTACATTTTATACAACAAAACTTGGGCTTTTCTCCCAAAATTGACCCTAGGGGGCCCCATCCCAACAATGATACTCAAGATCAATTTAGCAAAGGAATTTGATCGTACTAGCTGGCTTTATCTAAGAATGCTATTGACTCATTTGGGCTTTCCCTTAGCATTCATCCATGGATCATGTGTTGTATTACCAATGTTTCATATAATTTACTTATCAATGGTTTTGCCTCATCCTTCTTTCATGTTGAGCGTGGCCTCAGACAAGGTTGTCCTCTCTCACCTCTACTATTCTTGCTGGTCATGGAAGGATTGAATCAGTATATATCTGAGGATAAGAGACATGGCAGACTACAGGGTATTAAAATCACTAAAAACTGCATCCTTACCCATCTCCTTTTTGTTGATGATGTTCTCATATTTCTCAATGGATCGATTGGAGACACAACATCATTTTCTTCTATCCTCAAATATTTCTGTTTCACCACAAGCATGGAATGCAATCAACTTAAATTGACTCTAACTACTATTGGTTGTTCTCTCAATGAAACACACACAACTCATCAGCGATTTCCTTATACTATTCTCCCATTTGATGATGGTCTTAAATATCTAGGATTTAGATCAAGCCAATATAGTATAATATAGTTGATTGGGTATGGCTTGTGGCAAAAATTGAAAGGTGTTTGAATATTTGGTATCACAGATGGCTCTCTAGGGTTGGAAACTCACTCTTATCAAATATGTACGAGAAGCTACACTGATGTACTAGTTATCCTTGGCATGGATTCCAAGGGGCATATTGCATAGAATACAAGTGTTGTGTTGCAAATTCTTATGGAAAGGGAATGAAGAGTGTCATACATATGCTTGGGTTAGATGGGATATCATTGCTCTTCCAAAGAAACGAGGCGGATGGGGCATGAAAGATTTAGACGATTTTTCTAAAGCATTAACAACCAAAATGGGAAGGCATGTTCTTACTTCTAAGAACCTATGGACTAAGGTGGTCATTCAGAAGTATATTAACCCCCTCCATGTACTTGATTGGATTAGGTGACCAACCTGGAACAAAGCAAATATATCCACGGTTTCGAGAGCGGTTTTAAACTATCTATCATACATCCGAGATGGATTAAATTGGAGGATTGGAAATGGTAACTTGGTATGTATTTGCATGGATCCCTGGTCTGGATTGGGAACGTATTTCAGCTCCCACCTAAACTACTATATTTCCTCTCGATCGTAGGTATTACTAGACTTGCCCATATAGTTGACTAGGATGACTCCATTATCTTCTATCAAGCATGGAAGTCTATTGACCTACTAGGCATACCTTTCAATTGGCACAATGATTAGAAGACCTATATTAGTGCTCTCACAAAATCAAAAGTCCGGATTACTTAGAGAGAGGATGAGCTTATCTAGGCTCACTTGCAACATGGTTCCTATTCTTCTAAGGAAGGATACCCACTCATATACCCTGGTCAAAAACCACCTGTTTCTGATTGCTAGTGGCATTCTCTCTAGAAGCTGAAGACTCCTCCCAGAACTATAATTTTTAGTGGTGTATTCTCTGCAACAAAGCACCACAAGGGATAATGTACAAAAGCATTCATATCTCAGACCAAACTGGTGTATATTATGTAAGCAGGCATCAGAATCTATTGAACATTTATTTATAATATGTCTTATTACCATTGAATTATGGAACAATGTACTTGCAAATATACACCTACCCAATCGCTGACATGGAGTTAATATATTGGAAGCATGGAAATCATGGTGATCTACTGCACACTCTCCCAAGATTAGGAACCTCCCTCTCCTGATTTACTGGTTCATTTGGCTGCAGAGAAATAAACTCATCTTTACCCGTATCACCCCATTTTGGCCTCAAGCTACAACACATCTCATTTCTATTTATAACAGTTTACTGGAGGATGATCGCCCTCACACTGCTCGCAATATAGTTGCCGAGACTATAGATAGTAATATCCCTTGGGCACACTTCGACGGTTCTGCATAGCAGCAAGGCTATGGCGGGGGAGTGTTACTACATTTTGTTGAAAATCATTCCTATTAGATACAGATGGGGCTGGGGGATGGAACCAATAATTTTGCAGAACTTATTACACTCAGAAATTTACTATATTTTTCACTTGAGAAGAGATGTTGTCGCATACAAATTTTTGGCAATTCCAAACTTATCATAAATTGGTTTAACCAACACTCTGCATGTCACGTGCACACACTTCAGAACATTTTGGATGATACTATGCTTCTGAAATCTCAATTTGATTATATCTCTTGTCATCATATATACAGGGAGCACAACCAGGTTTCTGATGGATTATCTAAGGAGGCCACACACTAGCCACAGGGGCTCTAGATGATCCAGGAGAAGACAGAACAAGAATTCTACAGATAGTTCCATAGACCATATGATGACCAACAACTGAATGGGGCAGACAGACCCTGATTTGATGTTTTACTTGAGATATGACTATGATAATAATATTCTTTGTTATTCATGTATATATTTTATTTTTGAGAGACATATCATATGTATAATTTATTAGTCTCCCAACATGGGATATTATAATTACTGATAACATCACATAGACAGTGGCAACAACCAACCTTATAGCATATGCTTTCAAGCATCTACAATAGGTAATTTTCATCTTATTAATATGAAAATTGTGATTTTTCCTTGGGGAAAATAAATAAAAAGGTAAGTCATACTTAATATATAAGATATGTTAATAATTAATATTATATTAGTATACCCATTATTATATAAATTAATAATTAATATTATATTTTTTTCCAAGGGAATAATTAATATTATATTATTATATTCATATATAATAATTTATATATTAATATAATATTATTTATTAACCTATGTTATACACTAAGTATGACTTAAACTTTTATTAAAGGAAAAAATCATTTTATTAATTTTATCATATTAATATGTGTGTGTCTGTTTTAATTTTTATTTTTAGGTTTACGTTTTTCTATCTGTAGGTTGACCTATTTTTTGTGACCCTTCTCTTCCTTCTTTCCTTCACTCTCTCTATCTTGCATTTATATATTTATTTCCTTCCTTCTTCTTCTTGACTCTTTTATCCAGATGACGAATCCATTTAATAGATTTTAATGTCCACCTAAAAATGTCTACTTTGGAAAGTTCAAGTTTTAAATAGAATATAGTATCGGTAACAAAGGCAAGGGGCTACATTCAAAATGTCAAGGGAGAGAGGTTGAGTGAGAAGAGGGGCAATGTACTATGAGGAGTGTGTTGACAGAGAGAACTCTCTTTTACTAAATAGAGTAGCAAGCTTCATTGCAAGATATAGAGAGCAAGTCCTTATCAATATACAAGAAAAATTGGCTAGGTTGGAGGGGGAAGCCTCATCTCAACGAACTTCCCTCTCAGAGTTTGAGATGATTGAAAAATGGGTAGGATTGATTCTTGACACAAGATATGGCAGTATCTAGAGAAAGTAGCAATGTATTATAAAATGAAGTTCCTTTTGGGACACATGCTATTGGACAATCATGACTCTAAGAGAGATTTGTTGCAATTGTCAGACCATATTCATGGTCACATGAAACACTATGATTGGATGTTGGAAATGATAGATCATAGGCAGGAAATGATTGAACAACATTTCAACATCCCTCCAGTAGTAGCAAAACCCATGGTTGACCCAACATACGCTATCCCAGGTGTGGGATCTAACTTTGAATCATTTCAGTGAGTATATGATGGATGATGTAACATGTTTATGTTTTCCTTTTAGTATGTGATTATGTATTTGGCCAGATAGGTCAATATTCTAACATAGGCGTGTTTGAATCCAATTATGTAAATATCGATTGTCAATTATGTCCCTTTGAATGATACAATATTGGCTATTGTTTGATCTCCCCTATGGATTATGATAAGCTCTTATGCAATCTTTGTTTTTTGAAGCAATATAATAGTTTTCATCCCCCACCCACAAAAAAACACAACTATTTTGTAGATAATTTTCAACCTTTGATTTGTGTAACTAATAAGAATATTCTAAAATATTCCACCTAATAATTATTGATAATTAAATTAAAATTGCTAAAGCGCTATTCCAAAAATAAACAAATTTATCACCTAAATAACAACTATTCAAAATTTATCCACTGGGGTGACAATGATGGAGTCTTTTTTAAGACATTCTTTAATGTGAAATCACTTATTAAACATGATAAAAATGAATCATACCAAGATTACAAAAAATAATATTCAAAATTTAATAATTTTTATTAATTAAAATTTTGTATTAAATATTTATAGACTTCCCTTACTGACAACTCATAGATATAAGCCTGTATTTCCAAATCATGTAAAAGTGCAAAAAGAGATTTTTCGAACATACCCAAAAATCTAATGCAAATACAATCTATCTGGTAAGATTTATAATCACGGACTACATACTTTATATAACCAATGTTTATGTTTATAGAATCATTAAGCCAATGTTTATGTAATCATTACGCCAAATATCACAATCTATTGTACACGGACCTCTCAAAGAAGCCCGGAAATTAGAATGCTAGACAAAGGTGATAATTGTATATTATTGCCAACTTTCTAATTGTACTCTTACCTCTAGCAATTGGGCTAAAAGGATTCTCGTGTTGAAGCTTTTGGAAGAGTGCGGTCTTCGCGTTAATGTATGAATTTGTTACCATTCTCGATTTCCTCATTTCTTTATTTTGAAAATCGATTGGTTTTTTTTAATGTTCATTACAGATCTTATATATAAAAATAAAAAAGAAATTTTACTCCATAATTATTTCGATTTTTAAATGTATAATTTATATAAAAATCATTTTGAAAGAAAAAATACATATCACTTTTTATATTATAAATTTGAATTAAATATTGATTTAATTATAGAAATTAAATTGTTGATAAATACTCTATTGATTTATATCAAAACAAATGCTTTATCATATATTTTATATGGTTAAAATTAAAAAAGTAAACAAAAAATAATTAAATTATAATTTTATTTAAACTTATTATTATTATAAAATATATATATATATAAAAGTTAAACACATATATATAAAATTATAGAACAAGATTTAACTATGGAAATTTATCTCCAGTATACCATAGAGATTCTTAATTTGTAAATAAACTTTGTTATAGTTTCATTGGTCAATACCATGTCTTATCAATACCAACGACCCAAAAAACCATAATTCACTACAAATGACAACTATTTTGAAATATTCTTTACAAAATGATATTATATTGTTTAGGTAAATTTGTAAAGGAAATGATTTTATATTTCACAATTTCAATTAGTATGGAGATGATGAACTATATAAAGTTTCATAAATTCAAATATTTTTTAAAAATTTAAAAGTTTAGTTTTATATAGAAATGGATCTATTGTTTCACCAAAAAAAAGTGTTGTTTAAGGAGGTGATGATTTCATTTGGATGAGGAATTTCTTATTGGAATCTCATCATCTTCTTTTCAAGTAATCTGACCATGGGAGTATTTGAATCATTCTTTTAATGGTGGAAATGGATTCAATACCGTCAAAAACCCTTGGAGCACCAAGAATTATGAAGTTTAACTCAAAATATTACCAAATTTTCCCTTCTTTCTCAAAAAAAAATGCCAAATGCCACCACCTTTAAATTACCTTAAAAACCCACATCTTATATACTAATTTAATATTTTTTTATTTTTTTTTTGTAAGCTGGGGCGGGACTCTCTGATTTACATGTCCATTATGTACCCCTCTATGGGGAGGGGTAGCCCAAGATTTGAACCCAAGACTTCCGGTTCAGTGAGACTTCATTTCCACGGCCCTTGCCGCTTGAGCTATCCCATATGAACATATATACTAATTTAATATTTGACTTGAATATAATCTTGAAATTAAATTATTATTATAAAATATACCTCAACCCGTTATATTTATTTAAATTATTATTATAAATGATAAGTTACCAATTTTAATATTCAACGCCTACATGTTTTAATTTATTTATGTTTGATCTAATAAACACCAACGTGAAGATTATATGTGGCTCTCTCTGTAATCCCCAAAGTACATGGATGTCCCTCTACATTATCAGGGATATTTTTTCTTATATTTGATTTAACCAAAGGTTACTGTGAACGCGTGAAGATTATATGTCACTCTTTCCAGAAATCTCTAAAATATATGGATGTTTTTCTTTATATTATTAGAGAATTATATATATTTTTTTCACCGAAAAAATTATGTTTAAAATAATTTTAAAATATATATACTCTGGCTTAGAATCAAACCACAAAATTTGTGAAGATTAAATCTTTTCATCTAATTATTGGAACACATCACTTTTTTTTCCACTGTGGTTTACGAACATTCTGGTAAATGAGTGTAGCTATGTCTACAAGAAAATCTGGGCTAATCACCCCTCGACCTACTAGCAAGACGTAACCCCAAGAGCTTCGGATAGAATCGACTCTGTGACCTCCCTACTTTTTTTTTGCACTGTGGTTTACGAACATTCTGGTAAATGTGTTAGCTATGTCTACAAGAAAATCTGGGCTAATCACCCCTCGACCTACTAGCAAGACGTAACCCCAAGAGCTTCGGATAGAATCGACTCTGTGACCTCCCTATGACGAGGCATAGCTTTTGACCAACTAAACTAACCCTTGGAACTATCTTTAAAACTTATGGTAAAGAAACTATATATACATGAAATTTTTAACTTGAATACATATCAGGCTAATCGATACAAGCCTTCTACGTAAAGGTAAATTCCATTAACGGTGACAGAAACCTGCATGGATTACAGTACAGCCAGCACATGGAGAAGCGCTATGCTGTCAGTGAGACAATAACATATCTCATGACAATCAGTATGAATATTCAACTTCCAGCTTGCAGTTGTTAGAAGCCTGGGATCAGCAACATGATTCGAAATTTCTTGTCCACAGTGTAGCCTACAAAATGAAATATGACACTTTATTCAGTCTCCAGAGATGGCGATAACGATAGTTTGCACTGTAAACTTGCATTCGACAAACATTGGATAAGGATACTCTGCACTGTAAATTTGTATGCAAGCCTGAGAGCTGCTTTACGTACGATTTTTGTAAGATTTCTTCGGTTTAAAAAATAAATACAAAACAAGGTTGGGAAGCTTTGTGTACTTCAAATTGGAGTTGGCATCGATTAGAGGCATATGAAGGGCTGAGTGTTTGTCAGAGGATTGAGAACCAATGATGCTTTTGTGAAGACTATCTTTACGTCTGCATATGTTATAGTATGTTTCGATGCCCATTAGGTTACGTTTATTTCCAAAACATGTCAAAGACTTTGAATAAACTCGGCCAAGTTTCTTGGATGGAATAAGCACATAGAATCTCATAGGAGCCATAGTACATTATCGCGTAAAGCTTTTTCAACTAAAACCTGTAAAAGCAAGGACACCGATGAACCAGCTTTTTCAACTAAAACCTGAATGGCAGTCTGCAGCGAGGAACCATATTTTTCTATATCATCTGTGTAGTTTAACTTAATTTTTTTGGTTCAATTTTACTTATTCGATAGACATCCAGTTGTGTAATTCTCGAAAAAACCAGATGCTGGATCCATTTTATATTAAAACAAATGTTTTAAATAATTAAAATTTATCATCTTTCTGGAAACGTGTTACCAATTTACATTTTGCGATACTACAGTGTCTTACAACTTAATTCCAAAAAATAAAAATATGAAGTAATGTATCATTTGTTGGGTGTGGAGTTTGATTATCTTTTTGATTCAGAGGTTTTGTTTCAGCCACATCTGGATCCCAATTCTTTTTGGGGTAAGGGATCTAGGGCTGGCATCGAAGGACTGAAATAGAAACTAAATAAAAAATTGCTTTGTGAAATATTGTAATATTGTAGTCAATTTGGGTCGTTCATGAGGCGGAAGATATGAAGGTAGAAGTTATGTTAATTTAGAGTTTTTTTACCCTAAAAGACAACACTCAGTTTATATGAAAAATTGTATTATGGTTGTGTATTATTATTTTGTGCAAGAAAATAAGATGACACTGTGTGAGTGCAAAAAAAAAATTATTGTAGATTTGTTGTAGATTGTATCTTTTTAATTTGCTAAATAATATAAAAAAAAACACTCCCTATTTCTATATACACCTAACCTAAGTTAGGTAAACCACACACATATCTTTCTCTTATTTTATAATTTTTTATATTTCCATAATATTTCGTGTATTTAGATCTCTTCCGTAGATCTATTCTGGTTTTTCAACATTTCAGATCTCTTCCACAGATCCCGTGGATGTTCGTAATCTTTTGGAGGCAGCGGAACGTGTGGAGGACGTAGCTGGTCAAAAGTTGTTCGTAATCTTTTGGAGGCAACGTAACGTGTGGGGGACACAGCTGCTCTTCCAGCATTCTTAGGGTCTGCGGTTCAAATATTTGCTGCTGTTCCAGCATTCTTTCGATCTGGTGCAGATCTGCGTAAAATATGGCTCCGAGCTTCGCAAAAATAACTGGTGGCTCATCCGCCTCTGGAGGGCAATCTCCTGCCCATATCGTGAGTGAAGCCCCAGCTCCCACTATCCAAGTGGTCCAGGACTCACTCGATGAAGCTTTGAAGTTCTCCGAAAGTGCCCTAATTTGCCGGTTCAATGGTTTTTGGCCGCGGCTGATAGCACTCCACAATTGGATCTTAGAGGTATGGAAGCCTATCATTTCTGATGAAATTAATATCTACCCCTGTGCTAGAGGTTTCTTTATAGTAGATTTTGAAAATCCTGAAAGCAGACAATGTATTCTAGATTCCGGCCCTTGGTTTTGGGAAAAATTAGGCCTATTCATGAAGCCATGGAACCCATCATTCGATCCCTCTACAGCAGTGATAACCTCAGCACCAGTTTGGGTGAGATTGCCAAGCCTACCCTTGCATCTCTGGAATCTCTCCTCGCTAAAAGCCATCGGAAATGCAATTGGAAAATTTTACTGCAGGTGCCCAGAAACAGAGGAATATGCCAGAACCACCTATGCACGCATCTGTGTGGAAATGGATTTCAGCGCCGGATTCCCAGCCGAAATAAACCTAACAAGTAAAGACTATGTGTGGAACCAGAAGCTTGATTATGAAAGTGTCCTCTTCAGATGTCGATCATGCTTTGAGACGGGGCATCTAGCCAAAAATTGCCCAAAAGCCTCTGAGAAAAATTTTGCTAGAAAAAACCACCACAGATCTACATGGTGGGAAAGAGCACAAAAAGAACACTACACTGTCATCAAAGAAGAATATTCTAGCGAAAACTCTGAGTCACAAGAAATCAAGGAAGAAGGAAACAACTCTCAAAGCAAGCAAGGAGAAAGCCCGCCCCAACAAATCAACAGTTATGAGGATTTGAATACCGCAGAAAATAAATCTTCATTTAACAGCAAAGCAGATCTCCTAAACCAAACTTCTCCGACTATAGATCGCGAAGCTAAGACACCAATGTCCCAAGAACCAGAAGAGATGAAGGAGATGCAAGACAAAGGAAGTTGGAAGACCGTAGAGAAAAGAAAGAAAGCTACAACACCAATCTCGCCAAGAAAGACGAGGAGCCAGACAAGTAAAAATTAAGAAAATTGTAGGTCCGATAGACCAATTTGGTCTCAGTGGACGTTAACCACCACCACCACCACCACCATCATCATCATCATCATCATCATCATCATCGACGTTGATTGGCATCTACCCGTTAAAAGGGCTCATCATAAGTCTCCCTTCACGACCTAACCAAGTCCTTCGGAACAAGAACTCCAGAAAATAATATTTTGGTTCGACTGGTCTAAAGTTAGAATGGCATCTTTATGGAAGATATCTTTAACCTTTCCATTTTAAATTTCATTATTAAGAGTACATTTTGAATAAAATTTTATTATATATAATATAACCCATTATACATACTATTTTTTTTTTAATATTTTTTTGAGAGAAACATTACAACTTTATTAAACAATTATGTTCCTAGATTTTTTCTTTTTTTTTTTAATTCTTTATTTAATTAATTCTCAATAGCATTAATAATATATGCATCTAATTTCTTTTCTTAAGAAAACTTATTTCCTTATTTTCTAAACTTATTTCCTTATTTTCTAGTTCTTGATTATGATTCGTAATAAAATCTAGTTTTTTATTATCTTATTTGGGTGGTACTAATAATAAATAGTGATTTGATAATATTGGCAAATATTAATTGTTATATATAATTGTATATGAAACTATTTTCCTTATAAAGTATTAATCAATGACATTATATTTAGCATAAGTCTACATCTATCAATATTTATATCTCCACTCAAACACATTATATGATTACATTTATTTGACTTCATCTATAATATATGTTAAATGACATTCTTCGGAAGTATGTGGTATATTTCTCTAACCTTAATTATATCCTTCATGAATCGTTGATATGTTTCAATCATTTCCTTGTGTTAGTTGATTGTTATGCCACGATGATAGATTCAAACCCTAAGATGTATGAAATTGATCTCTTTGGACTTGATCAATAGTTCATAACAATTAGGGTTAATGTGAAAACACAATAACTACCTTCAATTGTCATTCTTTATGTCATTTTCTCATTTTGACTTTGTGCTGACAAGGCTCTGCAAGCTCTGTAGTTTGACTTTGTTCAGGATTTAATCGTTGGTTTTGTTTTACCTGGTGCGCAACTCTATTACTTTTTTGCTTTCAACCATTTGCAGTTCATGACTTATGCATTTAGAATGTACTCTCTAATAAATTCAAGGTTTTCACTTATAGGGTGAGTTCTCTTTGTCTATATAGATTTATGTGCTAGAATTTATATTTTTAGTCTTCATTTGTAGTTGTATCTCACAGAGTATGTTGTTATATGACCCTGTATGTAATTTTTGTACCATTTGGGTTTATAGGAAATCATTCGACTTGTACATAGTTCATTTTTTGGTTGTGGGTTTATTTGAATCCCTCATTTTTTGGTTTTGGCCATGCATTAGCAATGTAAAATAGCTCATCCGCTAAGTACCTTGACATCTTGATAATATAAAAAACCCTAACCTATATTCTTTTATGGAAACTTATGTATCTTTAGGATTCCACGATTTTTAAGCCATAACGTTTAATTCCCTCTTTAGAGTTTATGTACTTATAGTTTCACTCAATGTTTTAGAGAGTTTTCACCCTTTTATTTTGAAATTCCATATATGTGTGTGTGTGTGTGTTTCACTTATTTTAATTGATGAATTCCTTCATGTGATTTTGGAATTGCATTTCATCATGGCTAGGTTTTGTTAATAGAAACTGTAACCTTATATGGGTTTTCAGTGAGCTATGGAAAGCCGTTTATCAATGTAAACCCTACTTGGATAATTATTACAAGTGTTTACTCTCATGACCATTTTACTTGCATACCCAATTATCTATTGGAAGGTGTACTTTCTGGTTTTGCTTCTTTGTAGGCTTATTATTTTCTTTAAGTTTTGTTTAATGTAGACAATGGCTAAATTTCCTCTTTGTATGTCACTATTATATTTTTTTTATGTCTATAGTGACTCTGTAACCATGTTCTATTTTAGTTTTCCATAGGTGTTTAACTTCATATATATATATATATATATATATATATATATATATATATATATATATATATATATATACTCTCCATTTCTAGTTGATTTTTTTTAAATTAAAAAGTATCTCATGCTTGTACTAACTCGTTATTCCCTTGCAGATATTTTTGAAGAACATGGGGTTTGAATCCTTCTCAAGATAATTATGAGGAAACCCTCCAATGCTTCTTCTTTTATACCATTATTATATTTCCTTTTTACCATTGCTATAATTAGTTGTTAATTACTTATTTTATTTCTTTGTCTCTCTACAAGTAATTCTTTAATGTACCAGTTGGATTTTCTTTTCCTTCAACATTTTCAGTTTTTGGTTACCTCTATGACTCATAGGACATTTGGTTACCTTTACTAGGTTGGATGCTCCTATAACCTTGAATTCTTATCTTCTTATACCTGGATCCTATGTTCATGGCTCCACTACCAGGCTTCTATTATTTTTTTATATAAATATTAAGTGTATTTGTTGATTTAGACTCTTGTTTTGGAAGAATGTAAACTTCAAGCCCCTTCACTTCCATACGTACTCTTAATTATGAAATTTTTCCCTGAGTGTATTTGTAATTGAATGTAACAAGGTCAATTATTTTGACCCAAGCTGCTACACAGCATTTTTTCCATTTAATAACTTTATCATCAAGATATGTAAATGTAATGCCCTCCTCCCACATTTACCCAAGCTAATCGGTCCAATGGGGTAAACATATGACGAGAGGCTACTATGATGTGATTCAACTCCCCATATATAGTTAAGGAAGTGGAACCAACATAATCAAACCAAACTGACCTTCCACACATGTTACAAAACCTTCAAGAGCCAACCAACCCTTCCGAGTGACCAAACCCTGAAACAACTTGACATTTTACCGATTTGGACCCTCATTCGCTCCCATGACAGGCCATGCATGCGACTGAGACCTTGTAGTCGCTCCCACAACAAGGAATTCCAACGACTGTGGACTTTTCTAGGGAGTTCTGAGCCAACGACTCCAAATTCTAATCCACTTTCTCAGGGCTAGGTCTTATGCCATTGCTTAGAACTTCATGAAACCTTCAGAAATGAATAATAACGATGGAACAAAGCCACAAATGCAATCATCATTACAAGTACTTGATCTAACTCCTACTAGCCATGACATACATTTCGTCAAACATGTCACAAATATGTAATCTACAAGTCATAACAAAAAATCTAAGCATAGGGGTCTCATACTTATCTAATATTCGTAAGGAAGCATTGATGTTTTATCACAATAACTGCATTATCATCTATTAGCTCATATAATAATTGTACATTCATTTTCTAATCAAAACATGATGAGAGACATACATCAAGACTGTAATAAAACATACACATAACCAACATATAACCAACAAAAATAACAAGGACATAAAAACCACATATGAACTAGTACATTTACATATGAAATACTAAGGAGAAGAAGCTCTTATTAATGAATGCATAATCCAACCAGGTCTGGGACTTCCATGAACCGCCCGACCATTGATTGGTTGAACCAAATATTTCTTTCATCCAATCACCCCTATGCCATATTCCAAGCATGAATGTTGGACTCACAACAAAAGCAATCCAAGTTTCCTTAGGCTTTACCGCAATCTCCACCGGATCACTAGGCCCTAAACAAGCATGGATGCCTCTGGATCTCTCCACCTACACCGTGACGAATTTTCATGTCTCCTAGTCTCTAGGCTTTATCATATATCCCACCATTCGTCGGTCGAGGATTCTTATGCTTAATCAAGACTCCACCTGTTATCACCAAAAAATTGATCATCTAGCCTAAATTACTAGATGGATTGAAGTATGCCATGTAAGGTTAGTTCTACCATAGTAAAATTTCTTTCACTGTGAGAAATTACTTAATAAACCACCTTTGTTAAGTAGTTTATAATTTCTGTTTGGTCAAGTAAGAGTGGAACCTTCTATTAACCATTAAAATGAAATACATATGATCCACGTCTTTTCCATTTGCAAAGACAAGCCCGTTACTGGTTTACCACCACAAGACAAGCCCATTGCTAGTTTACCATTAACAGGGTTAACAAAACCCAAGATCAAAAAATATCTCACGAGGGTACATTATCTCACGGGGTTACATCAACTCTTCAGCAAAAGACTAAGGAACCCTAACAGTCGAGATACAAGTTCCTTTCTTTTCACGAGTTTCTTGGACAAACTATGAAGACTATCGAACTTCAAAAAATACCAAAATTGCGCCAATCATTCATTTGCAGTCCGCTTCCCAAGCATGAACCTGAACGCGCTACCCCACCATCGAAATGAACTTCCCATCCAATGGTCCACAAATCCCACGAGCAAAAGAGTTGCGCGGAGAATCAACACCATCGAATGAAGATTATTTAATCCAACAGTCCATCATGATTTCGGCCCAAACACTAGCACGCTGTATAACACAAATCCGGACCCGAAAAAGATTAGAGCATCTCAATCTATGAGTTTTCGGGTCCGTCCAAGTGGTTAAAGGTCGAGCTCTTTCTGGCCCAAAATCCGTTGGATGACTGAGGTCAAAGATCCTACGGACTGCATCCATACAACTGGCGAACCGGTTATGCACCATCTCACGAAACCACCGGACTTCAAAAATAACTAAATTGCACCTGAGTAATCTCTGGTCCGCTTCCCCAAGCCCATCCTGAACTCACAATCCCCACCGTTGAAACAAACTTCCCATCCGACGGTCACCAACTCCTCTGACCCAAAGAGTTGCTCGGAGAACCAACACCGTCGATCAAAGCCTATTTAATCCAACGGTTAACCATGATTTCGGCCCGAACACTAGCACGATGGATAGCTAAATTCTGGACCCAAAAAATATTAGATCTCCTCAATCTATAGGAATTCAGGTCCGTCCAAGTGGTTAACAGTCGATCTCTTTCCGGCCCGAAATCCGTTGGATGACTGAGGCCAAAAGAACCTGCATACTGTGGCCATTCAACTGACGAACATGTTAAGCAGTGTTTAACTCCCGCAGTTCTCCTAAGCACCGTCGGTCCATCCTTTCAATCCCTTGTTCCAGATCTTTCCAGATCATTTCCATTGTTCCTGATCCACCCGTGTTTAGACTGAAATTCGCTATTCATTTTTGAAACCCTCCTAAAGGAGCTCCTCTAGAACAACCCACGACCTCTTTTCCACCAAGAGCTATATAACCACTTCCCTTCTTCGATCTTCTCTTCCTTGAGTTTTGACGATTTGGAGAGACCGCAGCCCAAGGATTTCCTCTCTTCTCGCCATTCGCTAATCTTCCTCCTTCTCTCTGCTGAAGGTCTAGAAGTGTTCCATATCTTTCGCAGCCTAACAGAGACAATCATCACATAGTTTTCTTGGGGGTATCGACTCCCAAATGTGCTGAATGCCACTTCCCTTTCTAATCACTCCTTCATTTGCTAGCCGATCAACCAACATGTTTGCTTTTCTTTTCACATGGACAAAGTTGATTGTTCTTAAGGTCTGCAGGCGTGTGTGAATGCGGTGAAAGACCTGCGATAGCCTCCAATGTTTCGACACTTTTTCCGGTGTCATTCCATTGCACATTTTCTTGGCCGCTTTAATGATCAATTCCGAATCTGCTTCAATGATGACATTGTGTGAATTTGAATCCACCAGGATTTCTAGGCATTGCTCTAATGCCATGAGTTCCACCATGTTATTAGTTGCTTTTCCCAAATGACTATAAAAGATCTCCTTTATGCATCCCTGCTCATCTCTTGTAACACCCCCAAAACCAACTAACCCTGGGTTTCCCTTGGACGCTCCGTCTATATTGACTTTTAAGAAGCCATGTGGAGGAGGCTTCAAAATATCCATACTGGAATTTGTTTGGCTCACACCCTTGTTTATGCCCTGTTGGACTATTGACTGGAGACCCAACTGCAGTAGTATATAGGCTTCCTAGGGCAGAGGAGGATTCTCCAGAAGTTTCCACAACAAACCTCTAATTGTGTCTTTGAGCTATCGTATAATTTGATCAATTATGTGCTGGGGTGAGCTTGTCTTGCTCTTGAAAATCCTGTCATTACGTTCTTTCCAAACATCCCAGATGAAAAATCCTGGAACCAGAGTCCAAGCTATTGATGATTTCATTGCCTGAGAATTTTTTCCTCCAATTCTTTAGAGTCTTGGTGATGCTGAGTCTGTCCCGATTAGTATGCCTGAGGATTGAGGCCACCTAATCCCACACAGTGGAGGTGAAAGGGTAGAGGTTGAGTAGGTGATTCATCGTCTCTTCTTGTAAGCCACATAGAGGGCATTTGGATGGGCCAACAAGACCCCTTTTCAGCAGATTATCCCAAGTTAGTATTTTCTTTTGTTGAAAAAGCCAAATGAACAACTTTATTTTCATCCAGTGAGGGTTTTGCCAGAGGTTCTTCCATACCTGATCAGGGTTTTGGTCATTAAACCCTGTGACTATTCTTTTAGCTTCTTTAAGGTAAAGTTTCCTTCGGTGTTCCTTTCCCATCTTAGTTGGTCATATAAGGAGGAAACCAAAATCTTCCTTTGCTCCAAATCCCTAGCAAGAGAATCTGCCTTGGCCTTCAAAGGACTATCTTCATTGTGGCCTAAGTCCTTCCAAATTCTCCATTTACCATTGTTGCTTACCTGATCCCAGAAGTCACTTACCATAAGTAAACCTTTGTTGTCAGTATCATTTTTTAGAGTGGCTAATTCGTCCCTCAACAAATTGGGTTCCTATTGCCAATTATCCTCCAAAAATCGTGTTAGGTTTCTAGCTCAAATCTCCCAGAAGCTATGCTGCTGGAAAATACCTCTATTCTCCCAAGCCAGATTCCAAATGTGGGAGCCCTTAATGCACCCTGACATTTGGATGTGATCCCTCTCCTACCAATTTTTTTCATATTTTTGTTTCTAGAGCTTGGCCCATGGGGTTGTTGATTCTTTGAGCCACCTCCACGAAAGTTTCGCTTCCGAAACTCTACTGAGGGTTTTAGGGTCATGAAGCCCCAAACCACCATGGGACTTGGGTTTGCAGATCTTGTCCCAAGCTACTAGAGCCCACTTCTTTTTCTCTTCCCCTCTGCCCCATAGAAAATCCCTTTGGATGCTTCTGATCTATTGCAGGACTCCTTTAGGAGCCGGAAGAGCTGAGAACATGAAAAAGGGAATAGCCTGCAAGACAACTTGTGTGAGCACAAGGCGTCCCGCTAGATTTAAAGCCCTACATGTCCATTTCTTGATCTTGTCCTGAAGCTTATTCATTATCGGCTCCCACACTCCCTTGCTTAGAGGTTTGTCTGTAAGAGGCATTCCCAGGTACTTGGAAGGTAACTGGTCCCTTTGAAACCCTAGAATTCTTGTGATGTTCCTCTGAATAGAAATGTCAGTGTTAAAGAAGAAAACTTTTGATTTGTTGAGGCTTACCTCTGTGCCAGCCGCCATTGCAAAGTCGTTTAGGATTTGTTTGATCGCTTTGGCTTCCCTGACTGTGGGTATACCCTGCAACATTGTGTCGTCCACAAATTTTTGGTGAGTATTTGCCACTCCATCTAGGGTAAGTTTGAGACCCTGGATTCTTCCTTCAGCATTTGCTGTTTTGATCGCTCTGCCTAGCCCTTCCATCATAAGAACAAAGAGGAAGGGAGAGAGTGGATCCCCTTGTCTGAGACCTCTAGAGGGCATGAAGGTTCTTGAAGGAGCGCCATTAAGCAAGATGGAAAAACTAGCTATGGATACTAGTGCCAAAACCCATCTTATCTAGTTGTGGTTGAAGCCATAAGCTCTTAGAACTGCCCTTATATAAGACCAACTTAGCTTATCATAATCTTTTGCTAGGTCCAGCTGAATGATCATACCAGCTTGTTTATTGCTTTTGAGAGAGTGTACCACCTCATGAGCTTGGATGATGTTATTGAGAATCTGTCTTCCTTCCACATAGCCTGTTTGCTCCTCTGAGACGAGAGCTGGAAGAAGGGGTTTGAGTCTGTTGGCGATAACTTTGGAAATAATTTTATACACCACATTACATAAAGCTATGGGTCTGAAACCATCCAGAGTCATGGCTTTCTCCTGTTTTTGGATCAAAGCTGTGAAGGAGGCATTAAGAGCCTTCAGAACCGATTTATATCTTCTTGAGTCTTCCACGACCTCAAGGATATCATGTTTAACTATTCTCTAGCATGCTTTGAAGAAGTCCACATTGAACCCATCCAGGCCTGGGGCTTTTCCATTTTTCATTTCATTGATCACATCACTGACCTCCTCTTCCAACACTAGCCTGTTGAGATTGTGGTTGTCTTCTCTGGTGACCAGCTGAGGGATGTACTTTGTGAAATTACTAATGAACCTAGATCTATCGACGAGAGGCTCCTCTTCTATGTTGAGGAAGTGTTGAACAAGGACATATTCCATTTCTTTGTGAGAGACGAGATCTATCCCTTGAGAATCCTTGAGTTTTGTGTTTTTTTTGTGTACCCTGTGATCTATGGTAGATTTATGAAAGAACTTTGTGTTTCTTTCTCCCTCTCTAATCCACTGCACCCTCAATTTCTGTCTCTAGAAAATCTCCTCTTGCATGCATCTATCTTCCCATTCTTTCTACAGAGAATCAGCTAGATCTTTTCGCTCCTCAGTGAAACCATCTGTGATGATAATCTGATTGATCTCCTGGAGTTTTTGCTCAACTTCTTTTTTGGCTTTGAAAATATTACCAAACTCCTTTTTGTTCCAATCTTTAAGCCTGGATTTGATATGTTTAAGTTTTTGCTGGAGCAAGAACATTTTAGTGCCTTGAATGTTCAGATCCTCCCTCCACCATGTGTCAATATTGCTGGTGAATTCAGGGTGAGAGAGCCATGCATTTTCAAACCTGAAAGGTCTATTCCTAGGTGTGCCCATAAAAGTGGCCTCAAGCTATACAGGCCAATGGTCCGATCCTCCAAAGGGAAGGATAGAAGCTGACATGGCAGGGCCTGACAGAAAGAGGTCTTCTGAGATGAGAAATCTATCTAGCTTAGAGGCGACTTGAGAAGCCCCTCCCCTCTTATTGTTCCATGTGAAGGTGCCATTTGAAGCTTCAGTGTCCACTAACCCCATGTTCATTATGAAGTTTTGGAAGGCAATGGAGTCTCTGCCTAGTTGTCTGATACCCCCTTTTTTCTCTGTAAGAGATCTGATCATATTGAAATCTCCTGCAACAATCCAGGGCACATCAGGGTGTCTCGCTCTTAGCTCCTCAAGGGAGGTGAGAAACTTGAGCTTGTATTCTTGCTTTTGAGGCCCATAGATGTTTGTGATCATGTAACTCTCCTGATCCCCTATTGGTTGACACACCAGTGAAAGATAGTTCTTGGATGCTTCAGCATCCAGGATTCCAATTTTCTGGGGATCCTAGAGCGTAAGAATCCCTCCCGCCAGGTTATTTGCTTTGACCTCTAGATACTCGTACTTGATTAACCATTTGTTATGTATTTCTCTGATTTTGTCCATAGAACATTTTGTTTCCTGAATAAAAACCATATCTGGTTTTTCTTCTTTTATTCTAGTGCTGAGATTTCTTTGTTTCCTTCTACTTCCTAAACCTCTAATGTTCTAGGTTTTAAGCTTCATTAAGAAATATTTGTAAAGGAACAACTGGTGAGATCTTTCATCTTACCTGAGTTAATCATATGTTTCCCGCATTCGTTCAGTAGCTCATTCTGTCTTTTCCTTCCTCTCTTCCTACCCAAGTTCTTGGGAGATTATATCTGTGAGTCCTCCATCGTTTTGACCCCCTTATGCTCCTGGGTTTCATGATTTCCTTTGACTCCAAATCCCTTCTATTGTGATCTATAGAGGAAGAGTTGTTGAACCCTATCAAAATCCTCCTTTGGCAGGGAATCCACTCCTCTAGTGATACCTTGTCCCAGAAACTTCTCTAGATCTAAATTCTCCCTTTCTAGAATCTCCTGCAGTTCATGATCCTCCGTACCAGCCTCACTTGGGGTCATCTCATGGTCCCTACTGATGTCCATTCTACTTGATAGATCATCCTTTTTCTGGTTGTTCTCTGTCATATCTTCCATGCTTGCATCCATTTCCTTCTTAGTGGGAGTGATCTCCGATTCCTGGTTTGTTCCTTTGTTTTTAGCTACTTCTTCTTCTGGGTTCTTGAAACCATTTTAGCTTGGTTGTCAGTCCTCATAAATCTTTTTTTGTTGCTACTCCCTGCCTTTCCCTTTGCCCCCGACCTTGGTGAAACCCTCAGGATTTTTATCTGTGTTGAGTTTGTCATTTCTTTCCATTTTATTTATTGGGCAGTCTCTGTATAGATGCCCATGTTCATGGCATTTGTGACATCTAAATGGGACATGTTCATAGTCCACCACCTGCACCCATTCTTCGTCATACACTTCTAAAATGATCACATCCGGAAGTGCCCTAGATAAGTCCATTTCCACACATATCCGGGCGAAGGAGGTATATTTTCCTTTCAGAGTCGCATCTGAAATCTTTATAAAATGCCCCAGTTTGTTGCCTATTGTCTTCAGAGACTCCGGCAACCAATAATCTAGAGGAAGGGAGTAGAGTCTAATCCATACTGATACCGATGTGAATGTTTCACGTTCTGGGACAAAGTTCATCATCCATGGCCACATGTAGAGGCCTGCGGCAGCATAGAAATAAGGTCCTCCTTCGAACACTCTGTCCTTGTCCTCGAGGCTTGTGAATACCACTGTGAAGAAACCCTTGGATCCCAGGTGGAGGGTTATTTCCCCCTTGGGTTTCTAGTGGCTCCTTATCCATACATGCAACGCCTTCTCCATCGGCCATATCCCCATGAATTTGCATATCACCGCATATTCTGTCATGTGATCTTTGTGCGCTTGTAGCGTTGGGTCACTTAAAATGACCCGAGGAATTATGGTCGACTTGGGTTTGCAAACCCCAGTTGTGCTCATGGGAGCAATTTTCTGATTGCTGCCCCCTGTCCTCTTCTCCTTACTGGCTTCCTGCTGATCCCCTTCCTGTTCATGAGGGCCGTTTTTTCCTAGCTTTTCTGTGTTAATAGCCTCTGTTGTCATCTCCATAGGTTTCTTAAAACGATGCTTTCCCACATCCTTGCTTCTATCCACTACTATTTGGCTATAGGAGGGAGCGACACTCCCCCCTGCACGTCCCGCCATGGTACCCAATGATGCAGCCCTAACGTCAACCCTAAATCAGATTGCATAGTATTTTCCTATCAATTTCGGCCATGCCAAGTCCCTACTAGCATTGTTCATAAACACTAAGGAAACACGATAATTCAGAGTCGTTAAGTAATTTATAATTAAACCCATGAAGAATAATTAAATAAATCACTATTTATTTAATTTTCTTCTAGGAATAATTAATTAAATCATTGTTCAATTATTATTCCTTGTCATATTTGACCCAATTATGAAAAATCAAGAGATAAATGATTAATTATCTTATTTTTCTCTAGGAATAATTAATTAATCACTAATTAATTATTATTCCTTGTCAATTTTGACTAAATCCCTTAGGAATAACTAAATAAATCATTATTTGTTTATTATTCCTTAACTAATTTCTTGAGATGATAAATAAAGCATTTATTTATTATTTCTAAATAAAAGTTTAAATACTTTTTCCCTTCTAACCAAATATAATAAAATATTCCAAGTGGTTATTCCAAGAATGGGGTTAATAATATTTTATTATTTCTCATTATTCGAGGATAACTCAATATTTTGTTATAAATAGAAGGGTTTTCCATGCATTATTCACTTTTGATTATTTTGATTATTATCATTGCCGCACACCATTTTTCTTCCATTTGAGTTCTCATTGAGCTCAAACATTTTATTTGTTGGGTTTACACATTATAGAGAAGAGAGACTTTACACAAGCTAGAGATGTTTGAGTATAGCAAAGAACCCATCCCATAGAGGGGGACTGGTAACATTTGTTTGTTCCCTTCATAGGTGTTATAATAAAATCTATTCTTTGTATATCTGGTTTCCATTAGATTAATTGAGTATTACTATTTCGTTTTGCTGTTTAACTATGATTGTGGCATAGATTGGGACTTCGGCAGGTTTTGTTTCTATCAGTTGCTACACATCTACAATGTTTAGTAGCCATTTATATTGTTGAGATTGTTTTTCATCCACAGTTTTAAGTGGGTTCTTTTCATACACATTCAAGAAGAATTCACTACAACAAAATTAGCGACTCCACTGGTTTTTTACTTCAGATCTAGAAATATGGGTGACCTTCAGTTTTCAACATAGGGTTTCTTCTTTTTTCAGTCTCTTAATGTTGTTCACTAACTTTTTAAACCTAGATCTGTCAAATTTCTTACTTCTAAAAGTTTTCTAGTCTTTTTTGAAGGTCAGAGGAACCAGCCACGACAGAGATGGCAGTGTTTTCCGAGATTTGCTAACCGAGAATCAAGGATCAAAAATCACACTTTTCTACCCAAAAATTGCGATTTGGAGTCCATAGCATACCTTTCGACCCAAAAAGTGTGATCCCCCCTGAAATTAGGTTAGTACCTGTGATTGTTAGGGTTTCCAAGTTTTTGTCAAGTCTGTTTCTAGGTTTTACTGAGAGCTATCTGCTAGGTTGTTTGACCTTTGTCTCATCCCTGTTAGGCCTTGATCAACTCTGATTTACTCATCAAAGTGGAATTTAGCCCCTTAGGGCTTCTAGTACGCATCCACCTTTATAGGAGGAGTTTAACTGAGTAAGAAGTCTGAGTTTCTACAACACTTTTAGCCATATTTTCTAGATCTATACCCTTCTATTTTAGATCTCCAAAGATAGGTTGTTTCCATCCATAGTTTTATATTAAACCTTGTTTGGTCATTGGCCTTAGGGTCCCGTTGGTTTCCTTAGGTTTTACACCCATCTCCCTATATTTTTGGAACGATCTGCCTCTCTGGTTTTTTCTATAGCTACACCACTTTCCAGCATCCTCATGTCATTTGATCCCAATCACACCGAAACTTAAATATCTTGACCTTTTTACTGCGTTTTCAGTTGATTTTTCCACCAACCAACACAGTGTTTGCAAACCTAGTTTGGGTGGGGTTAAGTTAATTATTTTACTGTTCATTTTCAGTTGTTAATTTCAGTTTATTTTCAGCAAGATTTTTTCTTTTTTCAAAAACTATTTGGGCTTAATCAATAAACACACTCACACACACAAGCACACCTTAAGAGAAGGGTGCTTGGTTTACACCGGCAAGCCAATACTTAACATAATAAATTTATCTCCCTTCACCATTTTTGTGTCACATGTGCCTTACCACCATTGTGCCACCAAGGCATTTGTTGCAGAGACTCTTAGGCCTTCATCCCTAGTTTCCTCTTGAGCATATTACTCCTCCCCATCAGGTTTGAGTTCATAGCCCTCTGAGTCCCCATAACGACTCTTCTCCTAGTTCATCTAATTCCGATCCTCCTTCACCAGATATCGTCACCATGTATGGACCCACAATTGGTGTAGGAACCCAACCTGGTGTTGGCTCCGGTTCTACCCCAGTGGTCACATCTAGCGGAATAGTATCAGGAATTGTTTCAGTAGCCCCCATGCTCCCTTTTATTGCTAGGTTAAGTCTCCCTAATTTTAGCCAGTTGATAAACGAACCTATACACCATGATGTTGGTTGGCTTGCTATGCTAACTAATCTTCCCTCAGACATCCCAAAGTTTGAGGGTAATTCTGGAGAGGACCCTACCAATCATGTTCACTCCTTCCACATGTGTTGTTCATCCAATTCCATTACCAATGACTCCATTCATCTTCAACTGTTCCAACACATCATTGGAGATGCTGCAAAATGGTATGTAGACTAGCCTACTGCATCTCATTCCATTTTCGTGACACTTGCTAAAGCATTCCTCTCATATTTTCAGTTACCTCTCCAATACAACACTGGTACAGAGCTATTGACCTCATTATGTCAGTCCTTTGCCACTCGCCTTTCCGATCATGTCCAGAAATGGCATAGAAGGAGGAGCACATGTCTTGCCCCACCCTTCGAAGATCGTTTCTATCTAGATTGGTTTCTTAGGAGTCTTTTATCACCCATTATAAAATATGTTGCGTCCCATTTTCCTCAGAAAAAGGAAGAAGTTCTCCAAACCGCTCAGAGATATGACTTGATTTATGCGCAATCCGGTTATATCTTGTTGGCTTGATGGGGCCTTACCCAGGTTTAGAGTTAATTAGCCAAACAAATCCCTATGCTACTAGTCCTTTCGGAAACAGTCCACGAAGCGCGGACTGAGGTCTCACCCGAAGTAGTATGGGGGGATGCTGGAACTAGGTTTCTGCACCCTTGAGATGTCTGAGGGGTCGATTTAGTCCAACTATGAATACCTTCGTGCCGGTTACTTTGCACACATTCCTGACCTGTAAGACCTTCGTGCCCTTGTTATATTCACCTTCGCGCAACCCTAACCAGGGGTTGTGGGGCTTTCGCGCTGCTAGAGCAGCGATCTGCGCTATTTCCCCAAGTCACACCGCAGATCTTACTTATATTCTTATAACAGTTAGTTATCTTCACGTAAATAGATGCCTTATATTATATTCACTTATTCAGCACTTCATATAAGTTCACACAAAAAATAAACAGTAAATTTGCAATTCATCCCCAACAAACTTCAATGCATAAAATAGGAGAAGATACACAGAAATATTGTAAACCTTCTCTTTATTAATGCTTCAATTGGTTATAGACTCAACTTGCCCTGCGCACTCAGCTGTGAACTACTAGGGCTTTGCACACTCAGCTGCAAAGCCTTCTCCTACACTACGACCCAAAGACACGACTCTACACTTTGACTCAATGCTTCCTTATTCGATCTTTCATTGATTCATTTCTTCTTACACTTAGAGCCTCACTCTATTTATACAATCCCATGGTCCGCGGACCATGGGTAGAACTCTCAAACCGTCATTACATTACAAAAATGAGGGCAGACAACCCTCTGACTCATTTACCATCTTCGCGCTTTATGCCCACAAATCGCGATCTTTACATCGGACTTAGTCAAAACTTGGGCTTTAAGCCCCAAAACCTATCTTGGGGGGATCCCATGCCCAATAGGCCCCGAACACAAACATCGTGACTTGCCCTCAAGTCACTCTGTCGGTGCGGAGATCTTCGTGCGGAGACCTCCAAACTCTGCTCAGACTGTAGCAAGGTCAACAACGCACTGAGCAGTTGCCTACTGTATCTCCTGTAAATGTTGTTGCGAGACCGTTGTGTCGGAACTGCTCCCCTGTATCTATTCTTACATCCCCTGCATCTGTTTATAGTCCCGCGCCTTCTTTCAGCTACCTGGAGCACGAAGACTGTGCTTTTGTCAGCTAGTCAGATAGCCAGGCCACCCGTGTATGGCTTCAATCGACTGCCATTCACTTTTCCTGGGAAAGGTTCTCCATTTAGCTTTACCAGCTACATTGTACCTCCATCTGTGACCTCCTTAACAACATACGGTCCCAGCCAATGCATTCTGAACTTTCCCGAGAATTTATCAAACTTACTATCATATAGTAACACCAAATCGTTTACCTTGAAGGTGCACAACTTAATATGTCGATCGTGCCAGGCCTTTTCACACTACTTTTCTACTTGCTGATGGAATTCATCCAAAAATTGTTCCTCTTCAAGTTCCTCCAACTGCGCGAGCCTCTCCTCCAGGGCTCTGCGGTCCGTCATACCTGTGAGCATTGCTATGTGTAGACTAGGCACGATATATTCCATTGGCATTACGACTTCTACTCCATAGACTAGCCATCAAGGTGTCTGTCCTGTCAGCTTCTTGCACATTGTCCTATAAGCCCATAATACTGTAGGTATGCGTAGGTCCCAATCACTTTGCTATGCATTGCATACTTTGGTCAACACAGTCTCCAGTATTTTGTTAAATGCTTCTACTGTCCCATTGGCTTGTGGGTGATATGGGGTGCTTTTCTGATGATACACCTAAAACTCTTTCGTGAGCGCACTGATTGTTTCGTTCAGGAAATGTGTACCATGATCGCTCATCAAGATCTTTAGAAATCCAAATCGTTTCAATACGTGTTCAAACAAAAACTTCATGGCCATGCAATCTTTTACCAACTGCACTTCTGCCCAACTAGTTAGGTACTCTATCACAGTGATAATGTATCTTGCGCCCGTTTTTCCTTGATGTTTGATAGTTCCTACAAAATCAATCGCCCATTTTTCAAAGGGCTGCAGTGTCATTTGTGGATTCAAAGGCATCTCGTCCCTCCACGATGGTTTACATGTTCTTTGACAAACATCACAGGCCTTGCAATACACTTTTGAATCCTGATGAAGGGTCGACCACCATAATCCTGCATGGAGAATCTTTTGTGCGGTCACTCTCCTACATAGTGTCCTCTCGTAGCGCCCCCATCTGCGTCCGAAAGGATTTGACTTCGTTCAAATTCAGGTACATATCTTTGTAGTATCTCATAAGTTCCCATCTTATATAGGTGCCCCACAATGACAGAAAAACCTGTCGCGCGCACCACCAGTTCCTTCTTCTGTTGGATGGAGTACTCTTTCAGCACAGTTCCCGTCGTGTGAAAGTGGATTATATCTTCAAAGTGTCCATCCACTACACGCACAGCAAAGAGCTATGTGTCAGGTAATCCTTCCTCCAAACTAGTAGGTTCCTCTCCTGTCTCAATGCACGACAAGTGATCTGGTCCCACGTTCAGGTGCCTAGGCTTCATAATAACCTCAAAATCATATTCTTGGAACAATAAAAGCCAGCTGCATATGCGCCCCCCCATCACAGGTTTATTAACCAAGTATTTCAGCGCGGAATGATCTGTATACATCCTGAAGTGTCCCCCCACCAAATAGTACCGATATTTCTAGAGCACGTACACCATAGCCAATTCCTCACGTTCAGTGGTGGAATAGTTCTTTTATGCTTTAGAGAATCTGCGACTCGTGAACGCAATAGGGTGATCCAAACCCTCTCCACCATCCTGTGTTAGTACTGCTCTGTCAACATGGACATGAAACTCCTCATCCCATTTCGGGAAGACCATGATCGGCGCAAAGGCCATCTTTTCTTTTAGTACATCCAGGCTTTTCTTGCAGTCATTGTTCCAACAGAACGTGACATCGTTTTTCAGCAGCTTCTCCATCGACGTGGTGATCTGGGCATAGCTTTTGATGAACTTCTAATAGTACCCTGTATGTCCTAGGGTAGCGCGCAACTATTTCACACTTCGCGGTGCTTCCAAATTCAGAATCACCGCAATATTCGCGGGGTCTACCATCAGTCCCTGTCTGTAAACCACGTGTCCCAGCAGGTTCCTAAAAGGCACGAGGAACATACACTTCTTAAGGTTCAACGCGATTTGGTGTCTTCGGTAGGTATGCAGCATCAAGTGTAAGCTCGCTACATGGTGCTTAACTAGCCCAAATACAATCCAATCATCAAGATAAACCTCCAAGAACTTGTGGATATATTCCTTGAATGCTGCAACAACTATGCGCGAAAAGATGGCCGACACGTTCTTCAACCCAAACAGCATAACAATGTATTGAAAGTAGCCCCACTCAGTCATGAAGGTGGTCTTTCTCCTATCTTCTGGCGCGATTTTGATCTGGTGGTACCCTGAGAACCCGTTAGTGAAAGAATATGCTTCTTTCCCACCGACATTTTCCAATACTTCATCTGTGAATAGAGTTTGGAATGGGTCATGCATACATGCGTCATTCAATTTTCTGAGATCCACACATATTCTAATCTTGCCCTTCTACTTATTTTCCTGCACCACCATAGGGCTTACCCAATCATATTCTTCCATCGGCTCAATAATTCCTACTGCGAGCATTTTGTCTAGTTCTACGCGAACCTTCTCCTTGTATTTTGGATTCAAGCGGTAAGGCCTCTGCTTAACTGGCTTTGCGTTGGGATTTAATGTGATCCTCATCATTCCTAAATCTCTGATGATTCCTTTTAAGTCTGTGATCTTGGTCGAGAATAAGTCCTGGTACTCGCGGAGTAACTTAGCGACCTTATCCACCGTCACGTCATCCCAGTAGTCGTCAAGCGTTGCATACTTAGGTTCGGCCTCCGTACCAATGTTCACCTGCTTTGTATTTACCAGCGTGGTTATGTCAGGGTCTTCAATCAGTGGTCCTTGAACCTCACGATGGCCTTCTGTTTCTAGAATGTTAATTTTTTAAAGATCCTCATCGTCTTCTTTAGTATTTACATTATAACACTCTAATGTGCAGCTCAGCTGAGTAACCCATTCAGGCTGAATCAATTCTATTGGCTCCTGTGGTATCTTAAAGATAGTTTCTTTTACTACTTGTAGCGCATCATCAATAGTGTCCCACCAACGATCCTCAAAAGTGAAGGTTAACAAGAACCCTTCGCGTAGGATATCCCATTCACTCGTCCCATGGCAGAGCTCTGTCTCTATATACCAGTTCATGGGTATAACATCTAGGGTATGACAGAACAAGTGCACCCACTCAGATTGTGGCTCTTCTCCATAGACCTTTGTCCACTTGGCTAGGTGCGTGTGTGGATCATCTTGTTCGTCATATTTTTCTATTAGCCACATCTGAGGCTTCCTAAAATGCATACACATCATTCTCCTACATTCGCACCAGTCCTGAAAGCTTCCTTGGTGCGTACCCCACCACCTCGTGGGTGTAGTGCGTAGTACCCATTTCAAAGCCTCGAAATGTTGTTGTTCCGACACCTCCCTTTCAAATCTGTTCAAGAAAGCATATACCTCACTTAACCCATCATAAGTAGGTAGATCCCTCACTTCCGTCGATACGTAGCACAGTGATCTTGTCATCATGTTACAGTTCAACGTGGTTACCTTGTGTAACTAGTTCTGCCATTGCTCTATCTCCTCGTCAGAATCTGATGTATAGGAGCTTCTGCGCTCCCATGAGATCCGTCCATTTGCGGTGGGATTTACCCAGTCTTGCTCTCGCGTGGTTATCTTGTAGATGCAGTCCAAGTCGTCATCGCTTTCATAGTCATGCACTGGCTCAGTGTAGCTTGATCCCTCAGCAGGGTCCAAAGGTACAACTACACGCAGAGACTATTTCTCAAAAATCATCTTCCGTTTCTTTAGATTTATCACCCCGTTCATGTCAGTGGCCCAATCGATTCCTAAGAGCATAGGGTAGGGATTGTTGTCATCAACAATCTCTATCACTTCAAAGTCTGCTAGTGCACTTTCCCCTTCAATATCCACGGTGATTCCCTACAATCTCCCCATAGGTATGATCTTTTGTTGGTTCACCATTCGCAGCTGGATAGGAGACCATTGCAGTGTAGGCCTTCCCATGCGCTCCCATGTCTGCTTCGGCAGAACGTTCACGTCTGATCCTAGGTCCAGAATCACTTGGTCCATCTCATATTCTCCAATCTACGCGGTCAACCTCATTTCTCTTCCTGTCCTCGTCGCATGCTTTCCAATCTTCCAGACTATGCGCGGTTCTCCTGGCACGGTCCCAGTGCATCTATTAATGAGTTCTTGCAATCCCTTTATAGCCTTACTGTTGCGCAGTATCTTAATGCATATTTCTAGGAATGTCGTGAGCATCTATGGGTCCATTTCTGGCTCCGGTTTGTCTTTGCTTCCTGAAGTGGAGGCATTAATGAAACTCTTCCTAGCTTCCATGAAGGTTTCTTTAGCGTGCTCCAAATCAAACTCTGGTTCTTTCGTTGGAGCCTTACAACCCAAGTACTAACTTCAGGCTGTTTGCCTTTATCATTTCTTGTCGTAATTCCACTTCGGAGCACAATGTTCACATTTGGGTCTTCCTCGCGCGGCTCAAACCTCATCATTTGCAGGTTCTGAGTTGGGGGAGGTTGCAATGCTCCCTTGTCACGCAGCCTAGCTATTAGTGTGGGACAATCCTTCATTTCATGATCAAATAGGGTACAATACAGACATGATGGATGCATTGGATTCATACAATCATGGGCATAATGTCCTGGCCCCCTGCAATTGTAACATATCAGTTGTCTGTGACCTCTTCCAGGTCCTCCTCCACCTCGGCCTCGTCTGCACCCCTGAAATCCAGTTCACACCACTCCTGCGTTCTAGTCAAGGGGCCACGTTTCGGCCTGAACTCTGTAGGTGGGAGTCTTATCCATCATCAACTCATAACTTCTACAGGTATGCTCATCATGTCCCACTGATCTACAAAAATTACAGAAATCCTGTTGTGAATTCTTCATGTACTCCTTCAACAGATGACAGTTGTCTGTAACATGCGTTCCTCCTATTTAACAAATCGCGCACCACAAAGCAGGCACCACGCTAGGTCCTGCTTGTGCCTCCGGTCTTAACGGTATCAGCCCTCCTCTCGCGAGGTAATTCGCGAACACCAGGTAGTGGTCCTTGTCATGTCCCTGACCCTTTCATTTTACGTACCATACTTCTTTGCGCACTTCCGGGCGAGTTGTCCTATCCTGTTTCAGACTCTCCATCTCAAGGCATAAGATTTTCAACTGCGTGTGGATTTGCTGAATTAGGATCCTATATCGAGGTCTCATGCAGCCTCATCGCGACCTCCAAGGCATCTACCTGAGTCGTTAACATCTGTTGTGACAGTGTGTTCCTTAAATGCAACATTAGCAATGCTACAAACCATTCGCTATGCTGTCCATCTGTCAAAGTCATATTAGCTTCATGAATTGTGCACTTCAGTCTCTGATCCAACTCCCAAGGAGTCTCACCTGGTAGCATTGTGATTTCTTTGAATCCAATGATCGACCATGCCTCTGACTTTGGCCTGCTAAATTCTTTGTTCAACGCAATTTGGATATCCGCCATCCCCGCATTCAGATTATCATTAGAATGCTTAACATACTAGGTCAGCCGTGACCCTGTAGAGTGCTAACCAATGTTGCTTTCCTTATATTGTCATATGTCTCCCTGCGCTTCCCATATGGATTTTATCACGAACCAAAACTGGTTCGGATCTTCATTTCCTACTCCCTTGAACACACGCAACTTTATTGTGCTTGCCATATTGACTCGCGATGGTGGCGTTGGTGGTACGGGCGAAGATGGGGGTGAAGGCGATGAAGCTGGTGGTGGTGTGGGTGGGGGTGGTATGCGCACAATCCTCTGTCTTATCAAATTGATCGCACTTCTCGGTGAGACCTTCACGAGCTCTTCCTCATCCCTTCGTGGAGGTGCAATCAAAGGGATATTCTCGAGTCCCTTACTTCCTTTGTTTCTGTAGGTTTTTCCACTTCGTGTAGATCTGAACATCAAGGAAATTTCATAACCCTTTTTTCACACAATAACATTTTAATCCAAGTATTCAGAGACTTTATGTACTTATCTCGTGGTCCTTTGAGAAAGCGTCACTCTGCCTCACTATAGTTGACTGAAGTATCTACAACGAACTTAGTAATGAATCCTCCTATAATCCGATCAAGCCAGTGATCAACAGTGCATGCAATATTATCCTCCGATACTTCCAATCTGCGTACCAACTCTGGGGTCCACACAATAGGATTGTTGAGTTTCCACCTTCCTTGGCTATCTGCTAGCTTCGTGATCCACTTGTACAACTCAGTAGGGAAAGATACGAAGAAAATTTCATGGATCTCCATGTACAAGTAACAACCTAACCACTTTTCCTTTGATAGCCATGGATTCTTGTTCTCCTGCACCGCAAACTCATGAATTCTTCAATTTATTTCTTAGCTGGATTCCAATGATACGAAATCAGACATCTCTATGTAGATTTTGGTCCCGGCAACGGAACCATTTGTTGGTTTGATGGGGCCTGACCCAGGTTTGGAATTAATTAGCCAAACAAATCCCCGTACTACTAGCCCTTTCGGAAACAGTCCGTGGCGTGCAGACTGAGGTCTCACCTGAAGCAATATGGGGGGATGCTGGAACCAGGTTTCTGCACCCTTGAGATGTCTAAGGGGTCGATTTAGTCCAACTGTGAATACCATTGCGTCGGTTACTTCTCGCACTTTCCTAACCTGCGAGACCTTCGCACCCTTGCTATATTCGCCTTCGCATAGCCCTAACTAGGGGCTATGAGGCTTTCACACTGCTAGAGCAGTGATCTACGCTATTTCCCCAAGTCACACCACAGATCTTACTTATCTTCTTATAACAGTTAGTTATCTTCGCGTAAACAGATACCTTATATTATATTCACTTATTCAGCACATTCATATAAGTTCATGCAACAAATAAACAATAAACTTGCAATTCATCCCTAATATACTTCAATGCATAAAACGGTAAAAGATACATAGAAATATTGTAAAACTTCTCTTTATTAATGCTTCAATCGGTTACAGACTCAACCTGCCTTGTGTACTCAGCTACAAGGGTTCGCGCACTCAGCTGCGAACTACTAGGCCTCTGCGCACTCAGCTGCAAAGCCTTCTACTACTCTATGACCCAAAGACACGACTCTATACTTTGACTCAACGCTTCCTTATTTGATCTTTCATTGATTCATTTCTTCTTACACTTAGAGCCTCGCTCTATTTATACAATCCCATGGTCCGCAGACCATGGGTAGAACTCTCAAACTGACATTACATTACAAAAATGAGGGCAGACAACCCTCTGACTCATTTACCATCTTCGTGCTCCACGCCCACAAATCGCGGAGTCTTTACATCGGACTTAGTCAAAACTTGGGCTTTAAGCCCCAAAATGTGTCTTCGGTGGATCCCACACCCAACATGTCTATACCATCATTCCAGACCTTCTCCATCCTGGAGTTTCCAATGCATCGGGGGCATCTCACACAACCGACGGTATCATTGGAACCCTTTAACATCCTTTCCCATATACTCAGCAAAGTTATTTCTATTCGTAGGGGGTACCAGTTCCTCCAACACTTATGCCCCTCTTGCTAGCAACATGTTGTCAGGGCCAGCCATTGCTCAACCTATCTATCAAATCGTTGCTCCTCCCTATGCATAGCCTAGCACTCTAGCCCCTCAAACATTAGCGCCGCAGCCTCCCATGTATCCTTAGCCACTGCCCCCATCAGGGTTAAGTGTTTGTGTAGCAGATTGTGACCAATCCCCAAAATTCGAAGAAAAAGAATAAGGGGAAAGGTAACAAGGGTAACCAGGGTAATCAAGGTAATCAACCTAGTGAACCCCAGGGGAACCAACCTAACACCAACAACCAACAACAGGGTAGTCAACCCAAGTAGAACAAGGCTATTTGTACGAACAAGCCTTGTGCATGTTGTGGTGTACATGGCCATTATACACATGAGTGTCCTCTCTTACCCTAGATGCAACAAATGTGGGAAGCTCAAGCAGCTTCTATAGGTCAAGAATTTCCTCATAATCCTGCGCCATCTCAATCGACAGTGCTTACAAATCCTTTCCCTTAGCAAGGATTTGTTGTTGCTCAACCTCAACCAGGTCAAGCAACCCATACCCCGCAACCTTTTTGTTTTAGTGACTACCAGATCTTCATGATGAATGCTGATGAGGTTAATCCCTTCAATATCAACCTGTAAACTCGGTCACATCAATATGGAAATCCATCGACTTCGTCTACCACTAAGTCCAAAACCAAAGCATTTGCTGAGCCTCTTAAGACACCAAATGGTTTGTTATAGATCCCTCAACTTAAAGTTGATGTGATTCCCAAGATCCCCAAGGGACCATTACACTATAATGTGACTTCTAACATAGCTACCCATGCATACAGTATAGTAGATGACTTGTTGCAATCATCTGCTGCCACATCGACACTGGAGGTACTCGAGTCATGCCCATCTCAAAAGAAATCTCTACTCACTACTTTGGGTGGAGTAGATCCTTCCAACGATTGTTTGATTTTCTTCTCAGTTGATACATCATAGAATCCTCCGTTACCTTCATCCGTTTCTTTCCAGATACCAGTCCAAGTCCGTAACGCCATCATCTCCTGATGTATTATTGACGAAGGTGCATCCACCTGTGTGATGTTTGCTATCATTTGGAAACAACTTAAGTCACCTGAGTTGTCCCCATCCACCATCACTTTGTGTGCTTGGGATGAACATTCCTCCCAACCTCTTGGAATGTATCGCAATTGACCTGTGACTCTTGTGGGCAAGACTGTCCATGTAGACATCGAGGTTATTGATGCCCCTTTAGATTACAATATTCTCTTGGGTCGTAGTTACACATATGCCATGTCAGCCATTGCATCTACAGTTTTTCGCAAGATGTGCTTCCCCCATGAAGGGAAGATCATTACCATCAATCAATTTACATACTTCGAGCCAACATTCATGACCTCTCGTGAGTTCATTATCTTGTCAATGTCAGATAAGAAGTCTTCAACTCCTCTTACCAGTGTTTCACCCAGAGTCTATAAAGATTCCTCATTGTTGGGTGCTTTCCCTGGTCCTCCCCCTCTCATCTTAGAGCCTAACTCTTTGAGTGTTTGCATGTTACAAGCATCACGGGCTGCTCTCAAGTAGTCTGGTACATTTGATCTGCAACTAGCTCCTCAGCACCCTGCGGTTACCACCCCAGCCAAGCCATCCGGATCCACCCCCCAAGGACCTCCTCAATTTGTGGGTGCCTCTCCTATGTTCCCACCATGAATTGTTCCTCCAGGTCTCAACCATCCAGGAGATTTCCTATTGGGACATTACCTTGCAGGTCAGATACCTTTCTTATTTCCCCCTCTGGGAATATTTTTTGTCCCTCTCATGGCTTTGATGGTCCTGCTTAACTTGACTTTGGGGATCCCAGTATGGTACATTGACCCCCCTACAAGCACTCCACCCGATCAGCTAAGACCTTATCATGCTTTGACCCGGGTTTAGTCAGTCCCTATGGCCCTGTCGCTGCTCTAGTTCCATCACAAGCTCAACAGGAACCTGCACCTGTTCTGAAAGCATCCGGACATGGGGGTACATCCAAGAGGAAAGAACCTGAGGACAAGGCTCCCCAAGCTCCTCCTACCCCCAAGGCCCCAAATCCATCATCCCTATGTGCTTTGTGTAAAGTTGTTGGGCATGCCACCAATAATTGTCCTGAACTCCCTCATCTTAAACCTTTGGTTCATGAAATGTTCCTTGAGTCAAATATCCCTGAGGTCCATGTTACCTTGCCGAGTCCAGCCAAGACCTCAGAATGTTACGCACAAATCACCCTTGTGCCTTGTGCGATCACCATGGTCACTACTCCCATTGTTTCCCTCGTCTCGATGAATTTCATGATTGCCTTGAGGTGCTTTGCAAATATGAGACCGTTAGTAGTGGAACACCTATCCCTCTTCTTATGGATTCTGGTACCACTAGTAAACTAGAACAGGGGGACTTTGGTCCTACCATCGTGACCCCTCCCCCCAATGTTGAGATGACGGACACCACGGGCCATGTCCTTTACCTGTCATCATCCTTGAGCTCCTCGCAGGCAAACCTCTCTGAGGTTTCTGCGCACTTTTATCGAACCTATTTCGACAAAATCCCAGGTCTCAACACCTGTATATCCTCCATATACTAGCTCATCGTCTACCATTCCAGATGATGCGTATGTGAACCTTCTTTCTCAGGTTGATTCACCAAGTATCGTCACCACATCATGTAGTTAGCCTTCCTCCTGTCCTCCCATCTTCCATTCTGATGAGGACATCATGGAAGCTATGTCTACCCCTGATTACCCTTACACTTAGGCAAGGGGGCATATCTTTTGGAGGATTCTGAAGGCCATTTACTTCCTAATTCTCCCAATGCACTCTACCTCAATAAATTTTTCTCATAGTGTATCCCTTTGATTTGCATCTCTTTATTTCTGTCATGAAGTTACGTAGGTTGCATCATTTCATCTATTGCCTTTTGCACTTTTCAGATGGATCCATCATTCAGAACGTATATTGGTCATTCCGATGGTGCGAGTCACTTCTCCAAGAATCTAGCCTCGACAACGTGGGCCATTTTTACCCCTTTCATACATTAGTCCTTTGAATAGCGTGTTCATTGGATCTGCCACCAATAACTAGGCTAAATATGATGAAGTGAAAGGTTTGTTAGTCGATGCCCTTGCTCATAGCATCCTTCATCTTCATGTTTGTTTAGATTCCTTACTACTTGTCATGCAATTGAATGGTGTGTATCATGTGCATAATCAAGTCCTATTTAGAAACTATCTACGAATTAAGTTGTTGGTATGTGAATTTGAAACCATCACTTTCAGTCATGTTCCTAGAGCCCAAAATAACTATGTAGATACCATTGCAAATAACATTCTAGATTGACATTTATCACATGTATACCACAAAAGATAACCATAAAACATAACACATGGCGAACCATTATCATCATATAAAAATGCATAATCATATTATGTATCATATAAGTGTTTGGAGCCCATATCTCTAAATACATCAGGCGTGCCCATAGCATGTTACAAAAATCAAAACCAAAGGGACCCACATGTCCCCATATCTAGTCACTATCTGGCGGATCTCGCGCCAAGGCTCTGCTCCACTTGCACATAGATCACGTACTTCCTGACCAGCCATCGCCATGCACCGCATAATACCACGCCACTCTGAGGGAAGGCCAGTGCACTCATCTTTGTATCGATCTTCTAACTAATTCCATCTGCGCTCAGAAACTATGGTCAAGAGTACCTCACACCTACGGTGTAGATCAACGAGTAGCGCATTATCCTCTAGACCCTGTCATGACGACAATGTTCCTCAATCTGCAACCCTAGGTGCTATGGCTCATCCAACGTATCCTGTCAGTTTTATTGGTGCTATGTCTGTATACCACATATTTTACACTCAGTACCCTATACACATGATAAAAATATGAAATTCACCATAAAAATAGCAACTTAACACTTACCGTCTGGTCCCCATGCTTGCCCAGGTGGAAGTGGTAAGTCAGGATCACCCTGATAATTAATCCTGCTATAAGGATAACCGTCAATGTAGAGGGGCATCTGATACCAATGTGTGAAAAACTCAGGTAAAAACACCCGTCCAACTCCCACTCCTCCTCTCCGGTAGCTACCCCCAGCGGCACATCCTAGGCTCCTATGGGCCCCCATCTTGGATCTGTACATGAGGACAGATGGTGGGTATCTTCTCAAAGAAGAATGCACATAGTACTGTACGAAAAGCACAATCAGGATTCACCTGTCTCCTACATAGACTTATCTATCATTTCACTGACTACAACATCATCTAGGTCCACCCATAGTAGGTCCTGGCCAAAACACTCTTAACCAGCATCATCTACCCACCACTGATGTGGTGGAACACCTGGCTGCCCAAGACCCATAGCATAGATGTCGCAACAGCTCATGTCTCTAGCCTATCTAGATCACCAATCGGGATGGTCGTTCCCTTCACACGCACATCCCATGGACAATGGCGCTCCACAAACTCTGTAATGTTCCTCCCATGAGGCAACACCAGATGTATATCCCCCACCACCCCTAGGGGAGGGAGTCCAGTCAAGAAATAAATATCCTGTAATGTGAGATCAATCTTGTGCCCCTACATGACAAAGACCTCCTGGTCTGGATCCCAATAGCTCACAATTATCGATAGCAAGGGCTCACCTGTCCTCATCAATGGGTTCTCTACCAGCTTGAGAATCCCATAGTGAGCCAATGCCCCTCAAACTCCCTGATCGATATGAATCTTGGATCAAAGGGTATCCAAGTCTCATTCACACCACTTGATTTTCAGCTCTGTCGTGCCTGCAAAACACCACTTGTCTTTTTAGTTCAAAGAAGAAAACACTGGTCTACATTGATCAACCTACAACCCCCACTAGGCCAACAGACCACCCCTATTTTAGTCCCAAATCATAGTTTTCTGCCCAGAAAGAGAAAGCTCACAGGTTTTCACTTGTTTCTTGTGAGCCAGATCGCACTTCTGGGCCCAAAAAGTGCGACGCCACCGTGAAGAGGAGCAGGGGTCTCCCAGGGAACTGCAGGGTGCCAAAAATCAGGAAATGAACCACTGGAATTGAAGAGATGAGTAAGTCCACCTACCTAAAAGTTGCAAATCCTGATTCGGATGGTCGGTTTGTCTGCTACGATCTCCACAAGGTTTAGGGCCTCTTCCTCCTCTCCAAATTCACCACAGCTCACTTAGCAAATGAATTCAAATTAGAGGGAAAACGTCCTTTCATAGAAAAATCCACAAATTTTTTGTCGCCCATTGTGACCAAACCGTAGCTCAGTTAGATGAACCATCATCACCGTTGGAAATTTCTCATTGAGTACTATAATGGGTCTTTCTCCATTTTTGATGATTTGATACTTCAACAGGAAGTCATTTTTTCAAGAAGGGTCACTTCGTCGCCTCTCAAAATCGAATTTCTTCATATTCAATGCTTGTAACTTAGGGACCATCTTCCCTTAATACTTGTTGTACCACGTGCCAATTTTCGTCATGAGTAACCATCATTTACTCATGCTTGCTTGGTCCCCACCGAGCCTATTCTGTGTGGTAGTGTCATCAAGTCACCCTTATTCAGAGCATCCGTGATGAGTCACCCTTGCATCCATGGAGTCTGTTTCACATCCCCTTATATCATGTCACAGTATTCCATCCATATTTGCATACCGTTCATCATGTGTTGCTCATTTTGGCCTCCAGTCATACTGTCCCCCATCTCCTCCGGAATTGAGTCAGTCGTTGTTAGGTCAAACATGCACTTTATACTTTGAGAAGGGAAGTCATATGTTTGTCCCTCAGTCCCATCATTTTCCATTGTCCTTGGTGTCATTCCATCAGTCACATTACTATTTTCCCTCATGCCTTAGTTGAGTATCCTCATTGCCTCACCTAGCATGGGCCCTATTCTATTGACATTAGCTCATTTATTCCAGAAGAACGGCCTAGAGGGCTGTGTATCTTGGTTCTAGCTTCTATTCTTGTTCGACGCCTTGGATCAAGAAAAGGGACTCATCATTTCCCTTTGACATGGTTGTTTCATGATTGTGATCCATATACTTGATGGTCCAGTGATGTAACAAATTGCACCAGTGATTGCCGGGTGTGTGTGAGATGTTTCAGACCTCATGAGGGGGTGGCCCTTCAGGTATTCCCCCACATGCTTGGATGCATTCCTATTATTCTACAACCTCAGATGTCGTTCCATAGATTTGATGGATTCAGTTCTTATCGATTACAATGTTCATAGCATGCATGCCTCCTTCAAATGATCCATTCAGTTTTGCAAAGTCGTTCCCTGTTCAGCAAGGCTTCTTCGGTTGTTCTACCCTCCCTCCCACCTGTTTTTTAGGGAAGGGCCATTATATCTCATGTACTCGGATGATATTGTATTCAATCCTAGCACATGTTTTTTCTAGGTGCATTATGTATATGGGACACATTGTATTATTTTGTGGCTCGCTTATGCCAGCATGTCATGTACCATTCAGCATGTACTTCATTGCTTGGTTTTATGTTTCTTGGTGCATCATTGTTTTTGTACTAAGTTATCTCAGTGGGTATAGGTATGCCTCCCCCACTTGACTGAGATCCAGTACCAGAACATAAAAGGAGGCTTGCATTGGTCTCACCCCCTTTGTCCCTATCCTCTTTCGCTTCAGCTCTATTGGTCTCTCTCTCTCTCTCTCTTACTCCACTTTATTTTCTAGTGATTGTGTCTTTATAACGTACTTCGGTCATACATTTTTCTCCTAACACTTGTACGTTGGGGGGAAATTTGTCATCAACAAAAAATTGATCATCTAACCTAATTTACTAGATGGATCGAAGTACACCATGTAAGGCCAATTTTACCATAGTAAAATTGTTTTCACTGTGAGAAATTACTTAATAAATCACCTTTGTTAAGTAATTTATAATGAAACCCATGAAGAATAATTAAATAAATCACTATTTATTTAATTTTCTTCTAGGAATAATTAACTAAATCATTGTTCAATTATTATTCCTTGTCATATTTGACCCAATTATAAAAAATCAATAGATAAATTATTAATTATCTTATTTTTCTATAGGAATAATTAATTAATCACTAATTAATTATTATTCCTTGTCAAATTTGACTAAACCCCTGAGGAATAATTAAATAAATCATTATTTGTTTATTATTCCTTAACCAATTTCTTGAGATGATAAATAAATCATTTATTTATTTATTATTTCTAAATAAAAGTTTAAATACTTTTTCCCTCCTAACCAAATATAATAAATTATTCCAAGTGGTTATTCCAAGAATGGGGTTAATAATATTTTATTATTTCTCATTATTAGAGGATAACTCAATATTTGGTTATAAATAGAAGGATTTTCAATTCATTATTCCCTTTTGATTATTTTTATTGTTGCACTCACTGCTGTAACTTTGATTATTATCATTGTCGCACACCATTTTTCTTCCATTTGATTTCCCATTGAGCTCAAACATTTTATTTGTTGGGTTTACACATTATAGAGAAGAAAGACTCTATGCAAGTTGAAGATGTTTGAGGATAGCCAAGAACCCATCCCATAGAGGGGGACTTGTAACATTTATTTGTTCCCTTCACAGGTGTTATAATAAAATTTATTCTTTGTATATATGGTTTCCATTGGATTATTGAAGTTATTACTGTTTCATTTTGTTGTTTAACTATGATTGTGGCATAGATAAGGACTTTGGTAGGTTTTGTTTCTATCATTTCCTACAAATCTACAATGTTTAGAAACCATTATATTGTTGAGACTATTTGTCATCCACAGTCATAAGTGGGTTTTTTCGTACACATTCGAGAATAATTCACTACAATACCACTCTCCAAGCTTTACCGTATATCTCGCCATTCACTGGTCGAGGATTCCTAGGCCTGATTGAAGGAACACACCTGTTGGATTTACCATATATCCTGTCATTCATCGGTCGAGAATCCCTAGGCCTACCGAGGTACAAAATTTTTGGCTTTACTGTAATCCCACCTTCTTCAGTCCATGGATTCCTATGCCTTGTGTTCTTTTTTCAAAGACTACCTCACTCAGTTTTGAAACCATTTGAAAATCTAGCTTAACTAAGTAACAGAGAACCCACCACACCATGGCTATCTAGAAATGGCAAGGCAAGGTTGAAGAACACTGTCACACCTCGAAAAACCCATACCCATGATAGCAAGAGAACCAAGAACACACGTGCATGTACCATGTATTCTACATCTAGCAAGGAAATTACAAATTGGTACATGCAAACAATCCCGATGTAGCCACTTCATCCTGCTCTTCCTTCCTTGATCTTTTCTTCCCTTTTCCTTATTTACTTTCCTTGATCCAATGTTGAAGTGCTCCAAGAAAACTCTAAGTGTCCAAGAGTGTGAGAGAGAGAGAATAGAGAGAGCTCCGAAATTGAACTAACAAAAGGCTCAATTGACAAAAAGATGCAAACTGATCCTCACAAGCCTTTTTATCAATCATGCCTCTATTTTCTTCATTTTCCTCCTCACATGCAACCTATGACGTTTCACCTTCCTTTACTCCTAATTTCTTTTATTTTCATAGAAATATTTCCAAAAATGTCATTTTTCCTTTCCAAAGCCTTTGTCATTTCCTTTTCCAATTTCCTTAACCATAATAAACCAAATCAACACCCACACTAGGATGTCTTGCCCAACATTTAACTTGGAAAATGTGTCTCGTGACCTTGGTTATTATTTTGCCTTTATTAACTTTATTTACAATGGAATTTTATGAGGGTTGTTACAGAACCCTCCCCCTTGGGGAAACATCATCCTCGGTGTTCAATGACACCTACAACCATGAAGATCATTGATAACAAAAACATACTACCCATGGAGCTTTATAACTTAGCTCAATGCAGTATTTACAATGATTAACCTGCTCAGAAGAAAACCAACATAACAACATGAAAACCATAATGACATTACACCCATATCACTTATTAGAGATTTATAACACAACTCATGGCAGTATTTACATCTATATCTATATATCTATATATATATATATATATATATATATATATATATATATATATATATATATATATATATATATATATATATATATATATATATATACCAAAAAAATACGCTCAACCAACGAATAAATAAGGACACATAGCCTACATCTGATTGGTCATCTCCCATGTTGCTTCATTGGGCCCAAAGTGCTTCGACTACACTTTAACCTACTCAATTGCTTGATTTTGGAGCATGAGCATCATTCTCTGCAAAATACACTAAGGTTCCAAGAGGAATTCTCCTTTTGGCTCCACCTGCAATACAATCAATCACATGATCAACATCTTTAACATACTTCTTAAGCAATGACACACGAAAAACATCATAGAATTTCACTATCGGAGGCAGTGCAAGTCGATAGGCTACTGGTCCAATCCGTTCAAGAATCTTGAAAGGTCCACAAAATCAAGGAGGTGCCAACTTGGCTCATGATCTAATCCTTAAGGAGATCTTCTTTGGCTTGATGCGCAAGTACACATGTTCCCCAACCTAAAACTCCTTAAACAACTTGTTTTGATCTGCATAAATTTTCTGCCTATCCTATGTTGCCTTTAGATTCTTCCTTATTACCTGCATTTCCTATTCCATCTCTGCCAACATGTCTAGTCCTATCAACACCATGTTCATTGGATCACTCCAACTGATGGGAGTATTAAATCTTTGCTCATAGAGTGCCTCGAACGAACTCAACCTCATTGACTCTTGATAACCATTGTTGTAAGCAAACTCAACCAACGAAAGGTACTCCTCCCATCTCTTCTATTGATGCATCTCATACATCCTCAAAATGTCCTCCAATATCTTGTTGACCCTCTATGTTTGTCCACATTTTTGCGGATACGTTGTGTTGAAGGCCAACTTTTTCCCCAAACCTACAAACAACTCCTTCCAAAACTTGGAAGTGAACTTAGCATCCTTATATGACATAATGTTACTTGGAATACCATGCAGCCTCAATACATATCTGATGAAGACATGTTCCATATCATTAGCTGAATAAGTAGACTTCACTGAAATGAAGTGTGCTATCTTTATTAACCTGTCAACCACAACCATAATAGAATATCGTTATCTAGATCTCCTCGTAAAACATGTGATGAAGTTTATGCAAATGACCTCCCATTTTCACTCTGGAATTGGTATTGGCTATAGTAGTCCACCTGGATGTTTACACTTTTCCTTTACATCTTGAAAGTGCAAGCACCTAGCCACAAACTCTGCCACTTTTTTCTTCAGATTCAGCTAATGATAAAAATTATCTACTGTTGCCAATGTCTTCTGATATTTTGGGTGACCTGAATACGAATTAGCATGAAATTCACTCAATATAAGATTCTTAAGTTCACTTTTATTCAACACATATATTTTGTTATGAAACCAGCTCACAAAAAGATAGAAAAGAGAGATAAATGCCTTAGAATTTAGCCTCTTCGAGGGGGCAACCTCTTTTACATTACACAAATGAGCAATTCTTGGATGATTCAAATGAAAAAACCTCCTTTCTATATATAGGAGTCTAAATAGTCACAATATAACCCAGACGACCTAACAATAATAATATAAAGCCACAAAAATAACAATAGAGGGATTCTATGGGGCACAGTAATAACAATATGGGGACAATAGGGGCACAACAATATTAATAAGGGATACAACTACAATAGTAATGGGGTAATCACTAGTATTATAGGGACCCAACATGCCCCTCTCCTTCAAAAAAGTGTTGTCCCCAATGCTTGAGTAGTTTTGGATGCTTCTGTATAAAATTCTCATCCTACCATGTGGAATCTTCAGTGGATAAGTTCTTCCACTTGATAAGATACTCTGAAATTGATCGATTTCGTAACTGTCGAGTTCTTGTTTCTGTGACTGCTTCTGGTTCCAATATAATTTTTCCTTCCTCATCAAGTTCTGGCAATATTGTTTGAACTGGGAGCTTGTCGCCTATAACCTTCTTTAAACATGAAACATGGAAAACTAGGTGCAATCGAGAAGCTGCAGGAAGCTCCAATTTGTATGCCATAGTACCAATGTTTTGTAACACCTTGTATGGACCATAATACTTTGGTGATAATTTATTATCCTTCTTAGCTTGCTTGAGGGACATTTGCTTATATGGTTGTAGCCGTAGGAATACCCAATCACCTACATCAAAACTTCTTTCGCTACGATGTTGATTGCCTGTTGTTTCATTCTATTCTGTGCCAACATGAGGTTATCCTTTAAGAGTTGGAGGACTTGTTGTTGATGTTCGATGTGATGTTCCACTACTTGAACCTTAGAATTTTCTCTTAAATATGATGTGATGGATGGTGGCTGATATCCATAAAGTGCCATAAATGGGGTCATTTTTGTTGTTGTATGGAAGGAAGTGTTATACCACCATTCAGCCAGAGGCAACCATTTGACCCATTGTGTCTGTTTATCAGATACAAAGCAATGAAGATATCCTTCCAAACATTTGTTTACTATCTCAGTTTGTCCATCAGATTGAGGATGATAAGATGAGCTATGAGCTAACTGAGTACCAAGACAAGAAAATAATTCTGTCCAAAAATTTCCAGTGAAAATGGGATCTCTGTCACTTACAATAATCTTTGGGTTTCCATGTAGCTTTTGAATTGTTTCCATAAATGCAGTAGAAACTGTACTGGCTTTAAATGGATGTGATAATGCACAAAAGTGTGCATACTTGGTAAGTCTGTCAACTACCACCATGATGACACTCTTTCCCTCAGACTTGGGTAAACCTGTGATAAAATCCATTGAAACCTCCTCCCAACGTTGGCTTGGAATGGATAAAGGTTGTAATAGACCCGGTGTCTTAATTGTTTCAACTTTATTTTGTTGGCAAACCAAACATTCCGCCACAAACTTTTGAATATCTGATTTAAGGCCATCCCAAAAAAATTCCTTCTTAACCCTGTGGTAAGTTTTTAAAAATATTGAGTGCCCTCCTAAGGGAGAAGTGTGCAATTCCATAAGAATCTTTTGTTTTAGCTGGGAATTCTTACAGAGGTATAAGCGATCTTTGTACCATAACAAATCATTTTGCCAGCTAAATGTATCAGACGTACTGGAATCTTGTTGTAACTTTCGAATAAGTGCCCACACTTCTTCGTCATTCTTCCATTCCTCCCTTGCTTCGTTTATCCAATCTGGTTGGATAATAGAAATGGCGCACAACAATGCTTCCACATCCTCATCCTTTCTTGAGAGTGCATCTGCCACCACATTTTGCTTCCCTTTTTTGTAGATGATTTCAAAGTCATAACCCAACATCTTTGTGACCCACTTTTGTTGCTCTTCAGAGGATAATCTTTGTTCTAAAAAGTATTTAAGGCTATCATGATCTGTTTTTACCTTGAAGTGTCTTCCCATTAGGTAGGGTCGCCATTTCTTAAGTGCATGGAGTATTGCCAACATTTCCTTCTCATAAATAGCTTTGTGTAAAAACTTTCCCTTGATTGGACGACTTTCAAAAGCAATGGGTCTTTCATCTTGCATTAAAACAACACCAATTCCATTTCCTGAAGCATCACATTCCACAATAAAGGTTTTTGTGAAGTCTGGTGTAGCTAAGACCGGTGCTTGGCACATTGCCTCTTTAAGATGTTCGAAGGCCTTTGTTGCTTCTGGAGTCCATGAAAATGCATCTTTCTTCAATAATGTTGTTAGAGGTGCTGCTATTCTCCCATAATTCTTAACAAACTTGCGATAATACCCTGTCAACCCGAGAAATCCTCGCAGATGCTTTATGGATGTGGGGATTTTCCATTCCTTAATGGCTTTAATTTTGCTAGGGTCTACCTTAACTCCTTCATGAGATACAATATGACCCAAATATTCCACCTCTTATACTCCAAAGAAACATTTGGATCTTTTTGCATATAATTGTTTCTCCTCCAATAGTTGTAGCACCCTGTCAACATGTTCAACATGATCCTTCCAAGACTTGTTGTAGATTAGTATATCATCAAAAAATACTAACACAAATTTTCTAAGGAATGGTTTGAAAATGGAATTCATCAAACCTTGAAATGTTGAAGGTGCATTGGTAAGGCCAAAAGGCATGACCAAAAATTCATAATGACCCTCATGAGTTCTAAATGTTGTTTTTGAAATGTCTTCAGTCTTCATTCTGATTTGATGATATCCTGAACGAAGATCCAACTTGGTGAAGTAAATTGATCCATGCAATTCATCCAGTAATTCATCAATGACAGGAATGGGAAACTTATCTTTAATAGTGAGCTTGTTGAGCTCCCTATAATCCGGACACATGCGCCATGATCCATCCTTCTTGTGCACCAATACTACTGGAGCAGAGAAAGAACTTTGACTTGGTTGAATTATACCAGCCTCTAGCATTTCTGCAACCATACGTTCAATTTCACTCTTTTTGGCATAGGGATATCTGTACGGCCTGATGTTTGGAGGAACACTTCCTGGAATCAGATGAATAGCATGATCATGATCACGAATAGGTGGGAGACCTTTGGGAGTCTCAAATACCTTGGAATGATTGTCCAAGACTTTTTGGAGATCTGGAGAAATAGATGATTCCAATGTGGAAACATCTAGCGAACATAATTGTGCAATTACACCTCTTTGTTCCTTTTTTAGAAGCTTTGTCATACCATTAGAGCTGATTATCTTTCCCGTTTCCCTGCAATACCCCTTAATTCAACTTCCTTTCCTTCCACAGAAAATTTCATGAAAAGTTCTTGAAAATTAAAAGCTATTGTACCCAAGGATTGTAGCCATTGGACTCCTAGTACAACATCAGCACCTCCCATTGGAATGGAAAGCATTGGGCTAGTCAATACATATTCTCCCATGGATAGCTTGATATTATGGCACTTTCCAGAGCAATTTATTGTTCCTCCATTTGCAATCATCACTTGACACTCTGGTGCTGGATATAAGAAGCAATTCAATTCTTTTGCTACCTTACAATGAATAAAATTGTGGGTACTTCCTGAATCAATCAACACTATTACCTTTTTCTTCTTGATTTGTCCTTCTATCTTGATGGTTTGAGGAGTGGTAATTCCTGCCAATGCATTACAAGATATGGTCGGATTCATTTCTTCTTTATCTAGGCTTTGTTCCTGGAGTATATCCTCTTCTTTTGACCTTTCTTGCTCCTTTTCTTCTTCCTCTTCACAATCTATGTAGAATAATTTCTTCTCAGCACACTTATGACCTTTAGTGTATTTGCTATCACAACTGTAACAAAGCCCTTTTGCTCTTTTTTCTTCCAATTGTTGTGGTGTCAACCTTATAGGTTGTGGAAGACTAGGGGCAACAACACTTCCATCTTTATAGTTGTGAGTGGTATGCTTCCTGGTTGCCATAATTTTGCTTTCCATTTTTCTTGCTAACCTGAATGCCTTCTCTAATGAATCAGGTTCCCAAAGGCGAACATCATGTTGGATATTATCCTTTAAAGTCCCTATGAACACATCAATCCTATGCTCCTCTGGAATATTTTTTACCCTTATGTTCAATTTTTGGAACTCCTCAATGTGCTCCATTATTGAACCCTTTTGTTTGAGACTTATCAATTGGCTAAAAAAAGTGTTGCTTTTTGTATCCTCATAATGTGCTATCAATTCTTCCATAAAAATTGCCCAAGTGATAATTTGTTTACGAGAGCAAAGCCATTGATACCATACAAACTGATTTGGTTCCAAATATAAAGTTGCAATACGTACCTTTTGTGTGTTTTGCACATTATTGAGATCGAAAAACTGCTCCATCTGTAATATCCATGTTGCGGGATCCTTGCCATCAAACTTCCTCATATCGATTTTTGGAATATGGTGGGTCTTCGATCCAACATTAGAATCTATGGAATCATGATTAACATTTCTTTTGTTCTCATCATGAGTTTCCTTTACTACCCTTTCACCATTAGTGACCATTTCTTGTAGCAACTTATTCATATTTATCTTCAATTCTTCCATCTTATCATCCATGCCATCAATTTTAGTGTCCATGCCATTCATCTTAGCTTCCATGCCATCCATCTTAGCTTCTACACCTTTCTTTAAACAATCCATCTTAGCTTCTACACCTTTCTTTAAACCATCCATCTTAGCTTCTACATCTTTCCTTAAACCATCCATCTTAGATTCTATTGTTTTTTGTGCAAGTGACACTTGTTGCACTTGGTCTCGTAATTTTGATATATCATGTTGCATTTCTTTCTCTTCTTCATGAGTCATGCTAGAGCTTTCAGGTTTCTTACTAGGTGTTTGTATTTTCTTTCCTCAAGGCATCAATTATCGATTCAAACTAATTTTCCAAACCAAGTTTATGCAAAAATTTAAAAAAAAACTACACACCTTTTTTCACTTTGTAGAAGCTTGATATTGAATCTGATGTATCTCTGCAATTTCGGATCATTCAGTTCTAAAATTACGACATGTAGTAGCCCTATGTGTTCTCTTTCCAATGCCACTAGTCTAATCCAAATTGGATTCTCCAAGGAAGAGTTATGCACAATCTCCCAAGATGACCTGATTATAGACTAGTTCAGTAGAGTGAACTTGTACGACGTGCCATGAGTCACTGTTTCGACCTTTGGCTCTGAAAAATATATACAAGAAACTACAGTCCGTCCTCTTTCTATACCTTCTTACAAAAGTTCAATCCAATGCTCAAAGAGAAAGTTATGACGATTTTCACCAGGTCACCTGTTTGGAATGTAATTCAGGAATCTGCAAAAAGACCAACTTCCTCAGATCATATCTCCCCAAATATAGCCCAAAAAGCTCTAAAATTCCGACTCGAGATTTAGCGTGATTTCTTTTCAAATGGGTTTTTTTTTAGCTTCTGAAACATCGCAGAAAAAAGTTATAGCGAAAATTCCACGATGACCTATTTGGAGTAGCGAAACCCTAGAATCCAAAGCTCTGATACCAAATGTTATGAAACCAGCTCACAAAATATAGAAAAGAGAGATAAACGCCTTAGAATTCAGCCTCTTCGAGGGGGAAACCTCCTTTACATTACACAAATGAGCAATTCTTGGATGATTCAAATGACAAAACCTCCTTTCTATATATACGAGTCTAAAGAGTCACAATATAACCCAGCTGACCTAACAATAATAATATAAAGCCACAAAAATAACAATAGAGGGATTCTATGGGGCACAATAATAACAATATGGGGACAATAGGGGCACAACAATATTAATAAGGGATACAACTACAATAGTAATGGGGTAATCACTAGTATTATAGGGACCCAACATATTTTCTCACTAAATTTGATCAAACCATCCGTTGTAAGATGATACTCCACATCGTGATCACCTATACTATGTAGTAACCTGTGCATAAGCTCCATGTACCTATCATCCTGTTCTTGTGCCTGCAAGATCTAATCCTGTAAATATTTCACATAGGAGCTCATAATTTCTATGTGATTTACTTGTACCCTTCTGCTAAGAGCATCTACAACCTTGTCTCTTTACCCTTGATGTACCTAATCTCAATTCAAACTCACTACTCATGGTCAACCATCTAGCTTGCCTAGCATTAAGATTCGGTTGATCGAATAGATACCTCAATCCACTATGATCACTCATCAATACAAACCTCTTGACAAGAATATAGTGCCTCCACATCTTCGATGCATGGATGATCGTTGCCAACTCAAGATCACGTGTCAAATAATTCTACTCATGCTCATTCATTGTCCTTGATTCATAGCATACCACCTACCCTTCCTACATTAGGACTCCACCAAACCCTCTCTTGCAATCATTTGTACATACCAAAAACTCTTTGTTTGGATCTGCAATCTTTAACACTGGACCATTTATTAATAGATGCTTCAACTTCTCAAAATTGTCTGCACATTCCTCTATCCATTCAAATTTCTTACCTTTCCTCTACATTGACGTAATAGGATATGCAATCCAAGAGAAGTTCCTGATGAACCTCCTATAATAACCCGCTACCCCCATAAATGATCTTACCTCATCCACATTCCTAGGAGTTTCCCATTCCATGATGGCATTCATCTTTTCTGGATCCACTGTTATGCCTTCCTTGGAGACCACATGTCCCAAGTAATGTACCTTTGTCTAAAAGAAATTTCATTTACAGATTGTATCATACAATTTATTATCTCTTAGTAATTTAAACATTGATGTTAAATATTCGCCATGTTCTTCCTCATTCTTAGAATATACCAATATATCATCAATGAACACAATAACAAACTTGTCCATATAAGGATGCAACACACTATTCATCAAGCACATAAAAGTAGTCGAAGCATTAGTCAAACCATATGGAGCTACAACAAACTCATAATGCCCATACCTAGTCCGAAAAGCAGTCTTGTAAATATCCTCTTCTTTGATGCATACCTGATGATATTCAGATCTCATATCAATATTCGAGAACACTGCTGCTCCCTTCAACTGATCAAACAAGTTGTGGAGGTTGAAGACATGTCAGTTTGGTTTTATTTGGGTGAAGTATCCTACTCTGAGGTTGGTAACTATCGAGGTTGTGGAGGGTTAGTTATGGAGGTTGAAGACATGTCCATTTGGTTTTATTTGGGTAAAGTATCTTGATCTGAGGCTGGTAATTGTAATTTTTGAACTATAGCTTTGTGGGCTTAAATTAATCTTGGGTCTGAGTGTAGTTTGTCTAGTGAGTGCACACATTCTGAGTTTGGGAAAATTGTGGTCTATGATATGCATCTATGTGGAGAGGGAAGGAGGGCATTGCCTCGGGACTCCTAGGGTGGTGTTTGGGTCTTGGAGCATCATCCTTTGACATGGGGAGGAAAAAGTCTAGGTCTTCACCCTTGTATTTATGGGTGTACGAGGCAAGAGCTCTATACTCTTATTCTAAGTAGTTGTTGGGATTCGAGAGGAAGTAGTTGTGGATTGAAGGAATTAGAAGCGAATTGGTGGTTGGATGTAGGCACAAGTTGAGACTGGGTAGCTAAATCAATTAACAAGTGTTATATTAAATAGGGTGCCTTGTTGCTCAACCTATGGGCCAAGTATCGTGCAAGTAATAGATACTAGAAGGGTAGGGGGAAGAGGAGTGAATCTCTTTGGGCACATAATAGAACATATTGGTTGATTTAGCTTCTTGTGGGATTGACATTTGAAACTTGAACCTTCCAAAGTAGATTCCGTAGTAGACATTTTTAGGTCGATGTTTCGAATCAATTAAATTGATTCATCATAAAAGCAAAAGAGCCAAGGATAAGAAGGAAGGAAGGAAAGAAAGATATAAAATGCAAGATAGAGAGGGGGAAGGAAAAAAGGAAGAGAAGGGTCAGAAAAAAGAAAACGGTTGTTCGAGAGATAGAAAAGCCTAAACCTAAAAATAATAAGGATAAAAAAAAACTTATTCTTTTTTTATTAATATGATAAAATTAATACAATTATTATTATTATTATTATTTATTAAAAGGGTAAGTCATACTTAATATATAAGATATGTTAATAATTAATATTATATTATTATATTAATATATAATAATTTATATATTAATATAATATTATTTATTAACCTATCTTATATACTAAGTATGACTAAAGCTTTTATTAATATATATATATATATATATATATATATATATATATATATATATATAGATATATTATTTTTAGATTTATCTTTTTATATATCTGGGTTGGCCCTTTTTTTCTCTAACCCTTCTCTTCCTTCTTTCCTTCCCCCTCTCTATCTTGCATTTATATATTTCTTTCCTCCTTTCTTCTCTTGGACTCTTTTATCTTGACGATGAATCCATTTAATAGATTTGAAATGTCAAAACATCTACTTTTGAATGTTCAAGTTTTAAATAGAATATAGTATCGGTAACAAAGGCAAGGGGCTACATTCAAAATGTCGAGGGAGTGAGGTTGAGTGAGAAGAGGGGCAGTGTACTATGAGGAGTGTGTCGAGAGAGAGAACTCTCTTTTACAAAATAGATCATTAGGCTTCATTTCAAGATATAGAGAGCAGGTCCTTATGAATATACAAGAAAAATTGGCTAGGTTGGAGGGGGAAGCCTCATCTTAACAAACTTCCCTCTCAGATTTTGAGATGATTGAAAAATGGATAAGATGGATTCTTGACACAAGATATCGCAGTATCTAGAGAAAGTAGCAATGTATTATAAAATGAATTTCCTCTTGGGACACATGCTACTGGACAATCAAGTCTCTAAGAGGGATCTGCTACAATCATAAGACCATATTCATGGTCACATGAAACACTACGATTGTAGGTTGGAAATGATAGATCATAGGCAGGAAAGGATTGAACAACATTTCGACATCCCTCGAGTAGTAGCAAGACCCATGTTTGAGCCAACAGACCCTATCCCAGTTGCAAGATCTAACTCTGAACCATTTCACTAAGTATAAGATGGATGATGTAACATGTTTATGTTTTCCTTTTAGTATGTGATTATGTATTTGCCCAGATAGGTCAATATTCTAACATAGGCTTGTTTGAATCCAGTTATGTAAATATCGATTGTCAATTATGTCCCTTTGAATGATACAATTTTGGCTATTGTTCAATCTTCCCTATGTACTATGATAAGCTCTTATGCAATCTATGTTTTTTGAAGCAATATAATAGTTTTCATTTCCCCCAAAAAACGACATAACTATTTTGTAGAGAATTTTCAACCTTTGATTTGTGTACCTAATAAGAATATTCTAAAATTTTCCACCTAATCATTATTGATAATTAAATTAAAATTGCTAAAGCGGTATTCCAAAAATAAACTCCACGGGGTCTTGGATAGAATGTGATTGGGTGTTTTTTTAAGACACTCCTTGATGTGAAGTCACTTATTAGACATAATAAAGATGAATCCGGCCAAACTTACAAAAAATAATATTCAAAATTTAATAATTTTTATTAATTAAAATTTTATAATAAATATTTATAAAATTCCATTACTTTATATAGTTTAAAAATAGACCTATAATAAATAAACATCTCATATTAGATGTATGCATGTGTTTGCAAATCATAAGATTGCAGAATGAGATCAAAATAAAATTTTCTTTCATACCCAAAATTCTAATGCAAATACAATCTATGTGTCTCATATTAAATGTAGGCATGTGTTTGCAAATCATGTAAGATTGCAGGATGAGATCAAAATAAAATTTTCTTTCATACCCAAAAATCTAATGCAAATACAATCTATGTCCCAAAAATCTAATGCAAATACAATCTATGTCTCATATTAAATGTAGGCATGTGTTTACAAATCATGTAAGATTGCAGGATGAGATCAAAATAAAATTTTCCTACATACCCAAAAATCTAATGCAAATACAATCTATGTGGTAAGATTTATATAACCAATGTTTATGTTTATAGAATCATTAAGCCAATGTTTATGTAATCATTAAGCCAAACATAAGAAACCAATTCTTTTGCAGGGCAATTCACCAAAGATCACAATCTATTGTACACGGACCTGCCAAAGAAGCCCAGAAATTAGAATGCTATACAAAGGTGATAACTGTATATTATTGCCAACTTTCTAATTGTACTCTTAGCTCTAGCAATGTGGGCTAAAAGCATTCTCGTGTTGAAGCTTTTGGACGAGTGCGGTCTTCGCGTTAATGTATGAATTGGTTACCATTCTCAATTTCCTCATTTCTCTGTTTTGGAAATCGATTGGTTTTTTTTAATGGTAATTACAAATTTTATATATATAAATAAAAAATAAATTTTACTCTATAATTATTTGGATTTCTAAATGTATAATCTGTATAAATTTAATTATTATTTTAAAATAGAAAATATAATAACTCAGTTATATAAATTAAATTGTTGATATCAAAACAAATACTTCATGATTAAAATTAAAAAATCATAAATAAAAAATAACTAAATTATAATTTTATTTGAAATTATTATTATTTTAATAAATAAATATAGAAGTTAAACACATATATAAAAAATCATAGAATAAGATTTTTAATTATGGAAATTTACCTCCAATTCATCATAGAGATTCTTAATCTGTAAATAGATTTTGTTATAGTTTTATTGGTCAATACCATGTCTTATAATATCAAATGCTCAAAAAACCACAATTCACTACAAATGACAACTATTTTGAAATATTCTTAACAAAGTAATATTATAGTGTTTAGGTAAATTTGTAAAGGAAATGATTTTATATTTCACAATTTCAATTAGTATGGAGATAATCAACTATATAATGTTTCATAAATTCAAATATTTTTTAAAATTTTAAAAGTTTAGTTTTATATAGAAATGGGTCTATTGTTTCACTAAAAAAAAGGTGTTGTTTAAGGAGGTGATGATTTCATTGGGATGAGGAATTTCTTGTTGGAATTTGATCTTTTTTTTTTCAAGTAATCTGATCATAGAAGTATTTAAATAAATTTTTTAATGGTGGCAATGGATTCAATACCATAAAAACCCTTAAGGCACCCAAAAATCTGAGACTTGATTCAAAATAGTGCCAGATTTACTATTTTTTCTAGTCAAAAAACACTTTCTTTAAATTATTTTAAAAAACACATCTCATAATATTTGACTTAATTATAATCCTAAAGTAAAATATTCTTATAAAATACAATTCAATAATTAAATTTATTTAAATTGTTAAAAAAATAATAATTTAAAAACTGAACAATACAAAATTCAACTCCGACATGTTTTAATTTATTTATGTTCGATTTAACAAAATATTACTTTGAACGCGTGAAGATTATATGTGGCTTTCTCCATAAATCTCCAAAGTACATGGAAATCCCTCTGCATTATCAGGGAACCATATTTTTCCTTATGTTTGATTTAACCAAAGATTACTGTGAACGCGTGAAAATTATATGTCGCTCTTTTCAGAAATCTCCAAAGTATATGGATGTTTTTCTTCATATCATTAGAGAAATATATTTTTTTCACTGAAGAAATCATGTTGAGAACAATTCTCACAAATATATATATATATATATATATATATATATATATATATATATATATAATCTTGTTTAAAATTAAAATTTATAAAAATCAAACTTCCCTTTAATCATTAGACCACATTTTAAAACTTATCATCAAAAAATTATATATATACATTGTATATATACACGAAGTTTTTAGGTAAAATAACTTGGTCCACATCACTACCTAAAAAGTAAATTCCATTAACGATGACAGAAAGCTGCATGGATTACAGTAGAGCCAGCACATGGAGAAGAGCTATTCTGTCAGTGAGACAATAGCATATCTCATGACCATCGGTATGAATATTCAACTTCCACCTTGCAGTTGGTAGGAACCTGGAATCAGCAACATAATTCGAAATTTCTTGTCCACAGTGTAGCCTACAAAATGAAATATGACACTTTATGCAGTCTCCAGAGATGGCCATGCAGATTGTAAGGATTCTTCAAATTTCTGATGAATAGCTTTGAATGGATAACGATAGTTTGCACTGTAAACTTGCATTCGCCTGAGAGCTGCTTTACTTACTATTTTTTAGTTGAAAAAATAAAACTTGTATTTTATAAAATAATATACAATTTTTTGGTTGATTTTAGAATACTTTGCACTATAAATTTAAATTTATATATGTCTAAAAACTACTTCAGGTACGATTTCTTCCATTGGAAAAATAAAACTTACATTCTACAAAACAATGTAAAAATTATGTACGATTTCTTCAGTTAAAAAAATAAAACTTGCATTCTACAAAAACAAGGTTGGGAAGCTTTGTGTACTTCAAATTGGATTTGGCATCGATCAGAGGCATATGAAAGGCTGAGTGTTGTCAGAGGATTAAGAACCAAAGATGCTTTTGTGAATACTATCTTTACGTCTACCTATCTTATAGTATGTTTGGATGGGGCATTTTTAAGTTGATTGCAGATTCCAAAGATGCTTTACGTCTACCTATCTTATAGTATGTTTGGATGGGGCATTTTTAAGTCGATTGCAGATTTTTCTAATATTCGAGAATCGTATGGACATGGGTGTGGTCAATTTTTTGACCGCGCCTATGTCCGTCTGATTCCTAAATATTCAGAAAATCTGCAATCCATTTAAGCTCGGAGGTTTGAATGCCCATTGGCTTACGTTTATTTCCAAAACATCTCAAAGACTTTGAATAAACTCTGTCAAGTTTCTGGGATGGAATAAGCAGATAGAATCTCCGAAGAGCCATAGTACAATTATTGGGTAAAGCTTTTTCAACTAAAACCTGTAAAAGCAAGGACACCGAGGAACCAGATTTTTCAACTAGAATCTTCGAACAGACATTATCAGGTAAAGCTTTTTCGACCAAAACCTGTCAAGCCATTGTACATTAGCGGGGAAAGCTTTTTCAACTAAATCCTGAATGGCAGGCTGCAGCGAGGAACCATATTTTTCTGTATATCTGTGTAGTTTAACTTAATTTTTTGGTTCAAGTTTACTTATTCGATAGACATCTAGTTGTGTAATTCTCAACAGACGTTGGATCCATTTTATTTTAAAACAAATGTTTTAAATAATTAAACTTCATCATTTTTCTAAAAACGTGTAACCAATTTATATAGATATTTTGTGACACTATTATGTTTTATAATTTAATTTCAAAAAATAAAAATATGAAATAATGTATTATTTGTTGGGTGTGGAGTTTGATTATTTTTTTGATTTAAAGGTCTTGTTTTAGTCAAGTTTAGATTACAATTTTTTATGGAGTGTGTGAGGGGCTTTGCCTCTCACCAGTGGGTGGTTTTGGAGCCACCAAAACAAAAATTAAATAAAAAATTGTCTTGTGAAATATAATAATTTTGTAGTCAATTTGGGCCGTTCAGAGATAAAAAAAGTGCCTTGTGAAATATAATAATTTTATAGTCAATTTGGGCAGTTCATTAGGCGGAAGATCAGATGGTAAAAATTATGTTAATTTTGGATTTTTTTGCTTTAGAAGACAACCTTCAGTTTATATGAGGAAATTGTATTGCCTTTGTGTATTATTATTCTATGTAAAAAGAGACAAAACTGTATGACAACGAAGAGGAAATTATTGTGCATTTGTTGTAAGTTATATCTCTTTATTTTGCTAGATAATATAAAAAGCAAATCGGATGAACCACACATATTTCTGTCTCTCTTGATTACATTTATTTGAGTTCCTCTATAATATGTGTTAAATGACATTCTTCAAAAGTATGTGGTATATTTCTCTAACTTTAACTATATCCTTCATGAATCATCGACATATTTCAATCATTTCCTTGTGTTAGTTGATTATTATGCCACAATGATAGATCCAAACCCTAAGATATATGACATTGATCTCTCTAGACTTTATTAACTATTCATAACAATTAGGGTTATTGTGAAAACACAATAACTACCTTCATTCGTCATTTTCGCTATCATTTTCTCATTTCAACTTTGTGCTGACAAGGCTCCGCAAGCTCTATAGTTTGACTTTGTTCAAGAGTTAACCATTGGTTTTGTGTTACCTGGTGAGGAACTCTGTTATTTTTCTGCTTTCAAGCATTTCCAGTTTATGAATTATGTCTATACAGACTTATGTGCTAGAATTTATATTTTTAGTCTTGATTTGTGGTTGTATCTTGCAGAGTATGTCATATATGACCCTGTATCTAGGTTTTGTACCATTTGGGTTCGCACAAAATAATTCTACTCATTCATAGTTAATTTTTTGGTTGTGAGTTTGTTTGAATCCTTCATTTTTTAATTTTTTAGTTTTGGCCATTAGCAATGTAAAGTAGCTCAACGGCTAGTACCTCGACTTCCTGATAATATATAAAATTCTAAGCTATATTCCTTTATGGAAACTTATGTATCTTTAAGATTCCATGATTTCTAAGCCATAATGTTTAATTCCCTCAGTACAATTTATGTACTTATAGTTTCACTCAATGTTTTAGAGAGTTTTCTCTTTTTTATTTTGAAATTCCAAATTATATATATATATATATATAGATATAGATATATATCACTTATTTTAATTTATGAATTCTTTTGCATGATTCTTGCATTTCATCATGGTTGGGTTTTGTTAATAGAAACCCTAACCCTATATGGGTTTTCAGTGAGATATGGAAAGCTATTTATCCGTGTAAACCCTATTTAGATAACTATTACAAGTTTTTACTCTCATACCCAGTTTACTTGCATACCCAGTGATTTGTTGGATGGTGTAATTTTTGGTTTTGCTTCCTTGTAGCCATATTATTTTCTTTAAGTTTTGCTTAACGTAGATAGTGGCTAAATTTCCTCTTGGTATGTCACTATTATTTTTTTTAATGCATGTAGCGACTTTGTAACCACGTTTTATTTAATTTTTCCATAGGTGTTTAACTTTTTTTTTAAATTAAAAAGTATCTCATGCATGTACTAACTTGTTTATTCCCTTGCAGATATTTTTTAAGAATGTCGGGTTTGAATCCTTCTCAAGGTAGTTAATTATGAGGAAACCCTTCAATGCTTCTTCTTTTATACCATTATTGCATTTCCTTTTTACCATTGTTATAATCAGTTGTTAATTACTTATTTTATTTCTTTATGTCTCTACAGATAATTCTTTAATATACTGGTTGGATTTTCTTTTCCTTCGAAATTTTCTGTTTTGGGTTACTTCTACGACTACATTCAGTTACCTTTACCAGGGTTGATGCTCCTATAACCTTGGATTCTTATCTACTTGTACCTAGTTCCTATGTTCATGGCTCCACTACTAGATTTCTATAATTTTTTTTATATAAATATTAAGTGTATTTGTTGATTTACACTCTTGTTTTGGAAGAATGTAAACTTTAGACCTCTAAGCTTGCATATGTACTCTTAATTGTGAAATTTGTCCCTGAGTATATTTTTAACTAAATGTAATAGGGTCAATTATTTTTGCCCAAGCTACTACCTAACATTTTTTCCATTTAATAACTTTATCATCAAGCAATGTATATGTAACACCCCCTCCCACATTTAAGCAAGCTTACTAGTCCACTAGGGTAAACATGTGATGAGAGGCTGATTCAACTCCCCATGTATAGTTAAGGAAGTGGAACCAACATAAAGAAACCAAATTGACCTTCCACACATGCTACAAAACCTTCAGGAGCCAACCAACCCTTCCAGGTGATCAACCCTTCAGAAAACTTGACATTTTACTGATTTGGGCCCTCAACCACTCCCATGACAAGCCATGGATGCAACTAAGGCCTTCCAATCACTCCCACAACATGGCCTTCTAGTCACTCCTACAGTAAGGCATGTCAACGACTGTGGAATTTCCTAGGGAGTTCTGAGCTAGTGACCCCGTATTCTCAGCCACTTTCTTAGGGCTTGGTCTCAAGCCATTGCCCAGAACTTGATGAAAATTTTAAAAATGAATAATAAGAATGAAACAAATATACAAATGCAATCACTGGTACAAGTACTTGATGTGACCCCTACTAGCCATGATAGACATTTCATCAATCATGTCACAAATATGTAATCTACATGTCATAACAACATATATGAGATAGGAGTCTCACACTTATCTGACATTCGTAAGGAAGCATTGATGTCTTATCACAATAATTGCATTATCATATATTCATTGTACTTTCACTTGCTAATAAAAGCATGATGAGATCCATACATCAAGACTATAATAAAACATACTCATAACCAACAGAAATAACAAGGACATAACAACCATAAAAATCACATATGAACCAATACAATTACACATGAAATACCAAGGAGAAAGAGCTCTTATTAATGAATGCATAAGCCAACCAGGTCTGGTACTTCCACAAACCACCTGACCATAGATTAGCTGAACCAAATATTTCTTTCTGCCAATCACCCTCATGCCATATTCCAAGAATGGATGTGGGACTCACAACAAAACCAATATAAGTTTCCTTAACCTTTATCACAATCCCCACCAAATCACTAGGCCCTAAACAAGCATGGATGCCTCTGGATCCCTCCACCTACACCATGAGGAATTTTCCTGTCTCATAGTCTCTAGCCTTTACTGTATATCCCACCATTCACCGATAGAGAATTCCTAGGCCTAATCAAGGCTCCACCCTCCAGGATTTACCATATATCCTGCCATTCACTAGTTGAGGATTCATATGCCTGATTGAGGGCATACACCTCTAGGCTTTACTGTATATCCCATCATTCATTGGTTGAGTATTCCTAGGCCTACCGAGGTACAAAAAATCCAGATTTACCGTAATCCCACATTCTTCAGTCTAGGGATTCATAGGCCTTGTGTTATTTTTTCAGTGACCACCTCACTTAGTTTCAAAACCATTTGAAAATACAACTTAACCAAGTAAAGGAGAACCCATCACACCATGGCTATGTGGAAATGACAAGGCAAGGTCGAAGAACACTGTCACACCTAGAAAAACCCATGCCCATGACAACAAGAGAACCAAGAACACACATGCATGTACCATGCATGTCACATCTAGTAAGGAAATCACACATGAAAATTGATACCTGCAAGAAATCCCGATGTAGTCACTTGATCATTCTCCTCTTGTTCCATCTCTATGAACATGTCTAGTCTTATCAACACTCTATTCACTGGATCACTCCAATTGATGGGAGTATTCCAAATTTTCCCATAGAGTGCCTTGAATGGACTCATCCTCAATGAATCTTGATAACCATTGTTGTAAGAAAACTCAACCAAATGAAGGTACTCCTCCCATATCCTCTATTGATGCATCACATACATCCTTAACATGTCCTCCAATATCCTATTAACCCTTTATGCATATACATCTGTTTGTGGATGATAAGTTGTGTTGAAGACAAACTTTGTCCCCAAACCTGAAAACAGCTCCTTCCAAAAGTTAGAAGTGGACTTAGCATCCTTGTCTGACACAATCTTATTTTGAATACCATGCAGCCTCACTACATCTTTGATGAATACATGTGCTAAACCATTACCTGAATAAGTGGACCTCATTGGAATGAAGTATGCTACCTTTTTCAACCTGTCAACCACAACGATAATAGAATCATGTTGTCTAGATGTCCTCGACAAACCTATGAAGATTTCCATTGAAATGACCTCCCATTTCCACTCTGGAATCAAAATCGGCTATAGTATTCCACCTGGATGTTTACACTCTGCCTTTACCTGCTGACAGTCTAAGCACCTAGGCACAAACTCTGCAACGTTTTTCTTCAGATTCGGCCAATGATAAAAATTATTTACTGTTGTCAATGTCTTCTGATATCTTGGGTGACCTGAATATAGATTAGCATGAAATTCCCTCAAGATAAGATTCTTGAGTTCACTTTCATTCGACACATATATCTTCTCCCTAAATCTGATCAAACCATCTGATGTAAGATGATAGTCCACATCCTGATCACTTGTGCTCTGTTGTAACTTGTGCATAAGCTCCATGTACCTGTCATCCTATTGTCATGCCTACAAGATTTGATCATGTAAATCTGTCCCATAGGAGCTCATAACTGCTATATGATTTACTTATACCCTTCTGCTAAGAGCATATGCAACCATGTGCTCTTTACCCTTGATGTACATGATCTCAATGTCAAACTCGCTAATCATGGCCAACCATCAAGCTTGTTTGGAATTCAGATTTAGTTGATCGAATAGATACCTCAATCCAGTGTGATTTATCATCAATGTAAACTTCTTGCCAAGAGGATAATGCCTCCACATATTCAATGCATGGATGATCACTGCCAACTCAAGATCACGTGTCGAATAATTTTTCTTGTTCTCATTCATTTTCCCTCATTCATAGCATACCACATTTCCTTCCTGCATTAGGACTCCACCAAGCCCTCTCTTGCAAGAATTTGCACATACCACAAACTCTTTGTTCGAATATGCAATCTTTAACACTGGAGAATTTGTCAATAGTTGCTTCAACTGCTCAAAATTGTCTACACATTCCTCTTTCCATTCAATTTTCTTACCTTTCCTCTCCAATGATGTAATAGGATATGCAATCCGAGAGAATTTCCTAATGAACCTCCTATAATAACCTAATAACCCCATAAATGATCTTACCTCATCCACATTCCTAGGAGCTACCCATTCCATGATGGCCCTTATCTTTTTTGGATCCACTGTTATGCCTTCCTTGGAGACCACATGGGCCAAGTAATGTACCTTTGTCTGAAAGAAAGTTCATTTACTGAGCTTAGCATACAACTGATGCTCTCTTAGCAATTTAAACATTGCTGCTAAATGTTTAACCCGTTCTTCCTCATTCTTAGAATATACTAATATATCATCAATGAAAACAATAATAAACTTGTCCATATAAGGACACAACACACCATTCATCAAGCACATAAAAGTAGTTGGAGCATTAGTCAAACCGAATGGAACTACAACAAACTCATATTTCCCATACTTGGTCCAGAAAGTTGTCTTGTAAATATCATATTCTTTGATGCATACCTAATGATATCTGGATCTCAAATCAATCTTTGAGTACACTATTGCTCCCTTCAACTACTCAAACATGTCATCAATCCTCAGCAATGGATACATGTTCTTGATAGTCACCTTGTTCAACTTCCAATAATCGACGCACAATATAAGTGTACCATCCTTCTTCTTCACAAACAATATTGGTGCACCCCAAGGCGATACACTTGACCTAATGTACCCCTTGTCAATCATATCTTTCACTACAACTTCAATTCCACTAACTTTAGTGTGCTCATCTTTTACAGTGCCTTTGATGTTGGTGTTGCCCCTAATACCAACTCAATAGAAACGTGCACTTCCCTGTGAGGCGACAACTATGAAATCTTTATGGGAAATACATCCTTAAAATACTATAAAATTGGGTACCTACTCAATACCTCCACATCCTCAACATCCTTACCTTTATCACTAGAAATATGCACTACAAATAAAAAACACCCTTTTCTAGGACTAATATTTTCCTGCATAGCTATGACCATTCTGACTGGCATTGCTTTCTTCTTACCTTGCAAGATTCTTTGTTCTCCATTGTCATCCAAACACTCAATAGCTTTTTCATAAAAATCCACCTTAGTCCTATGAAGATACAACCAGTCCATACCCAAAAGCATACTATATGATCCCAAAGGTAGTACATTCAAATGTGTTGAGGTAGGAATACCATTCAACTCAAATGCACAAGCTCTTATCCAATGATGAACTCTCTTCTTTGTACCTGTAGCCAACTTCACTAACCAAGACTCTGCATGCACTTCCTTATTCAAACCACACTTATCCACCAGTTCAAGATTAACATAGCTATAATTAGATCCAGGGTCAATCAAAATAGAAACAACTTCTTCGCAAAGCTTATCGCAATCTTGATAATAGATGCCTGGTGATATGCCTACATGTTATCCAATATTGAATAGATACGAAAAATGCTCTTCCCAATATCCCAAATTGTCTATTCTTATTGTGTATTGTAAATATGAGGCTTACCATCATGATTCTATGGACAATATCTTTTACGATGCTCCTCAACACATGGACAACACATTAACTATCATATACCATCACCCCTATTCTATTGTCCTCTAGGCTGTGACCCCTGTCCCTGTTTAACTATGTTGAACTTCTTGTAAGGTGCAACATTCTCTTTCTCACCTACATCCTGATGCCTTATTCTTTTTTACTTCCATTTACGTTTAGCTGTGTTTTTCACTTTCCAACCTTGTTGTGATTTTTTCTTATGCTTTGAATACTCATAATAGTGCTTTAGTTTCCGAATAACTTCCTCAAGCGACCGAGGCTCATCATACTCAATCTAATCTCTAAATGCTAATGGTAATCCACTGAAAAATATCTGAATTTTGGCTTTTTCATTCTTAAGATACGGTACATACCTCAATAACTCCAATAACTTAGTCATATACTCCTCATCTATCATCGATTCCATCTTTAGCTCATAGAACTCCTTAGATTTGTTTTCGTAGTACCTTTTTGATAAGTACTTCTTCTATAAAAGTCCCTTGAATTCATTCCAACTCAACTCTTTTGTCTTGATATCTCTGACCCGCTTCACCTCTTCCCACCAGATGTTTGCTTTCCCTTTGAGGCTAAAGACAACTATTATGGCCTTCATATTCTTTGTGTACTCATGTAGCTCAAATTACTTATTCATCCCAAGTAACCATGCCTCTGCATCTTCCAAATTCTTCAAATATCCATCAAAGGTAGGTGGATTTTCTTTCTTGAACTCATCTCAAAAATATCCCCTGTCATTCCTCCTGTAAGGATGATAATGATGATGATCCTGATACCTATCTGAACCAAAATTAGAATAGAACTTGTGTCCATCACCTCTCCTATTTGGTGTATCCAATAATCTGCCATTTGTGGCTATCTCATCCCTATCCTATCTACTGCCATATGCCTCATTAGTCGTATCCTCCTACCCATGGATGATCCTAAGCAGCCCCTGTCTCTACAAGTCTAACAAACTCTAAAGGATAATTGCATTGAATTTTTCTTTTTTCTCTCGTGCTTGTATAATCATGTCATTATTTTCTTTACAACTTCTTATTTCTTCCTTCAAACTTATCAAGGTGTCTTCTAAGTCAAAAGGATGCCCATCACCATGTTGCTCATCCGATCCATAGGGAGAATCTTGTGAACTATAATCTACCATCTTCTAGTCGTCTTTGATCTCTTTCTTGCAAGTATACCATCTCAGCTAAAACCAAAACATAACATTATCAACATACCTCAGTATAGATCAGGGGAGGATATCTCATCTACAAGATCAACTATATTAGCACAATAAATGTATAATCATAATCATAGTAGTATATAAACATGATTTCAGCCATTATATAGTTATCAATGCATGACCATACTAACCACATACCATGACCTCATGCACTACAACTATCGCCATCTGAATATATTCATAACAACATATAATCATTAACATGCATAACCAATGCATAATTGGCATACACTCATGATGACCACATCCAACCAATGACGCGATCAACTTTCACATGGCGACACAACCACCCCCATGACCACCATCATGCATACATAACAAGAACATAGACCACAAGCATAAAGAACACTATGAACCCGACATGTATGCATGACCAACACACAATCCATCTAGTCCAAGGGGTGAACCATGCTCTCATACCACTCTGTAACACCCTCTTCCCACATTTACCCAAGCTAATCGGTCCACTGGGGTAAACATGTGATGAGAGGATACTATGATGTGATTCAACTCCCCATTTACATTTAAGGAAGTGGAACTAACATAACGAAACCAAATTGACCTTCCACACAGGCTACACAACCTTTAAGAGCCAACCAACCCTTCTAGGTGACCAACCCTTGAGCCAACCTGACATGTTACTAATCTAGACCCTCATTTGCTCCCATGACAGGCCATGCATGTGACTGAGCCCTTCCATTCACTCCAAAACAAAGGCATGCCAACGACTGTGGAATTTTCCAAGGATTTTTAAGCCAATGACCCTAGATTTTGAGCCACTTTCTCAGGGCTAGGTCTCAAACCACTACCTAGAACTTCATGAAACTTTTCGAAACGAATAATAATAGTGGAACAAAGCTACAAATGCAATCACCAGTACAAGTACTTGATATGACCCCTATTATCCATGATAGGAATTTCGTAAAACATGTCACAAATATGTAATCTACATGTTATAACAACATATATGAGCATAAGGGTCTCATACTTATCTTAGATTCGTAAGGAAGCATTGATACCTTATCACAATAGTTGTATTATCATCTATTAGGTCATATATTCATTGTACATTCATTTTCTAATCAAGACATTATGAGATTCATACATCAAGTCTTTAATAAAACATACTCATAACCAACATATAACCAATAGAAATAAAAAGGACATAATGGCCATAAAAAATACCAAGGAGAAGGAGCTCTTATTAATGAATGGATAAGCCAACCAAGTTTGGGACTTCCACGAACCATTTGAATATAGATTGGCTGAACCAAATATTTCTTTCATCCAATCACCCTTGTGCCATATCCCAAGCATGAATGTGGGACTCACAACAAAACCAATCCAAGTTTCCTTAGGCTTTACCACAATCCTCACGAGATCACTAGGCCCTAAAGAAGCATGGATGCCTCTAGATCTCTCCACCTACATCGTAATGAATTTCCATGTATCCTAGTCTCTCGACTTTACCATATATATTGTCATTCACCAATCGAGGATTCCTAGGCCTAATAAATATTCCACCCTTCAGGCTTCACCGTATATCCTGCCATTCACCAGTCGAGGATTCCTAGGATTGATCGAGGGCACACACACCTCTAGGATTTATAGTATATCCTGCCATTCACTAGTCAAGGATTCCTAGGCCTACTGAGGTACACAAAATCTGGCTTTATCGGTATCCCACCTTCTCTAGTTCAGGGATTCCTAGGCCTTGTTTTATTTATTCAAAGACCACCTCACTAAGTTTCGAAACCATCTAGAAATACAACTTAACCAAGTAAAAGAAATGGCAAGGCAAGGTTGAATAACACTGTCACACTGGAAAATCCCATGCCCATGATAACAAGAGAACCAAGAAAACACATGCATGTATCATGCATGCCACATCTAGCAAGGAAGTCACACATGCAAATCGATACCTGCAAGAAATCCTGATGTAGTCTTTTGATCCTACTCTTCCTTTCTTGATCTTTGTTTCCCTTTGCCTTCTTTGCTTTCCTTGATCCAATGTTGAAGTGCTACAAGAAAACTCTAAGTTTCCAAGAGTGTGAGAGAGAGAGAATAGAGAGAGCTCCAAAATTGAACTGACAAAAGGCTCAACTGAAAAAAAGCTACAAATGGATCCTCAGAAGCCTTTTTATCAATGAGTCTTGTTGTCCATTATTTTTCCTTCATTTTCCTCCTTACATGTAACCTGTGACCTTTCACCTTCCTTTTCTCCTAATTTCCTTTATTTTCATAAAAATATTTCAAAAAATGTCATTTTTCCTTTCCAAAGCCTTTGTCATTGCCTTTGCCAATTTCCTTAACCATAATAAACCAAATTAACACCCACACTAGGATGTATTGCCCAACATTCAGCTTGTAATACGTGTCCTGTGACTTTGGTTATTATTTTTCCTTTATTAATTTTATTTACAATGGAATTTTTCCAAGGCTATTACAATATACATTTTCAATTGAAAAATAGTTCTTTTCATATAATTGCATAATTATTGTCACTTGTAGGCTTCATTTCGATACTTTTGACTCATGTTATGTTATTAGTTGCTCTATCTGCAAGTTTAATGCTTCTTTATATTTATTTAGAATTTATGGTTGTATCATTCCTTCAAAGTTTGAGATATTTTGTCTTGAAGTGATTATCTCTGTCAAATAATGATTTAATTATGAAATTATTAAAAACAAAAATATTCCTATATTTTTTATAACTTCACTTAATACAATATATGCATAGGTTCTTTATATATACCATATTAATTAATCTATTAACATAAAGATTTACTTTATAATGCTCTACTATTATGTATTACGTTCTCTCCTAGATAAGAATTATGTATAAGTGTTGTCTCTATATATATAATAATTGAGTATCCTTTTGCTCTCAGAAGCTTCTGATATACAATATGAAAAGTCTTATAACAGTAACTATATAGTCTTGAAACTCTTAGTAACTTCACACAACAACTGAATTTTGTGAATATAAACAACTACACTTCAACATTACTAATTTCTTATTTTCTATTTTCACATTGTCTATTAAGCACTCATTAAGAATATCTAGTTATTTTGAAATAATTATTTTCATCTTAAATTTCTTCATCAAAACAAATTGAGCAAAAAAGTAAACAAAACATAACAATGTCTTTTACTTCTCTTAGAAGTTTAGAGAGTAAAGAACACTAACTTGAAATAACTTTCTGGAAAATTAATATTAAAGTACTCAGCTCCTCCCATCATTGATACTTCTTCCAAAATGTATCCCCTCAAGCATAGGTTTAAAAATTGTTTACTATTTTTTCCCTTTTCATTTGCTTCTCACTTACTCTCCAATTTTGCATTAGTTTTCCTTAGCAAGAAGACAAAAGTAAAATTCCTCTTATCCACCTACCACTCGTTTTTTAGTTGGTACCTACCTCCACCTCACCAGTAGGTGGCAAGTAGTTACTAGCTCATTTATGAGCTTTACTTCCCACTCCCAAATATAGCATTGTGCCCTTTGGGGAATCAATAAATTGGCCAATTCCTTTATTCACAATTAATCTAATCATTTAGATTAGATACATATGACTTAACACTCAGTAATTAATATACATCATTAATTTGTAGCCTCATCTCTTTCAGCCAAGTGTACTCCAACATTAATTTTTTGAGACCTCTTTATTTATTATTAACATCTTAAATACAAATTTACAATCATCCCTTATTAGTATGAAAACACTGATAAATATGTTCATAGATTTTTGAAAATTAAACATAAAAAAAGGAGAACACACATACATACATACATATCAATGGATATCACATTCTCCCCTGCTTGAATTTGACATCGTCCTAATGTCTGATATTAATTTCTGAAATTGATTGCATCTTATAAAATAAGGATGGATACGATTTTTTTAAAGCATCCTCCAACTCCCAAGTCACCTCTTCTGAACTAAAACGTTTACAATGAACTTTCACTTGAGCTATGTCTCTATTATGGACCGTGACTACCCTTCGGTCTAGAATATGTAGTGGCTATGCCAAGAACTCTCCCTCTGGTTCCACCTCTACAAAAATCCAATCAATTATATGAGTTAGGTCATGTACATATTTCTTTAACAAAGATATCTGAAATACATTATGAACTTGTATGCTTTCTGGAAGGGTTAGTTGAGAAGCAACTGGTCCAATTTTGGCTTAAAAATTGAAAGGTCCATAGTGTCTAGGTGATAACTTGGCACAATTTCCAAGTCTAAGTGTGATTTTATTTGGTTTCACTTTTAAATGTAAATGATCTCCCCCATTGAAGTCCTTTTGAACTCTTTTCAAATTTGCATAACTCTTATTTTGATCTTAAACTGTTTTTAAATTATGCTTGACTTGTTTAACCACTTCTTCAATCTCCTTCAACATATCTAGTCCCAATACTAGACACTCAATATGGTCCCAAATTAGAGGTCTTTTCATATTCTTCCATACAATACCTCAAAGGAACTCATCTTTAAAAAAGTTTGATATCTATTATTATAGGAAAACTAAACTAAGTGGAGATAGTCTTGCCACTTAGTTGGTCTATCCATAACATACATTCTTAACATGTCCTTTAATATTCGATTGGGTCTTTCTTCTTGACCATCATTTTGAGGATGATAGGTTGTAATAAAATTAAAATTTGTCCCCATACCTTCAAATAATCCCTTCCAAAATTTTGAAGTAAACCTGGCATCACGGTTTGAAATCACAGTTTTGGGCATACCGTGAAGTCTAAATATCTCTTTCACGAATATTTATGTTATATTAATAGCTTTAAATGTAGATTTAACATGAACAAAGTGTGCAACTTTTTTGAGTTTATATGCAACTACCATGATAGAGTCATGTTGACCCCTAGTCCTTGGTAATCCAGTAGTGAAATACATGAATATTGTTTCCCATTTCCATTTTAGAATGGGAAGGGGTTGCCACAATCCGTTGGGTATTAATGGGAAGCATTCACCTGTTGGCACTCTAATCACTTAACCACATACTCTTTTGTCTATGTTTTCATGTTAGGCTAATAAAAATCTTTCCTCAACACAATTATCAGTTTTTTATACCTAGGATGGCCAGTTGTTGGTTTCTTATGCAATTCATCTAAAACAAATACTTTCAATTTTGGATTATTAGGTAAGTAAATCTTATTTTTGAAAAACAAATCATCTTGATTATTTACTAAAAAATTAGTTTCATATTTGCCTAACAATTCAATATTTTGTATTTTTCTTCAAATTTGAATGTAGTCCTCATCAAAATCTATTATTGTTTTTATCTTTTCTATCAAATATGTCTACCAACTAGTTGCTGAAATTGTGCAGATCTGATTTAATTTTATGCTCAAAGCATCAACAATTTTGTTTTCTTTTCCTTTAACGTGTACGATTTTGAAATCGTATTCACTAAGGAATTCCAACCATCTAACTTGTATATCATTTCGATTTGGCTGGTCAAAAATGTATTTGAGGCTAACATTATCTATCTTTAGCTAAAATTTTCTTCCTATAAGATAGTGTGTCCACATTTTTAGAGCGTGTATTATAACTACTAGTTCTAGATCATGTGTGGCATAGTTCTCTTCATGATCTTTTAGCTTCCTAGATTCATAACTAATTAATTTTCCTTCTTGCATTAAAACACCTCCTAATCCTTCTTTACAAGCATCTATACATACAACAATTTTTTGTTAGGATCAACTAGTTTTAGGATTGGAGTAGTAGTTAGCAATTGTTTAAGTCTTTCAAAATTATCATGACACTTCTGATTCTATTCAAATTGTGTCCCATTCTTTTGCAAGGAGGTTATTAGATCTTCCAACTTGGAAAAACCCTCTGTGAATCTTCTGTAATAACCTGTAATTCCCATAAATGACCTGATATCAACTACATATTTAGGTATTGTCCATTCAACGATACCTCGAATCTTTTTCAGATTGACAACAATCCCTTCCTTAGACACTACATGTCTCAAATATTAAATGTGTTCCTAGTAAAATGAGAATTTGCTAAACTAAGCATATAACTCATTCTCTCTAAGTGTTTGAAGAACAATCTGCAAATGTTGATCATGTTCTTATTTACTTTTTGAGTAAACCAGAATATCATATTTATGAATACAATGACTAATTTGTTAAGAAAAAGATTCAACACACTATTCATCAAGCACATGAATGTTGTAGGTGCATTAATGAGTCCAAATGGTAGCACCCCAAATTCATAGTGTCCATATCTTGTTCTGAATGTTTTTTTATGTATATCCTCATCCTTGATCCTAATTTGATGATATCCAGACCTTAGATCATTTTTTGAAAAGATTGAAGCTCCTTGGACTTGGTCAAACAAGTCATCAATCCGAAGTAAAGGATATTTGTTTTTAATGGTCATTTTTTTGAGCTACTTATAGTCAATACAAAGGCTAAGAGTCTCATCTTTCTTCTCAATGAATAAAACTGATGCACCCCAAGGAGATACATTAGGTCTTATGTACTTCTTATCCTAGCAGCTCTTGTAACTAAAGTTTTACCTCACTTAGATCAGGAATACTCATTCTATATGGAGCCTTGGATAATAGAACTGCTCCAGGAATGATATCAATAGGGAAATCTATATCTCTTCTTGGAAGAGGTCTTGGTATCTCTTCTAGAAAAACATCTTTATATTGCTCCAAAATAGGGTACTCTTGTTGAGATAGTTTTTGTTTTCTATCAAATATATCTTCAACCTGAATTGCAAACATTTTTTGGTAGCCTTTACGAGCACATTTATTTAATTGTGAGGCATAAATATGCCTCACAGAAATATATATTGAAACTTCTTTAGCTATATAGTCCTCCCCCTCATCATTAACACAAGTTAAATACTTTTCCAAGCAGTTAAAAATTACTCCATGAGATTCTAGAAAATCCATCCCGACAAGAACATTATATGAATCCAAAGGAAAAACATTTAGACTTAAATGAGTGTTCATTCCTTTCAGATTCAATAAAAAAGTTTGCTTATTTCTGTAACTTTCCTTTTTCTCCTATGGCTAGTTGTACTAACTAGGTCCTACTCTCTTTTTCCTTTTTAAGTTTACACTCTTCAATTGTAGTAGAGGAAATATAACTTAAAGTAGATCTAGGATCTATTAATACTAAAGAAAAAAAGAATTATCAGAAATTTTACCTCGAACTTCCACCATAGTGGACTGGTTGTCTCCTTGTCTGCCATCCAATGCCACACTAATACTTGGAATATTACAGTGAATATCATTGATTGTAGAGGCTTCTTGCATGCTATTTACTATTATTATTTTATTTACTAGGTTTTTTGGATAGTCTCTCCACAAATGGTTCTCACTACAACCCCAACATTTGATTAGTGGTCTAGTTGTTTATCCAAAGTTTCTATTTCCTACTCCATCTCCTTGTTCACATTTATGTCCTAAATTTTTCTATTGGTTCACACTTCTACTATAATTGCCTCATTGATTATTGTTAAAGGTGTTTGAAAAGGTAGGTTTCTTAAACACCTTTTTCTTAATACTGAACTTCTCATGTTTCTTGACAATCCAACCCTTAGAATCACCACCTTCCTTTTGGTTATGATTAAAACACATTTTTTCCTTCCTTATAGTCTTATCCATGGTCTTTGGATTGTCAAAATCAATCCTCTCCTATATGAAAAATGAAAACAACTAATGAAACTTTGTATTTTGGATTTTTCCTCCTTCAAATATGGTACAGATCTTAGCAAACTCATAAAATTATTTACAAATTCTTTCATGGTGGATTGTACCAATGTTAACTCATGGAAATCTCTAGCCTTCTCATCAAAATACCTTTTGGTTAGATATTTCTTTTTAAATTCTTTTTTAAAGAGTTTCCATGTTATATTTTTACTTAATGTTATTTTTATGGCCTTATTTTCCTCCCACCATATGGTTGTTTTACTAGACAACTAGTATGTTTCCAACCCGACCTTCAAATTTCTTTGATAGTTGCAAACCTCAAAATACTTTAACATATTTAAAATCCATGCCACTATTTTTTATCCAGATTCTCCATCAAAATTTGGAGGCCTAATCTTTTTGAATTATCCTTGCAATTGAGATTTAGTCCTCCTCTTCTTGGACACGGAAATTCCACTTTGGGATTTATGTTATTTTCCTTCATCAAACTCCTGGGTCTTACTTTCACTAGAAGTTATATAATCTGTTGTATCAGTGAATTCACTCCTAGATCTCTTCTTATGAGTTCCTCCTATTTTCCTATTTACTCTACCTTCTTCCAACTTCATTAGTAAATAGTCATTAATCTATTCTTGTTCATCTTTAGCTTTAGATAGTTTTTCTTGATTGTAATTTATATTATCTAGACATGCGTTGAAGATACACATTATTTGCAAGATTTCAGATTTTGATTTTCTATATTAACAATTCCTCCCCCAATCATTACAATTTCCATATCAGGTTCCTCACCACCTTTAGGTGAGTCACCCTATCAAAGTCTACCCATTATCCTCTTCATCCATACTTCGATATTTTCCTAACAATTCTTTTATTATATGATCATGACATAAAGAAAGTAATTACTTCGTTTGAGGACCCATAAAAAGCCCAATGTTTTAACCTACTCCTCTAATACCACTTGTAATATACCTCATTATACACACTAAAAATAAAATAAAATATATAAAAAGCTATTATAACTTTATTTAACAATTTTGTTCTTAGAAGGTTTCCTTTTAAATTCCTTATTTAATTAATTCCTAATAGCATCAATAATTATTCTTCCCTTTTACCTTCACAAGAAACAATTACCATATGCATCTAATTTCTTTTCTTGGGGAAACTTATTTCCTTATGTAAGTGATAAAATCTAGTTCTTGATTATGATTGGTACACTCTATGTTTCTTCCCATATTCTGGTGGTACTATTTATACTAATTATAATTATAGATAGTGCTTTGAAATTGTTAATTGATTAAATATTAATTGTTATATAGCATTTTATATAAAACTAGTTCCCCTATGAGGTAAGAATGGAGTTTATAATTGTTTAATTTCAAGTCTCATTTAATGTATTTCATACTCACACTATATATAAAGTTTGTTTTCCTTTTTTCTCCAATATACCTTGGTTTACAAAAAAAATTCAGGATTCGAGCACATAAAGTAATCAACAACATCATATTAAGAATAAGTCCACATCTATCAATATTTATATATCTTCCCAAACAAATTACACCATTATATTTATTTGAGTTCATATATAATACGTGTTAAATGACATTCGCTGGAAGTATGTGGTAAATTTCTCTAACCTTCACTGGATTCTTCATGAACCTTCGACATGTTTCATTCTTTTCCACGTGTTAGTTGGTTGTTATGACATGCTGATAGATTCGAACCCTATGATCTATTCGGACTTCATCAAGGGTCCAGTATGGTTATTGTGAAAACACAATGACTACCTTCAGTCATCATTTTCACCGAGTCATTCTTTCATTTCAAATTTGTGGCTCTGAGAGATTTGTAGTTAGCCATTGGTTTTGTGTTACCTCATGCACAATTTTGTTATCAAAATTGTATTCCTGCAACTGTTTGCAGATATAGACTTACACATCCAGAATGTACTCAGAGGGTGAGTTTTCTTTATCTACAAAGATTCATGTGCTAGAATTTATATTTTTATCTTCATTTGTAGTTGTATCTTGCAGAGTATGTTTTTATATGACCTTGTATGTATGTTTGGTACCATTTGGGTTTGTAGGGAATAATTTGAATGGTTCATAGTTCTTTCTTTTGTTTTGGGTTTGTTTGAATCCTTCATATTTTGGTTTTGGCCATGTATAGGAAATGTAAAATAGCTCGACAACTCAATACCTCAACTTCTTGGTGATATATAAAACCCAATGCTATATTCCTTTATGAAAACCACAACATTTAATTCCTTTTCTACAATTCATGTACTTAAAGTTCCACTCAATGTTTTAAAGTTCCACTCACTGTTTTAGAGAGTTTTCTCATTTTTATTTTGAAATTCTGGATTATGTGTGTGGGGGGGTTTCACTTCTTTTAATTTATGAATTCCTTAATGCGATTTTGGAATTTCATTTCATCATGGATGGGTTTTGTTAATAGAAAACTTAGCCTTATATGTGTTGTGAGTGAGATATTATATGTGTTGTGAGTGAGATATGGAAAGGGGATTATTAGTGTAAAATTTATTTAGATAACTATTACAAGTTTTTACTCTCAGGACCATTTTACTTTCATGCCGAGTTATCTATTGGAAGGTGTAATTTCTGGTTTTTCTTCTTTATACAGTTATTATTTTCTTTAAGTTTTTTTTATTATAGAAATTATATATATTTTTAATATCTGTAACAACTTTGTAGCTGCTTTATATTTATTTTTTCCATTGGTGTTTAATTTCGAAGGATTTCAAGGGCCTGATGACCCATTCTGTTACAGTACAGGTGGCCACCATCCCTGAAAGTGTTTAGCAATGATTGGTAATGCTTAGAGGGGGATCTGAGCAGACAGAGGTCGGGAAGCCAGAGAGCCAAGAAGGTGAAACGAACAGACAACACCGATTGGCTTTAAAGCCACAGATTGACAGAAAACAGGGCAGGTAGTGCTGAGACAGAGAAAAGACAGAGACAGAGAGTGACAGAGAGAGTTTGTGTACTCAAAGAGGCTTGAGGGGTTCAAGAAAAACTCTTGTTGTTGTATCTGTTGTGTGTTAAGACTCAAATTGAGCTCATACTATTGTAAAACTCTGTTTCTAAAGACATAATAGAGAGGCCACCACTGAAGGCTGGACCAGGAGATGTAGCCTAGGAGTTTTGGGTGAACTCCATATTAAACTTGTTGTGTTTATGTGTGTTGTCTATTATGTTTCTTTAACTGCTTCATTGTCTATGTATTTTGCAATATTATAGATCCATTGCACAAAGTAACATAGGCATATCCATGCACATGAGTCTGTAATACCTTAATAATTGTCTAAGATCTCATTAACAGATCATTTTGCAAGTATCAAAGGTATAATGATGGTGATATTTCCTAATATATGACTCCATAACGAAAATCATAGGATGAGGAAAAGTCAAATTAAAGTTCATGGATGGAAATATTAGAACACTCCTTGGTGTTCTACACATTCCAAGATTGGCCAGAAATTGGATTTCTAAAATCAAGATGAGTGATACATGTATAAAAATAGTGATTAAAAAATAAAACTCGTAGGATGGCTTGAAGATAAATAGTAGTGTTTTGGGGATTTTGATTGGAACTCTATATAAGCTTCTAGGAAGAATTATTAGTGAAGAATAACAACAGTTCCATTTATCTTGAGACTGGAGTAATAGAAGGAAAAGCTCCTAAAGTCACTAGAGAAAAGGGTATGCTATGGCATCAAAGATTGGGTTATATTAGAGAGAAGATCCTTTGAGTACTACATGGTAAAGGCATGATTGAAGGTATCTCTAATTGTTATTTGGAATTTAAATTCTATAAACATTAGTTATATGGGAAGTAGAATTATATAAACATTACTTATATATGCCATCTTGTAGTCCTTGCAATTTATTTTATGAGTGACAGTTACGGGACCATGAATGGTTGTTGAAGGTTAGAGAGTGGCAAGGAAGACGGCTCCTGCTTCAGATGTGGATCACAAGCTTGTTTTTTAGGAAACTGATATCATCATGGGATCCCATGTTTTTTTGAGCATCCATTCTTCCATTTTTTTGTAATTTGAACATCTATTGCTGGGATAATATTTGAGCATAACTAGATATTTAAGGTTTTAAAATATCTAAATCCAGCCATTCTGAATGGCCTTACACCACTCCATGCTTTTGTGATATAAAAGCTAAAACAAATATAATTTTTAAATAGGAAATATTGTTTGTACAAATCTCTTGAAATTTGATATTCACTATAATAAAGAAGGTTGATATGCTAAACGTATTAATGTAAGATTAAACTATTAATGTTTTAATCATTTCACACAATGTTTTCTTTTCCCGAGTTAGAGAGACATAACGTGGTTTTAGTATATCGATTTAGTTTTATTGTGTAGAGGTACAAAGTAACCATTGTGCAGAGGCTTTCATTGTGCGAAAGTGTGGGGTTACCTACATACCTCTGCAAAATGGTTACTCTGCATAATAAAGTTGAATCAATTTACTAAAATCACATTAAAAATAATACTTCCTAAATGTAAAAACTGCTCTATGGAGTAAGGAAGGTATGTAATGAGTTTGGTGGGTTTTTTAATATTTAATAATTTCTAAATACTTTTTTGTAATTATGCCATTTAAATGAGGAATTTGGTCACCATCTGTCATATCCACCTTCAGCATACCTTCTTAGCTCATCTATGTCACCTATGTTATTTTCACTTTATTTTATATTCTTCGAGTTACTACCCAACAGGTTTCCAAAAAGATTAGGTTGTGTTATCAAGTTTTAAACCAACACGAAAATGACTGATGCTACAACTTGACTCAATCTTTACATAACCCTAATTAATGCCCCTTAGTTAATGCCATGGATGAATGCATATTAACTTCAGTGTAAGTGTAAAATAAAATATTAGGGCCCTTGGAGATTTAAAAGTTCAAGAAATAAACATGGCCAATCCCACTTTATTATGGAAGCCCAAGCCTTGAATTGGGGTTATCCAAACACATATTTGTGCACTCACTCCATCTATGGTATTCTTTCAGAAGAAGGCCATTGAATTTGGAGGGAATATTGCATATGTAAACATACTTGCTATTGCAATCTTCCAGAATCAGTTTTTCACATTTAATACCTTTATATTTATCCAATCTGGAGGCAAATTGTTGCGACGCTGAATGTTAGCGGGTTCAATCCTTATCTGCTAGTCGCTTGTTGATGGCCTCTGCCAACGCTTGCCCATTGGTTAGGAGACTAAATTGATGTTTTGTTTGTAAAGCGGTTGTAAATGGATATATTGTTGCGAAGTCTATAAATGGATGCACCAAGATAATAAATCACAATACAAAATTATAGGAGAATGCAACACAATATCTTGTGAAAATTCAGGTTCCCCATCCTTCCTTAGAATTGCAATGAAATGTAGATGCCCAGTCTGTGGAGACATTTTAGTTTTGCAAAGAGTGGAGGAAGTTCATTGTGTGGAGCGCGGAGACCCTTCGCACAATGAACTTCCTCTACACCTCCACATTCTAGTCTTGCTACAAATGTTATAGTGTCATATAAAGTTAGCATATATGGTTTTCATGAGGTAGATCATGAATTTTATACTTTTTTATGTTTGATTAAAATGATATTAAACTATTGTTTAAAGATCTTCAATAGGCCCTTACCTAGAATTATAATAGGGTCACTTTAACAGTTATATGAAACAACAATTTAGGGATCTCGAGCAGGTCCTTCCCTCATAAATCTAGGTTAATCACTTGTTATGTGAAATGGCAAGATCAAGAGAGGAATATTTACTACTAACCGATAGGGAGAGAGAGATTTACAGTACGAAGAAGCACTTTTCATTCACATTTTCTTCCTTTTTCTAATTCATTCCCAACCATCTATGATTGGTTCTTCATTGCGGCTAAGTTCATTGTGGATTTATTTTTCATTGTGTGGAGCTAAGTTCATTTTGCAAAGCTCTGTACTCCTACATAATGAGCTTCCTCTACATTATTTTATTTTAAAACCTAATTAACTATTTTAAAACGTAATTATTTTAAAACCTATGCATTCGTTTAATTGTCGCTAATTAATTTTGAGGGAGTGCAAAGCTCCATACAATAAATTTTCTATTGTGGGATTTTCCCATACATCCCATTTACTTATATTTTAGGTAACTATACACTACATATAAACAATAGTTCTAGACAAGCTGAACAACCAAACGATATAAGTGCCCACTAACAAATAAAATGATATGCTATTATCACCTATCAAGCAAATTAAAAATGATTAAATAATAATAATAAAAAGAAGGATGGAACCACTATCTTTGGCCCTATGCAGCTCCATCTGTCATGTTGTTGTATATATAAAAAACCTCTCGCGTAATTGATTTAATGGAGGAAGTTGTATTGTTTCCATCTCTGAACCTTTTTCCTTCTTCCATTTGTAAATGATTGGCATTTGAATAATAAAATGTTGCAATTCAAAGAAGATATATCAGTCCTCCATAAAATTGATGTTTTTACATCACACATTAATATATGGTTATGGTTCTCATGTCCATTAGCGCTGAAGCAATTGGACCGCTGAATTCCCTGTG